>CM075191.1:605000-1090000 GCA_037577475.1 Chaunax sp. Z400
CTATCTATCTATCATCTATATATCATCTATCTATCTATCTATCTATCTATCATCTATCTATCTATCTATCATCAATCTATCATCTATCTATCATCTATCTATCTATCTATCATCTATCTATCTATCTATCTATCTATATATCATCTATCTATCTATCTATCTATCATCTATCTATCTATCTATCATCTATCTATTATTTATCTATCTATCATCTATTTATCTATCTATCTATCTATCATCTATCTATCTATCTATCATCTATCTATTATCTATCTATCTATCATCTATCTATCTATCTATCATCTATCTATTATCTATCTATCTATCATCTATTTATCTATCTATCTATCCATCTATCTGTCTATCTATCTATCTATCATCTATCTATCTATCATCTATCTATCTATCTATCTATCTATCTACCTACCTTCTATCTTCTATCTATCTATCAATCTATCTACAGTTCTTTTAGCTGTATGCTAACTGCCTTCTATCTTGGAAATTGTGTGTTTGCGATGAAATGGAATAGGACGAATCAACAGCTGGGTTTTTTGTGTGTTTCTTACACAGCTGCTCACATGCACAAGGCCAAACACCCATCACCTAAGATGCGCCGTAACATAACTTCAATATAAAATGTTACCCAGTCACATCTGTAGCTTCTAGCTCTGTTTTGCTCTGAACCAATTCCTAAGGGGAATATCTGGGTTTTAAGCAGCAAAACGCTCCACTTTGGTCACCTGTTAGTCACAGACTTTGTCTGTCAGAAGTGATTCAGCGTAAACATCTGTCTGCATCTGGAGACAACGCTCATACAAGTGGTGAGAGTGAAGCAAAATAGTACAGTTGTTGGCCATAAAACCAAAATAATGACTTAAAGATGAAGATTCCAACATGAGGCAACAGTGCTTCTCATTGCCTGTCATCTCTTGTGTGCTCTGCCTTTGCATGAAATGATGAGACTTTGTCTGTCTCTTACAGAGTGTGTTGGGTTTGAGATCTCAGTCATATCAACAGCAACTAGTGGGGAACCCAGTCATTTTCAGAGTGTGTATTCTGTCTTCCCCTCTAACATTTTTCCCTTCAGTGTGTGATTGTCTGATTGTCTCCGCTTGTGGCTGATTATCTCCTCCTCCCTGTGCCTCCTGTTAGTCATTCCCTCGTTATTCCAGTGTATTTATTCTGTGTGATTCCTGTTGTTAGTTCCAGGTCGTCGTCGTTGTCTTTACACATGCTCCAGTCATTCCCTGGTGTTTCAGGAAGTTTTGTCCTTTGTGATTTCCTTGTGTGATTTCTGGTTTTCTGACCTGAACTATTTCATTTGGCCTTTGCCTTTGGTTTTTTTTGGATACCGTTACCTGTTGATGGACTGCCTCCTTGATTTCTGACCCTGAACTGAATATTGGTTTTTGTACATTAAATCTCTGAACTGCATTCCCAGTGTCTCTGTCACATGTCTGCACTTAGGTCCTCACATTTCTGACAATCTTGGTCAAAAAATAAGAAAATGAAAGTTCAAATGAATATTTGCAACACGCTAATTTGTCTCATTAACAGGGTTCAAACACTGAGAGAATATTCCTCTAGGGCTTTTCTTATTTACATTAAGTTAATATTTCTAGCAGTATCACCTTGAAAATAGCTGCTTATATTGAAGTGTTTTATAAAACTGTGTGATGTGTCTGCAAATGTGTATACTTGTGCTATGCTACATGCTATGAAGCATTTAAAGTGAATTTACTGTGTTTTCTATAAACAACATTAGGGACTTTGCTCTCTGGCTGTGATGGAGAGAAGTGTGTGTTCTTCACACTCTTCCACTTAGGTTTCCAATATACGAACGCTCAGATATTGTGGCTGATGATAAGCAATGCTGCCACCTAGTGACATTTATCCCAAAATGCACCATAGACCAAAGACAAAAAGTCCAGTGAACATGTTTAGTAAGGACAAGACTGAGTGTGAACAACACTCCTGCTCACAATGTGGCTCAATGTAACACAGTTCAGGCATTTTCCACCTCTCTCTATGCAGCTTTACAATTCTGTGTTGTATAATCTTATTAGGTTTGGAGATTAATCAAGAAAATTCTACATTTTTCATATTTTTATACTATGAAATATAATAATATTATCATATTTTTTATCTCTGGAGGAAGTCCTATAATAAATTTACAAAATGGATAAAATGCAGATTTTTATGACAAACACATGTTTCCTAATTATTCCATCACAGAAGAATGTGAGTTGTAAAAATTGTTCAAATTTAAGACGGCCATGATGTAAATGTTCTTTACAAGTGTATTTACTTCTTGACCACAATTGTCCAACCCAAAGGTACGTGACCTGCATTAAAATGCATTCACTGCTCATTTGGGAGCCTTATAAGTTTTTAAGGCAGTTTTTAAGTGATGGACTCACATTTTAGGTGGAGCCCTTGGGCCAAATCTTTATTGTTATTGTATTAGATATAGATTTATATTTGTTTTGTTAGGTGCATGGTGACATAGTGGGTGAATTGGTGACCCTGAATTGCCCATAGGTGTGAATGTGAATTTGAATGGTTGTTTGTCTCTCTATGTGTTGGCCCTGTGATGGTGAGAGAATTCTGGCATTCTGAATTCTTTGAATAATTTGTTATACTAAATGATTATTGATGCTTAAAAGCTTAAATTGTGTTAATTGTTAAAGCACATAAACACTTTTTGACTTATTTACAGCCCTTTTATCCCCTACATCAGGAGATGTCAGCTGTAGTAAAACAGTCTGGACCAACAGTCTGGACCTCTTTTGAAGTGGGTCAAAGTAGATCCCAGTTGTGGTTCCTGTGGTTTCCCTGGTTTATCTAATATTCTAAGACTTTCTTGATCAACAAAAGCTACTGGAGCATAAAATCATCACCGACTTCCTGTTTGTCTGTTTGATAAAGTGTGCATTCCTGTCAGTCTGTCTGTCTGCCACCGGGGTGGCTGTGGCTCAGGGGGTAAGAGCGCTATGTAATAAATGTTTCAGAATAGAAGCCAACAACCAGAGCATGCATTGCTGTTTGGAGAAACCCCTGTGCACCGTACAGGTGTATGGTTTCTGCTGGAAACACTGTGTATTATTAGTATTCACCATTCAATCTGTATGAAACTATGATTATGTGTGTGTGTTATCTTCCACTATTAAAAGAAAAAAAACTTTCTTCCATGATATATGCTAAAATAATCAGTGCTTAGCAATGAAATTGTATTTTGAAGTGGATCTACAGGATGAAATCTTGCAGGGGCTGGTGATGGAACCACCGACCTTTTGTTCGGTGAAGGACCGCTCTACCTCCTGAGCCCCCTGTTATATATGTGGCTTCTCAAAGACACACCCACAACAAACATTAACACTGAAAATCTAGTTTTTGATTCATGTGGAGAGTTTGTTTAATTTAGCTTAACTGATTTCATGATGCCTCTTCTGTAAGTAAATGTCAGGGTGTGTAAAGCGTGATGTAAATCTTGACCTTAAAATAAGTTCTTTAGGAAAACCTGAATAAATAACACCATCTTGCCTCGTCTCCTTCTTGTAACAGCAGTGAGTCCATTTGTGTCCAACAAGAGAAACACTTCAGGTGTGTTGTAGTGCCAGTATAAAAGTTGTCTACACCCTCAGGTCTAAATGTCGCTGTGTGTCAGACAGACTCGTATTCTCTCTCCCAGGCTGCGCATCTGTCCATCAGGTTTCAGGCTGAGGGTTTGGTGTGTGGGATGACTTCCAGGAAGTCAGCGGTTGTCTCAGTTTCCAGCTGGATAGAAGGCCCGTCAGTATCTCCTGTGAAGGAAAGGCTTTTATTCCCACCTGACAGAAACATGGCTGCTGCGAGGAGTTATCTTGATGTGGTTGTAGGCCTCTGTGTGTGCCTGTGTTGTTCTACCTTCCTGATGGGACTCCAGAGCATCAAAGATCTTACGGACTGGTCTCACGGCGGCCTCCTTACGCACCAGTCGTATATCAGAGCCAGAGTATCCCTCCATCCCCTGAAACACACACAGACACACACAAACAGGCAGATGAGGCCCACTGCAGCTGATGTGACTGTAACGGCCTCACAGTGGAAACACATTCATGAAACATGAGGTAAAACATGAGTGAACACAAAACAGATTTCAATGTAATACCAAACACTGTGTGAAGGAGATACATGATCAACACTTGTCTTAAATAAGTTGTCTTGACTGTAACACACCTTTGCCAGAGTTTCATAGTCCAGCTCAGTTCGTAGCTCCACCCCTCCTGTGGAGATAAGGGGAGGCAGCCAATGGGAGATCATGGCTTGGCGAGCAGGAGACGAGGGAAGACTGACTAGAATCCTCTTCTCTAACCTCCTCAGCATGGCATGGTCCAGTTCCCTGACAGAGGAGCAGGAACAGTTACATGTCTGTTGACTTCTAGTCCAAATATCCTCAATTACTCCTTATCTTCTATAAATGTAATGATTGACAGGAAAAACAACCCTGTTTTTGTAGGAGTCAGTATAATAAAACATTTTACACACCTTGTTTCTTTATGCAGACCTTTTTAATTTGATTTATCACGGCTGCAAAGTCATTTCCAAAATCCCTTCAGGAAATCATCTCAACCCAACTCAAGATCTGAGTTGACCAAGAGACACAGAGAGAAATAAAGTGTCTACCACTCACATCTGAGTAGAATTACTCGAATACTGCACTTAGGTACAAGTTTTAGGTTCCTTTAATTCAATATTATGGAAATCTACTATAAATAAATATATACATATATATATATATGTAGATTATTCATATACCCTACCTGTCTAGATGATGATTATTATTATTATTATGATTATTTTTCTCCTGGAAAATCCATTACTACAAAGTTAAAACTAGGTGTGTTTTTCTGAGCTGATGAAAAGAAAGACAAAATGTCTGGAAAGACGATGATCTAGATTCTAGAATATGATGCTTTGCTCTACTTTAAACTAGACAACAGAATATGAAGCAGCTAAAATCAGCTTGATTATAAACAACACAGATTAATGCAGCTGTAGCATTAATAGAAAAAGTACAGAACTGAATTTACATTTACTTAAATACAGTTCTGAATGTAGGACTTGTACTTTCACAGTGTGGTTTAAGTATTTTTACTCAAGTAAAGGATCTGAATACTTCTTCCACCACTTGACGTCATTATCTTTAGGAAAGATCACTAACTGATGGCCATGGAGGTTTCTGAATAACCTCCATGTGTTTCTTTTCAAGTGTTACCAAGGCAGGTTGGAGGCAGCCGACACAAACACCAGGTCCTCTGATCTGAACCAGGAGCTCCGTCTTCATCCTGCGGCTCCCCTCATGCTCTCCTCTGAAAACACACATCTGCCTGCTGTTCCATTTCCATTCACCACCACATCATCCATTCAATGCTCTTTGTCGTGATGTCACTAAATAGTAACTACAGGGTCACATTTTGAACAGTGTCCTGTTCTTTGTTTTCCTTAGTTTAATAAAGAGACACTTTACAGTTTAAAATCATGTCACTTATCTTCTCTGTTGAGTTTTAGATCAAAGCTATCCTATTTAAATGGTTAAAATAGCATACAATTAATACAAATTAATCATTCAAAGATTATAATTTCCTGATCTAAAATTGTACAATAAATACTAATGGTGGGATTTTCAATGTAGGGACGTCCCACAGAGATTTATCTGTCTGATTCGAGGACACACTGGCAGGACAGATGTTTTTTAGGTGAGCAGACACTCTGGTTGTTGATGGCAGTGAACCCATAACCTTCATTGCTGGGGGAAACAAACAAATAGAAACACTTAGCACACTTGGTGGTTCATCTCACCCCATGCTGGTTCCTCTCTGGCTCATCACTGACTCCAGCTCATCCAGGAAGATGGTGGATGGGACGTGGTATCTGGCCAGCTCAAACACAACCTGCAAACGAATGTACACACATCCAAAACACAATGTTCAATATGCTGGGGGCAATGTGTGTAACATGTAAAAGCAACATGTGTTGTGTTTGATCAGTTGTGTGCGTTGAAGAACAACACACCCTGACCAGTTTCTCAGTCTCCTCTCCACTTGCTGACGATGCTGGAGGCCGAGATGTTGAAGAAGGTCGTCTTACACTCTGTAGTCACAGCCTTGGCCAGCAGGGTCTTACCTGTATGTAAAAATGGCAGAGGCAACTGTCTCCAATGCTAAAACTGCAGAGGATGAACACCCCTGGCCTCATATACAAAGCATGTTTCACTTACACACAGTGCAAAAGAACAGCTATATAATGCGGTGTCTTCTGTGTCTGCCAAAACAAACCCACATTTCAGCAAACAAAAACTCAACGTCTAACCAGAGGAAACGTCGCGGTAAATTCCTTTTTTGCTGTGGTTAGGCGGACGTTAGTCTTGTTAGGTTACAGAATCCCAGTCTTAAAAAGGAGTCTTTCATATAGACCCTTTTAGTGTTTGTAAACATTTCGTTAAATGGTGCCATAAGCTAAGCAGACCACAATACATTTTCTATGGAGGAATGAATTAGCGTTAGCTACCAACTATCGCAAATTATGAATGGTCAAGATGGTTTTGGTAACATTTTTTATTTTATTATTTGGAAATACCAGAATTTGCACATTATTTTATATTTTTGTCTTTCTGATTACATCATTTCTAAAAAAATAAATCAGACATTACGATCAAACAGTTACTCAGTACTTGAATAGTCTTTTTGGATGACTACTTTTTACTTCTACTTGAGTAATATTATTTTGAAGTAACACTACTCTTACTTGGGTACAATTTTTGGCTACTCTCACCCACCTCTGCCTACGACTAACAAACCCCTAAGAACATATATTGACTAAACCCTGACTAAGAACTCTGATAAACTGGAGAAAAAGGACATGAAACCCTTCACATTTACATACCATGTTCATGGTGAATTCTTGTTTCATGCTAAATGAGTTGTAAATTTTATTTGTTTGTTTTTCCATAAAATGGATCATCTTTACCTCGTTTACCGCCTCCAGACATTCTTTGTGACATTCCATACAATATAGTGCTAGTTTGGAACCTACATACCGGTCCACTATCCTGTTAACTTGCCTGAGACTGGTCAGTGGTCTCAGGGGTTACAGGAGAAATTACAAAGTGGCCACAAACAGTGGCTACATGTACCTGTGTGTCCAAGTCAGATGGTCACAAGAGGTGGATTTTTGGGAGAATTCTTTAAACAGGCCACTGATGACATTATTTTATCAGCAAACCTTACAGAGTTTACTGCAGCGGACAGCTAACCTGGGGGGCCATAAAGTAGCAGGCCCTTCCATGGACACAGGATGCCTGTAAACAACTGGGGGTACTGTCAAATAAGACGGAATGAGTCAAACATGAACTACAACAACACAAACAAACCTGTAGTAAATAACATCATAATTCAAAATGAGAATATTTTATTTTCTCTGCAGAACAATCAGAAACTGATCTGTGTACAAAAAAAGCTGTGTATTGAGTCGGTGCTGCAAAAACCACATACCACCAAACAAAAGCTGAGTCCAATCACCAAGCTGAGCTTATATAATAACATTGTTATTAAACAATAACATATAATAATGGAGACAGAAGTTGGGGTTGGGAGGGTGGAGGTACAGTGTTATTCAATAAAACAGCAGAATACAGGATGGACTCATCAGTCCTCATCTCTGTGTGTAAATGTCAGAGGATGCAGACCAGCTGATCTGTTGTCATCGTATCATGAGAGGTCTGAGTGATGATGATTGAGGTGTGCCTGTATTTCAGCTGGGTGTCTTTCCTCTATCACTGTTTTTATCTAGCAGCTTTTATTTTAAATGTGTCAATGTTGCTGCGTATGTGGCACTGTGTGTTTAAAAAGACAGAAATATTAGCCCCCCCCCCCATTAATTTTTGAACTGAGTAAAAGCTAAGGTCTCAAAACATCAGGAAATTACGTGTCACTCACCTGCATTATTCTATCACTAAGTATTTCAGAATGAATGTATTGTTAATGGGTGATTTTACTCCTGCTATGTTCAGTCTCGTCAGCAGAGGGCGCTCTATGCATCACACTAAACTGTTCATCAGTAGCTGACGGTAGAGTAGAAGTAGTCGTCGTTACGCGATGAGAGCGTTTCAGTGTGCACGATACCGAGAGCGGTCCTCATACTGAACTGTTTAATTATATTTCCAACAGGTAAGCTGACCATACACAAAGTCCCAGTATTAGACAAACGTAATACATGTTTGGAAAGCCTAAAGTGAATGTGACAGTAAGAGACATCGAATTAGACTGTAGTTTAAAAAATATGTTGCCTCGTGTCAGTAGCTAACAGCGCGCCCCAATAGATACAACTCTGCTAAAGACAGTAGCTCTCGGTGTGAGCTAAAGTGAGTGAAATGGGTGTTCATGGCTACATGTGGTAGAGAATTAAGTGTTGGAACAAACTGTGTGAAGTATGCTTAACTAAGTAAATGATGAGAGCATCGTGGTTTAGCCATGTTCAAGGTTGAGCAGGCCAGACAGCTATATATGCTGACCTGATAGTGCTAACCATCATTAACATGCTATCACTACAGCCTGTGTTACATTCCCTGCAAGTCTTGAGTTTGAAGAAGTGCTTCATTATGTTTTGGAAATAAGGGTTCACATCTCACTATGTTAATGTGTTTGTTGTCATTCCGGTGGAGAAGTACAGTTATTGATTTTGGTTTAAAACAGTGTCAAAGTAAATTGAGGCAGTTCATAAGCTTAATTAATGAGAGGTTTAAATAGTGCTAAGATGAGTTCATACAGTCATACATCCTGAAGTAATGTGAATGTCTATACTTATAAGGTAGAGTAATCCCACTATTACTGTTACTTACCTGTAATCCTTGAAGAAGAAATGTAATTGAGTACTTAAATGAGTATTTCAAGGAGGGAACCTGTGCAAAGAGGATTTAGTATGTCACAGAGAGTAATTTGTTTATGCCATTTTGTATGAGTTGTGATTTACATCTTAAAAGGTATTATTAATTGTTATGTTATTTGATTATAGAATATGAGGTAGTCAAGTGTACCAGTTGAGAGAGTAGAAGTAGTCGTCATTACGTGATGAGTGCGTTTCAGTGTGCACGATACCGAGAGCGGTCCTCATACTGTATGCACTCTGAGTGCTACTGTCATAGAGTTACAGAGGTTTGAACACACTGAAATAAAAAAAAAATCTATTATCGCCTGAATTATTTTGCAAACCGACGCCTGCAGATGACTGCAGCAGGCAGTTATGAGTTGGAAAACACAATGGGGCCATAGCCTGAAGTCTTACCTAGTTCAGGTCCAAAGTTGATAACAATTACACAGAAAAAGAGTGTTTTATACGTGTTTTTCTAAGATTATGTTTAGGCGTTTCCAAAAAAGGTAACCACAGCCACATACCTATGATAAAAACGCTAAAACTCTTCAACAATCTTAGTTGCCATCCAGATTCACTCTCAGTATTACTGAAACAGGGTAACTGAATTATAAACATATGCTAATTTTTTTCCTCCGTGAAACCAACGAACTATAACAAACAGGTGGATGTTGCGAGCTGTGTGCCTTTAAGCTAGGCATAACGTGTTATCCCTTAGCTCAACCCACTGAACCAGGATATCATTTTTTACAGAATTTCATTGGCTACGTGAACTGTCAATCACTTTCAGCGTCAGCTATGATTTGTCCAATCCTAGATAGACAAAGTCAATGGGAGTCACTTCTCTCAACGCTGACGCTGTTCGGCTATTTGGTCTTATGTCCTGACATTGGAAGCACATAATAGGTCAAGCATGGTGTCAATCAAAAAGGCAGAGTGTGGCAGCCATTTTGAGACCCAGACCATGTGTGTGGCTAGCAGCAGTCAGGAGTTATCGTTGAAAATACGACGGAAAAATAAACAATCTGAAATATGAAGCAGCAGCCTGTTTGGATTTATGGATGGATTTATGGATGTAATAATGTTTTGTAGACTAAACATTTTACTGGATTCAATTCTCTGGTCCTCTACCAATGTAATAGGGGTTGTTTTTGTGGACAATGATGTGGAAATATGGACTGTATGGACTCCATACAGTCCATATTATAAGACTCTATAGGTGAGTGACGTCATGTGTGGGTTTTTTTTTGCTGGCGTTGATTGTACCCGCTGCGGTAGTTGTATCTTGAAATGGTTTGCACAAATCAAATCACAAGAATCTTAACTTTCAAATGGTGTGTGGCATGAGCCCCACTGAAATATATTGTTACAGTAAACAGTTACAGTTCATGCGCTGTGACGGCACGGGCCGTCGGATCGTCTAAGAAGACGTATTCGGAATGGAAGACGAGCGACCGGAGCTGAAATATCAGTGTGGCCAAGCAGCAGCCACACCTTGATGGGATAGACGATGGCCTCTTGACTCATCGCTTGGCGTCCTCTAGGCCGATGATGTCCTCCCACCGCACATTGGGGCTGTGCAAATAGATGTCCTTTAGGGCAGAACAGACACACAAAGGAGCAAAGTGAAGGATGCATAAGGAAGATGTGAGATAGAAGCAGACACAGACACACACATATCCCAGTGCGATTAGCTTTGTGTAAATAGGTGTCCTTTAGAATGAAGCATCAGATAAGGGAAACAGAACCTGGACCTTCATTAATACAACAGATGATTCATTCACAAAGCCCTTCACTGCCCTCTTATGGACACATATGGTATCACAGAAATCACACGTTCACATTCTGTTCAGTCAGCTCGACTACATGTTCAGTTTTTTTGTGAGCATCTTGTTTGTCAATATAGTATTTACATGTGTGTGTCTGTGTGTGTGTTGTACCCTTCTGATAGTTGTACCCAGTTCTCTCATCTCACCGCTCATTCCAGAAAAGCCACTCAGAGGCTTCAGCAGTCGTTCCTGCAACACAGCAGAAAATGCTTTGAGCAGTTTTACAATTGTTTGACTTGTTTTTTCTTGTGTGTTTTGTGTCATTCAGATGTCTAAAGAAATACTGAACCACAAATGACACTTTTACATCAACTGTGGAGGGTAATTACCATGTGCTCCGAGTCACTGCCAGCTCCTCTGAGAGCGTCATGGACTGAACCTTTGTCGTCAGTCATCTGGCACTGAGACAGAAAAACCAAGAGTTTTACACACTGACATGAACACAGCCTTAATAAGGACAAAATTCTTCTTCTTCTTGTATTATTGTTGGATTGGATTATTGTTTGAAAGGCTTGAAAGACACACATCTAAACATTCAGGGCCAGGGAGATTCAGGACATAATATATATCTGTAACAAATCATTTGGCTAATAGTGACATTTTTGCTTCACAAGATTGTAACAATAAACTCTGTGGGTTCTTCTCAGTGGTCACGTTGATGTTGGATTCAGAGTGTCTTTATTTACACAACTTAAATTCAAACTTAAACTTTCCAGCTTCTGCAGTTTAACAATCTGTAAGCTTTGCAGATTTGATAGACGTGTCTCACATCTCCAGTCTTAAAGTACAACACAAAGCACCTGTTATAATTAACTCTCTCTGTGGCCCTGTCTCCCTGAACCTCACCCACACTCACTCTCCTGACATTGAGCCCTAACCATTCCCCACTGCCACAAAAGTATACACAGAAAAATAAATACTTAAAAACTGCATAAAGAAAATGAAAAACAAAACCCTGTTTTTATTCAGGCTGTGTGACATGATATCTAATGTTTGACAATAGAAAAACATCTATGGTTTCACATTATGACATCTTTCATGTCATTGTGCCACAAATCAAACACTTGTTTTTACATTTTAGAATGCATGAATGTATTTTAGAATTTGTACTATATTTCCTGATCATCATGTATTGTGTTATTGTTTGTCTGTGTATATATGTTTCTTTTTCACCTGCCTAGGGTCTGCAGATGGAAACCAGCTAGTAACTAAATCTGGTGCAAAAATCTTCTCTCTTCTTTGACATGAATGTGTTGTAGATGGTTTCTGATATAAATAAACTCAATAAAAAAACAAACTAAAACACTCTTTAATACTGTGGCAGGCTGCACAGAATGAGAGACAGGAAGTGATGTCAGCCCTCTAACCAGAAGTTAAAATGTTGCTGATACTTTGTGCATTTGTGAATATAGATATTTAATGCCAGTCAGTGAAACTGTAGTAGTAATAGCTTTAGAATGAAGTTGTAGAATCAGTCAAGGATGATATACATGGTGAGACAGAGACAAGGACAAAATGACCATTGTTAAAACAGTTTTTTGTGGAAGGACTTCTTTTAATTCTGTATTCATTTTTTGCCTGGAACAAATCTCACAAACCATACATACTAGCTCCACCAGCCTTTACACATGAACTAACCATGATAAGTAGACGTGCCTTGTAATATTTAGAAAATGATTATGATGATGATGAAGGTGACTCTGAAGGTTGATCATCCTCTCCACAGCATAGCAGCATACACCATCTTCAGAAGACTCTTGTTCTTAATTTGCTGTGATATTCATGGCTTTCACAGAACAAACGCTAACGTTTTAAAGTCATGAACAGATTTCTGCTACATGGGGAATGAACCTTAGTGCTCTGTTATCCCTCCAGCAAGCCCAGCAGGTGATTGAGCATCACCTGGACACAGAGGACTGGGGCAGTGGACTGCTGTGTGCTGGAGTTTGGCCTGATGGCTTCCCCTCTGCCCTCCTCTCCACTGAGGATTCCTGCTTTTCCGCTGTCCTTCGAGATGGACAGGTCCTCTCATTTTGCCTGAACACACTCAGCATGCAGGGCAAACGGTGAGCATGGTAACAACACAATTACATGAGCCTAATGTACAACACATCACTACCATGTCAATCTGTCCTGAGAGCCCGGTAAACCAAAGAAGAAGATATAAGTTTGAAATACTGAAAACACTTAAAAGAAACAGTTGAAGCAGAATTTCTGAAGAAATAGTTTTAGTCTCATTTGTTTGGGAAATATTTACACCCATTGTGTTGTGCACAGGAATCGTCCACTGAGTCTGAGTGACCTGCAGAGGGCGTTGCAGAGCAGTGGTGTCCATGAAGGCCTCGTGTTCTCTGGAGGAGTGGTGGATCTGGCAGAAGGAGATGCTCTGAGGCTGGTCCCCACAGCAGTGAGACTCGTCACAGAGAGAGCCTCCCATGCAGACTGGATCCTCCGCAGCAGCTGGCTCTCTCACCTCGGGAAGAGCTTCAAATACGCTCCTGGTGTGCGACTGTGCACACAGACACAGCACCACAACAGTCCAGTCGTAGAAGTTCATTTATTTATAATGTGCAGCAGCAGTAGATTTCCTTAGCAGAAGTTCAACATCTGTGTGTCTACTTTGGGGCCTAAAACTTTGTCCTTCTTGACTCTTCCAGATCCAGCCCTGGTCCAGGTAGAAGCAGGAAACCGGGCTCTCAAGGCTGTATTTGGTAGCAAACTCGCTGCCAAAGGCAAGTCCCTGTCAGAGCTGCTTCAGTCTCACAGCATTGGTAAACTCTGTCTTTTTCCTCTGTCAGAAAATCTGAAAGCCCTGACCTGAATATAGAAAGTGCTGTTGGAATTAGGGGTGTACAACAATATTGATCCACAAGTCACACAATATGTTTTTGATACTGTATTGATGATCAAAAATTCTGCATCAATTTTTTGATTTATAGTTTGAATACAAAGATTTGTGACAGTGTTTCATTTTGTGTTGTGTTTAAAACCCCGATCACTGATAGGAGTACTGTAAACTGTCTTCAGCCTTTTGTCTCTAACATTTTGTAAAAGATGACAGTTTTCTTAAACTCACATTTTCTTCATAAGGCGTTACATTCTTGATATTATAATTATGTGTACTTCCGCCAAGGTCAAACAATCCTACACATGTCCGTTGCCTGGCCCATGCCCCAGAACTTTACCATGTTTTGCAGAAAATCCTATAGTTTTTGTGTAATCAGAGAAAATGTTGAAAAAGTGCATCTTGCATTGTGGAAAAAACTCCTGGATCTGTCTCTTAATCTGGATCCACACCAATATTTAATGGCTTCTTTTCCTGGCCCCATCCTTCTACCGAGTTTCAAGAAGAAACATCTAGTAATTTTTGTGTAATCCTGTTGACAAATAAACCAACCAACAAATGGACAGAGATAAAAACATGACTTCCCAGGCAGAGGTAAGAATCACAGTCCCTCCTATTGGAATATACAGTACCAGTCGAAGGTTTCATCACAATTTCCCATTCAAGTGATGAGGAAACTGTTTCCAAACTGTCAAAGTAAAACATTGTAATCACAATAATATTAATAGAGTGATAATAGTGCTAGTTTTAATGTTATACCCTTAAAACAGATTTTTCTAAACAGAACTATTCTTCAAGAGACAACTCCCAGGGTCACACCAGCTGTGCAGCTTTGTTCAAATCTCTGTCTTTGTTATTTATGTGCAAAATATTCAAATAATCTAATTTAGGATAGAGCATTGTGCATTTTTCTTCATACAATTTAATACACAATACAACAACCAGGATAGAGCAAAAATAAGATGAATATGAATTAGGACTACATAGAATATGTTTAGTGCTGTACTGAGTGTTTATTTTGGTTGTTAGCTGCCAAGCAGGGTGTCATTCATCACAGTGCAATGTATAGATCATCTGTGTCTTGTCAACATTTCATGGTAAGGCTGATGTCAGCTGCAAACATTTGGACTTGTTTTACCACCTTCTGCTGCCATCTGTGACGAGTATCAACCACTGTTTACTACCAGATGAATACAGGATTCTGGTGGACATGCGATGGAACAAGCAGTACCTGGATATTCTAGCTAACAAGTGCAACTTTGAGGATGAAGAAAGATACATGGAGTTTCTGGAGGCACTGAATGCAGTCGCCAACATGTACAGTACTCAAACATATCTGACAATGTATGAAATGATCTCATTGAATGATTGGAAATCTAAAGATATTCATGTTTTCCATGTGAAGTGATCTTGTTTTAAATGAGCCATGAAGTAGAGGTTAGATTTTCCCACTGTTCAGTGTTCTGAAAGGTGTTGATAATTTGTGTGGTAGGATTGCTCTGATGATGGACAGAGAGGAACGTTCTGTCACTTGCACCTGTGCTTTCAACATGTCTGCTCAGAACTGTGCCCTTAGAATAGCCACAGCCTTCAGCAAAGGTACACACAGCACACCTGAATCCAAGCTGTATAAGTGGGTTACAGGTACTGTTTAAAACAAATTCAGAATGTTCCTCCTCTAATAGGGACTGTGGATATTGGTCACCTGCCCCACCCGGTGTTGATGAACCTGAGGATCTTCTTTGACCTGTGGGACTCATTCACCCTGCAGGCTGCGCAGAGCGGACAACCCTACATCTCAGACCACATCATGTTTGAGGTCAGAACTCACTTTGTCACTATGTCACTTTGCATCCACAGTTTTCTTTTCCTGGGCTGTCTACATCTACCACTGCTGATAACACTGCTACAACTACCACTGCTGCTAACACTGCTACAACCACCACTGCTGCTAACACTGCTACATCTACCACTGCTGCTAACACTGCTACAACTACCACTGCTGCTAACACTGCTACAACCACCACTGCTGCTAACACTGCTACATCTACCACTGCTGCTAACACTGCTACAACCACCACTGCTGCTAACACTGCTACAACCACCACTGCTGCTAACACTGCTACAACTACCACTGCTGCTAACACTGCTACAACTACCACTGCTGCTAACACTGCTACAACTACCACTGCTGCTAACACTGCTACAACCACCACTGCTGCTAACACTGCTACATCTACCACTGCTGCTAACACTGCTACAACCACCACTGCTGCTAACACTGCTACAACTACCACTGCTGCTAACACTGCTACAACTACCACTGCTGCTAACACTGCTACAACTACCACTGCTGCTGACACTGCTACAACCACCACTGCTGCTAACACTGCTACATCTACCACTGCTGCTAACACTGCTACATCTACCACTGCTGCTAACACTGCTACATCTACCACTGCTGCTAACACTGCTACATCTACCACGGCTGCTAACACTGCTGCTAACACTGCTACATCTACATCTACCACGGCTCCTAACACTGCTACATCTAACACTGCTGCTAACACTGCTGCTAACACTGCTACATCTACCACACTGCTACCACTGCTACAACTACCACTGCTTCTGTGTTATTCTGCTATTGCCAATACTACCACTGCTTTTACTGGTATTTCTACTATTACTAGTTTTACTTATGGCACCACTATTACTACTATTATTATTCTATTGTTGGATCGGTTCTGGGATGTCTGCAGCACTCTGCCGACCGACTCTCAGGGCATCTCTGTGCTGTCTCTCCACTGGCAGATGGTAGCAGAAACACCTCATCCTCCGACTGCCCCAGCTGCTGCTAGGAGACAATGATGCCACATTGGAGTAAACACTTTCCTCCACTCTATAGTGGAGTTTTTCATTCAACAGTTTTCATTTCATCTAGTTTGTAATTATAATTGTCAGCTTGTAATTGTTATTTAATTTACTTACATTTGCTCCAACATTGCAACATTAAAGGTGTGTTTTCACTTGACAGGTTTGGTTGGATTATAACGAGCTCTGTAATGATTGCTCTGTTAATGGGGTTTATTTGAACAAGTGTGAACGCTGCCACCTTAGCTTTGGATCACACCAAACAACATCTGTTCAGGGGGTCTCGATCCACTTCCAAATGAATACTGGTGCTGTTTGACTGAAATACGTGGAGCAACTTTAAAAACACATATTTTTAAGAACCCAATATTTTCCTTTCACTAGTCCTAATCTACTGAAACAAACATGTGATTCACTGAAATGACTTTTTAAGTACCCACAACCAAAACATGTTAAATCATGAATAACCATCATTTAGTCATAACATAGAAATAACAGTCATTGGTGCATTTCAGAGTAAACCATGATGTTGGTGAGATTTTTTTCTGCATGATTGAAAAGACCTGGTCAAGGAGATATTTTTCCGGGTCTAATTAATTTCTGCAAAATATCTGAGGAATTTCTACTTTGGTCTAAACCAAGAGAACCAAACTACAAGTGTGAACGTATCCTAATGTTTCCACTTCCTGACACTGATGGCTGTGCCTGACTCCAGGGGTCACCAAGAGCTGCAGGCAGTTTCAGCAGCCATCCAGACTGTGCTGTCCACCCCGGTGTCTGTGGCCACAGCCCTGAAAGGCATCCAGAAAACCCTCGGGAAAGCTTTGCCCTTTAAGGTTTGGAGACGCCTCATTGGCTCTACTTTGAAGATTTCTGATTTTCAGATGATACTTTTTTTCTTTCTAATGGTGTTTTTTTAGTTTGGTCACTAAACCATTTCCATCTTCTTCATCAGTGTGAGTCAGTGGCTGAGTGTGCGTCTCGACTCCGGCTCCTTAGTAAAGCCCTTGATGTGAGCGATCTAAGGCTGGACTGCACCGCAGATACTTGGAGGCAGGAGCTGGTCCGACTTCAGGGCACTGGGCTCGGCCTGGACATCAAAGAGAGTCTTCTAGAAGCCTGTGGCCTCGTTCTGCTGGCAAACGACCAGCTGGATCCACTGAAGTCTGGTGAGCTGTCATAAAACCGTCTCTGAGGGGCTGATAGGTTTGAGAACGCTGATGCTGCTTCATTGGCTAGTCTGTCTCCTTTAACACAACATATACAAATATTTGCTGCTGTTGTGTGTTTGGTATAAGTAGACTCCTAATGAATTTAGTGAATGTTATATATACGTTATATCTAGAATCTGTCAGCATATTAGATTATCAAACTTGATTTATGATGATCAGTCTTGTCTGTCTGTTTGTATACAAGATACAGATGCACATCCAGATAGTTTTTACATTTCTGTTAACACTGAGAGAAATAAATATAGGTGTCAATAAAAAAATCTATCATATTTAGTGTTCAGTATTTATGAACATGTATGATTTAGTATGTATCCAGATCAGTAACAGTAACACACTAAGAAAAAAAGTAGCTCTTTATTATGTATTTATATTTTATTTTTATATGTTTTAAAACATTTTATGACATGTTTGTGCCACAACAATGTAAGTATGTACAAATACAATAGTTTTGGAGGCAGCCAGGCCTACGTTTTGACTTCTTTATTAGCTGTTGGAATACATCCAGACACATATTAGTATGAATTGGATGCTGAGCCATGTTCATTTTCACTAGATTCATATCACTAATCCTGTAGTGATTATCTGTTATTTACAGCTTCTATATGGAAAGATAACTGCTTCCAGTTATGGTGCACACTTAACCATTTGTTATAGCATTGTGGTTGAGTTATCAAATATTTTGCATTTTAATGCCTAAAAATTGTTTGAATAAAATATAATCTAAATTATTTCTTAAAATAATGTCTAGACATTTAGAAATGAGCTTTATCAAGTATTTCTTTACCATTTTAACTATTGAAACTGTGTTTTTATACTTATTCTTATACTAAATTAATATTTATTTCAAAATACGTAATAATAAAAAATTGCCTTGATGTCTAAATGTATGTACTAAAATATAATTGATGCTAATATGTTAATATATCTACCATGTAATCTTTTTATAATTATCTTTCTAAACATTAATTAGAAGCTTTTGTTGTGGAAACGACTTCTTGTTGCTCCAGTTTTAATGAAGATGGTGTTGATGGAGGGATGAGTCTGGGATGAGAGCTTTCTGGTTAATATATCATGTGTCCGTCCAGCATCTTCATACTGTGGTATTTAATGAACAGTGCAGTTTGTATGGGACATTTGGGCATTGAACATGTTGTCTTGTTTCACTTCCTGTCTGATATTTAAGGGTCAATATGTGAAGGTCTTCCTATATTTTTCCATCAGGAGTGTTGGAGAGGTTGGTGTCGAGCGTGGAGCAGCAGCAGCATCAGATGACCTCCAGGGGGCTTCTGGACATCTCCTCCCTGTCTGCAGGTGAGGAGTCAGGAGATGAAGTCTACCTGGCCAGAGAAGAGCTGCAGCAGCTCTGCCGCAGGGCTCAGCTCTGGCCCCTGATGGAGGAACTGGCTGTACTCAACCAGCTGCGACTCAGCACCGACCTACTGCACCTTGCTCTTTGTCCTGGGTAAAACTCTCCTCTTCAACATAACCAACATACTCATAGGGACAGAACATGAACAGGTGACTGACTTTTTAGAGAACTCTTCCTGTTGCTTTGCAGTGACCAGGAGGATGTGGACAGCTTACCTCGAGAAGTCTCCAGACATCTGCGCTTCTGCCTCCAGTCCACACCGATGAACATCAGTCAGCTCCAGCCACCATGGTTCCTGCTCAACAGCGAAAGGGTTGGTGGAACTCTTTCTTTGTCGAGAGGTCTATGTGGTATAGTATGACTGTCACATGGAAACTGATGATGGACATTTCAGTGAAATAGGAGACATCTTGTGTCCAGCAGTTAAAACTTTTGAAACTAGAAAGAAGTGCAAGTAGTCCTCTTTTTGGTGATCAAATCTTAAAGTGATTATGAATTATAAACATATTAGTACTGGTACCACTGGTTCTGCTGCTTTTGCCCGGTAACTGCGGTTCATTTGTGCTGAAGTGAAAGCTGTTGATCAAACCCATACAGCCTTACAGAGACCCTTTACAAATGTCTGTCTCAGTCCACTTCCAGGCAGATGTTGGTGCTGTTTGTTTGTGGTGTGACAGCAAGGGTTTCTTTTATTTGATTTATTTTTTCATAAGAATAACCAAGTATTTTATATCAGCACAGTCACAGCTTCCTGTAGAATGAGTAATGTCCTGGAGCATTTAAAAAGGTAATGTGGCTCAAAACCTGAAAAGCTGATTTCCAATAAATCTCCAGTGAAAACACACGTATGGATGAATAGTTTTGGAGCTTGAAATGTGTTTCCCATAGTCTTAGGCACACAGCAGCAGTGGGATATGTGGATAAAAATAGTAGATAAATGGACAATAAATGTGTAAAATGACATTTTATCTTTATGTTTCTGAGATCAAGAGTTGCCCATCATTCTTCTTTCACCAAATGTTTGAGGGTCTGTGATACAGTTGGACTAAATAATGACTGCATACTACATATGAAACTTCAAGCTATGTGTACAAATGAAAAATGAGCATGAAAAGAGTTTTTAAAACTCCACAGAACAAATACAACAAGGAGGCAGATGAGTTGAGCTCTTTTCTTGGTGTCCTGTAGGTCGTTGTGAGTCACATACAGTAAGGACATGAACAGATTTCAGCAGTGTTCCTATGTCATGTTATCTCACAGGTTTTAGTGGAAACTAGGCCAAAAAACACCAGAGCTTCCATACATCTAGAGATTTAATCAAACTTTCTATAAATGTCGACCTGACATGAGATTTTAGCATGATTTTCAAAGCTAATTTACAAATAAATCTGTCTGCTGATCATGTAATATTATAATTGATCTGTATTAATTATTATTATATTCATGCAATCATTTAGTAATCGTGGTAACACATATGCACATCAGCACAGGTATTTTACCTGATTAATAGGTCAAAGCTGTCCATTAATGAACTAATCGTCATACCTGTCATAATTATTCATGACATGCTGTCTAATAGTATTAGTAGTGTTTATAATCACTTACTACTTCTGCGGAGCTCGTATCATTCTCTGCATCTTTCTCTGCATCGTTCTCTGCAACGTTCTCTGCATCGTTCTTTGCATCATCGTTCTCTGCATCGTTCTCTGCAACGTTCTCTGCATCGTTCTCTGCAACGTTCTCTGCATCGCTCTGCGCATCGTTCTCTGCATCGTTCTCTGCAACGTTCTCTGCAACGTTCTCTGCATCGTTCTCTGCAACGTTCTCTGCATCGTTCTCTGCAACGTTCTCTGCAACGTTCTCTGCATCGCTCTGCGCATCGTTCTCTGCGCATCGTTCTCTGCAAAGTTCTCCGCATCGTTCTCAGCATCATTCTCTGCTGCTTACTTTCACTCATTCAACCACATGTGTTGTTTTCACTGTTTCTTATGAATTGGAAATGGAACTTAAATAAGAAAATCATCATCACTCTGCTGAATAGTGCAGATCAGCCCTGAGTTCATCTGAATTCAGCTACAAGCTCGACAGACACTCAGTAGAGGTGAAAAGACATATGATGGATCCAGCTCATACCCACTCATCCACCAAGTTTGATGAAAATCTGCCATGCAGTTTTCACTGAACTGATAAAAAGCTGAGAAAAGCCCTATCTCTGCCCCTTTATCTGGATCCACTTCTATATTTAACAGGTTCCCTGTCATATGCTAAACACACTGTGTGTGTGTCCATACTTCACTGTGTGTGTGTCCATACTTCACTGTGTGTGTGTGTCCATACTTCACTGTGTGTGTGTCTATACTTCACTGTGTGTGTTTCTATACTTCACTGTGTGTGTGTCCATACTTCACTGTGTGTGTGTCTATACTTCACTGTGTGTGTTTCTATACTTCACTGTGTGTGTGTCTATACTTCACTGTGTGTGTTTCTATACTTCACTGTGTGTGTGTCTATACTTCACTGTGTGTGTTTCTATACTTCACTGTGTGTGTTTCTATACTTCACTGTGTGTGTGTGTCTATACTTCACTGTGTGTGTTTCTATACTTCACTGTGTGTGTTTCTATACTTCACTGTGTGTGTGTCTATACTTCACTGTGTGTGTGTCTATACTTCACTGTGTGTGTCTCTATACTTCACTGTGTGTGAGTCTATACTTCACTGTGAGTGTCTATACTTCACTGTGTGTGTGTCTATACTTCACTGTGAGTGTGTCTATACTTCACTGTGAGTGTGTCTATACTTCACTGTGTGTGAGTCTATACTTCACTGTGAGTGTCTATACTTCACTGTGTGTGTGTCTATACTTCACTGTGAGTGTGTCTATACTTCACTGTGTGTGAGTCTATACTTCACTGTGAGTGTCTATACTTCACTGTGTGTGTGTCTATACTTCACTGTGTGTGTGTCTATACTTCACTGTGAGTGTCTATACTTCACTGTGTGTGTGTCTATACTTCACTGTGAGTGTCTATACTTCACTGTGTGTGTGTCTATACTTCACTGTGAGTGTCCATACTTCACTGTGTGTGTGTGTCAATACTTCACTGTGTGTGTCAATACTTCACTGTGAGTGTCTATACTTCACTGTGTGTGTGTCTATACTTCACTGTGTGTGTGTCTATACTTCACTGTGTGTGAGTCTATACTTCACTGTGTGTGTGTCTATACTTCACTGTGTGTGAGTCTATACTTCACTGTCTGTGAGTCTATACTTCACTGTGAGTGTCTATACTTCACTGTGTGTGAGTCTATACTTCACTGTGAGTGTCTATACTTCACTTGTGTGAGTCTATACTTCACTGTGTGTGTCTATACTTCACTGTGTGTGAGTCTATACTTCACTGTGTGTGTGTCTATACTTCACTGTGTGTGTCTATACTTCACTCTGTGTCCAAACTTCACTGTGTGTGTCCATATTTCATTGTGAGTGTCTATACTTCACTGTGAGTGTCTATACTTCACTGTGAGTGTCTATCCTTCACTGTGAGTGTCTATCCTTCACTGTGAGTGTCTATACTTCACTCTGTGTCCATACTTCACTGTGTGTGTGTCTATACTTCACTGTGTGTGTGTCTATACTTCACTGTGTGTGTGTCTATACTTCACTGTGTGAGTCTATACTTCTCTGTGAGTGTCTATACTTCTGTGTCTGTACTTCACTGTATATGAGTCTATACTTCACTGTGTGTGTGTCTAGACTCCACAGTGTATGAGTGTATACTTCACTGTGTGTGTTTCTATACTTCACTGTGTGTGTGTCTATACTTCACTGTGTGTGTGTCTATACTTCACTGTGTGTGTGTCTATACTTCACTGTGTGTGAGTCTATACTTCACTGTGTGTGAGTCTATACTTCACTGTGAGTGTCTATACTTCACTGTGTGTGTGTGTCTATACTTCACTGTGTGTGTGTCTATACTTCACTGTGAGTGTCTATACTTCACTGTGAGTGTCTATACTTCACTGTGTGTGTGTCTATACTTCACTGTGAGTGTCTATACTTCACTGTGTGTGTGTCCATACTTCACTGTGTGTGTGTCCATACTTCACTGTGTGTGTGTCAATACTTCACTGTGTGTGTCAATACTTCACTGTGAGTGTCTATACTTCACTGTGTGTGTGTCTATACTTCACTGTGTGTGTGTCTATACTTCACTGTGTGTGAGTCTATACTTCACTGTGTGTGTGTCTATACTTCACTGTCTGTGAGTCTATACTTCACTGTCTGTGAGTCTATACTTCACTGTGTGTGTCTATACTTCACTGTGTGTGAGTCTATACTTCACTGTGAGTGTCTATACTTCACTGTGAGTGAGTCTATACTTCACTTGTGTGAGTCTATACTTCACTGTGTGTGTCTATACTTCACTGTGTGTGTGTCTATACTTCACTGTGTGTGTGTCTATACTTCACTGTGTGTGTCTATACTTCACTGTGTGTCCAAACTTCACTGTGTGTGTCCATATTTCATTGTGAGTGTCTATACTTCACTGTGAGTGTCTATACTTCACTGTGTGTGTGTCTATACTTCACTGTGAGTGTCTATACTTCACTGTGTGTGTGTCCATACTTCACTGTGTGTGTGTCCATACTTCACTGTGTGTGTGTCAATACTTCACTGTGTGTGTCAATACTTCACTGTGAGTGTCTATACTTCACTGTGTGTGTGTCTATACTTCACTGTGTGTGTGTCTATACTTCACTGTGTGTGAGTCTATACTTCACTGTGTGTGTGTCTAACTTCACTGTGTGTGAGTCTATACTTCACTGTCTGTGAGTCTATACTTCACTGTGAGTGTCTATACTTCACTGTGTGTGAGTCTATACTTCACTGTGTGTGAGTCTATACTTCACTGTGAGTGAGTCTATACTTCACTTGTGTGAGTCTATACTTCACTGTGTGTGTCTATACTTCACTGTGTGTGTCTATACTTCACTGTGTATGTGTCTATACTTCACTGTGTGTGTCTATACTTCACTCTGTGTCCATATTTCATTGTGAGTGTCTATACTTCACTGTGAGTGTCTATACTTCACTGTGAGTGTCTATCCTTCACTGTGAGTGTCTATCCTTCACTGTGAGTGTCTATACTTCACTCTGTGTCCATACTTCACTGTGTGTGTGTCTATACTTCACTGTGTGTGTGTCTATACTTCACTGTGTGTGTGTCTATACTTCACTGTGTGAGTCTATACTTCTCTGTGAGTGTCTATACTTCTGTGTCTGTACTTCACTGTATATGAGTCTATACTTCACTGTGTGTGTGTCTAGACTCCACAGTGTATGAGTGTATACTTCACTGTGTGTGTTTCTATACTTCACTGTGTGTGTGTCTATACTTCACTGTGTGTGTGTCTATACTTCACTGTGTGTGTGTCTATACTTCACTGTGTGTGAGTCTATACTTCACTGTGTGTGAGTCTATACTTCACTGTGAGTGTCTATACTTCACTGTGTGTGTGTCTATACTTCACTGTGAGTGTGTCTATACTTCACTGTGAGTGTCTATACTTCACTGTGTGTGTGTCTATACTTCACTGTGAGTGTCTATACTTCACTGTGTGTGTGTCCATACTTCACTGTGTGTGTGTCCATACTTCACTGTGTGTGTGTCAATACTTCACTGTGTGTGTCAATACTTCACTGTGAGTGTCTATACTTCACTGTGTGTGTGTCTATACTTCACTGTGTGTGAGTCTATACTTCACTGTGTGTGTGTCTATACTTCACTGTGTGTGAGTCTATACTTCACTGTCTGTGAGTCTATACTTCACTGTGAGTGTCTATACTTCACTGTGTGTGAGTCTATACTTCACTGTGAGTGTCTATACTTCACTGTGAGTGAGTCTATACTTCACTTGTGTGAGTCTATACTTCACTGTTTGTGTCTATACTTCACTGTGTGTGAGTCTATACTTCACTGTGTGTGTGTCTATACTTCACTGTGTGTGTCTATACTTCACTCTGTGTCCAAACTTCACTGTGTGTGTCCATATTTCATTGTGAGTGTCTATACTTCACTGTGAGTGTCTATACTTTACTGTGAGTGTCTATCCTTCACTGTGAGTGTCTATCCTTCACTGTGAGTGTCTATCCTTCACTGTGAGTGTCTATACTTCACTGTGTGTGTGTCTATACTTCACTGTGTGTGTGTCTATACTTCACTGTGTGTGTGTCTATACTTCACTGTGTGAGTCTATACTTCTCTGTGAGTGTCTATACTTCTGTGTCTGTACTTCACTGTATATGAGTCTATACTTCACTGTGTGTGTGTCTAGACTCCACAGTGTATGAGTGTATACTTCACTGTGTGTGTTTCTATACTTCACTGTGTGTGAGTCTATACTTCACTGTGAGTGTCTATACTTCACTGTGTGTGTGTCTATACTTCACTGTGAGTGTGTCTATACTTCACTGTGAGTGTCTATACTTCACTGTGTGTGTGTCTATACTTCACTGTGAGTGTCTATACTTCACTGTGTGTGTGTCAATACTTCACTGTGTGTGTCAATACTTCACTGTGAGTGTCTATACTTCACTGTGAGTGTGTCTATACTTCACTGTGTGTGTGTCTATACTTCACTGTGTGTGTGTCTATACTTCACTGTGTGTGAGTCTATACTTCACTGTGTGTGTGTCTATACTTCACTGTGTGTGAGTCTATACTTCACTGTCTGTGAGTCTATACTTCACTGTGAGTGTCTATACTTCACTGTGTGTGAGTCTATACTTCACTGTGAGTGTCTATACTTCACTGTGAGTGAGTCTATACTTCACTTGTGTGAGTCTATACTTCACTGTGTGTGTCTATACTTCACTGTGAGTGTCTATCCTTCACTGTGAGTGTCTATCCTTCACTGTGAGTGTCTATACTTCACTCTGTGTCCATACTTCACTGTGTGTGTGTCTATACTTCACTGTGTGTGTGTCTATACTTCACTGTGTGAGTCTATACTTCTCTGTGAGTGTCTATACTTCTGTGTCTGTACTTCACTGTATATGAGTCTATACTTCACTGTGTGTGTGTCTAGACTCCACAGTGTATGAGTGTATACTTCACTGTGTGTGTGTCTATACTTCACTGTGTGTGAGTCTATACTTCACTGTGTGTGAGTCTATACTTCACTGTGAGTGTCTATACTTCACTGTGTGTGTCAATACTTCACTGTGTGTGTTTCTATACTTCACTGTGTGTGTGTCTATTCTTCACTGTGTGTGTGTCTATACTTCACTGTGTGTGAGTCTATACTTCACTGTGTGTGAGTCTATACTTCACTGTGAGTGTCTATACTTCACTGTGTGTGAGTCTATACTTCACTGTGAGTGTCTACACTTCACTGTGTGTGTCTATACTTCACTGTGTGTGAGTCTATACTTCACTTGTGTGAGTCTATACTTCACTGTGTGTGTGTCTATACTTCACTGTGTGTGAGTCTATACTTCACTGTGTGTGTGTCTATACTTCACTGTGTGTGTCCATATTTCATTGTGAGTGTCTATACTTCACTGTGTGCGTGTCTATACTTCACTGTGTGTGTCCATACTTCACTGTGAGTGTCTATACTTCACTATGTTTGAGTCTATACTTCACTGTATGTGAGTCTCTACTTCACTGTGTCTGTGTCTATACTTCACTGTGTGAGTCTATACTTCGCTGTGCGTGTCTATACTTCACTGTCTGAGTGTCTATACTTCACTGTGTGTGTTTCTATACTTCACTGTATATGAGTCTATACTTCACTGTGTGTGTCCATACTTCACTGTGAGTTTCTTTACTTCACTGTGTGTGTCTATACTTCACTGTGAGTGTGTCTATACTTCACTGTGTGTGTCCATACTTCACTGTGAGTTTCTTTATTTCACTGTGTGTGTGTCTATACTTCACTGTGAGTGTGTATACTTCACTGTGTGTGGGTCTATACTTCACTCTGTGTGTTTCTAAACTTCACTGTGTGTGTGTCTATACTTCACTGTGTGTGTGTGTGTCTATACTTCACTGTCTGTGTGTCTGTACTTCACTGTGTGTGTGTCTATACTTCACTCTGTGTGAGTCTATACTTCACTGTGTGTGTGTCTATACTTCACTGTGTGTGAGTCTATACTTCACTGTGTGTGTGTCTATACTTCACTGTGTGTGTTTCTAAACTTCACTGTGTGTGTCTATACTTCACTGTGAGTGTCTATACTTCACTGTGTGTGTGTCTATACTTCACTGTGTGTGTGTCTATACTTCACTGTGTGTGAGTCTATACTTCACTGTGTGTGAGTCTATACTTCACTTGTGTGAGTCTATACTTGACTGTGAGTGTCTATACTTCACTGTCTTTGTGTCTGAACTTCACTGTATATGAGTCTATACTTCACTGTGTGTGAGTCTATACTTCACTGTGTGTGTGTCTATACTTCACTGCCTGTGTGTCTATACTTCACTGTGTGTGTCCATACTTCACTGTGAGTTTCTTTACTTCACTGTGTGTGTGTCTATACTTCACTGTGAGTGTGTATACTTCACTGTGTGTGGGTCTATACTTCACTCTGTGTGTTTCTAAACTTCACTGTCTGTGTGTCTATACTTCACTGTCTGTGTGTCTGTACTTCACTGTGTGTGTGTCTATACTTCACTGTGTGTGTGTCTATACTTCACTGTGTGTGAGTCTATACTTCACTGTGTGTGGGTCTATACTTCACTCTGTGTGTTTCTAAACTTCACTGTCTGTGTGTCTATACTTCACTGTCTGTGTGTCTGTACTTCACTGTGTGTGAGTCTATACTTCACTGTGTGTGTGTCTATACTTCACTGTGTGTGAGTCTATACTTCACTGTATACGAGTCTATACTTCACTGTGAGTGTCTATACTTCACTGTGTGTGTGTCTATACTTCACTGTGTGTGTGTCTATACTTCACTCTGTGTGTTTCTAAACTTCACTGTGTGTGTCTATACTTCACTGTGTGAGTCTATACTTCACTGTGTGAGTGTCTATACTTCACTCTGTATGTTTCTATACTTCACTGTATATGAGTCTATACTTCACTGTGTGTGTGTCTATACTTCACTCTTTGTGTTTCTAAACTTCACTGTGTGTGTGTCTATACTTCACTGTGTGAGTCTATACTTCACTGTGTGAGTGTCTATACTTCACTGTGTGTGAGTCTATACTTCAATGTGTATGAGTCTATACTTCACTGTGAGTGTCTATACTTCACTGTGTGTGTCTATACTTCACTGTGTGTGTCCATACTTCACTGTGGGTGTCTATACTTCACTGTGTGTGAGTTTATACTTCACTGTATATGTGTCTATACTTCACTGTGTGTGTTTCTAAACTTCACCGTGTGTGTGTCTATACTTCACTGTGTGTGAGTCTATACTTCACTATGAGTGTCTATATTTCACTGTGTGTGTTTCTATACTTTACTCTATATGAGTCTATACTTCACTGTGAGTGTCTATACTTCACTGTGTGTGTGTCTATACTTCACTGTGTGTGAGTCTATACTTCACTTGTGTGAGTCTATACTTCACTGTGTGTGTGTCTATACTTCACTGTGTGTGAGTCTATACTTCACTGTGTGTGTGTCTATACTTCACTGTGTGTGTCTATACTTCACTCTGTGTCCATACTTCACTGTGTGTGTCCATATTTCACTGTGAGTTTCTTTACTTCACTGTGTGTGTGTCTATACTTCACTGTGAGCGTGTATACTTCACTGTGTGTGGGTCTATACTTCACTCTGTGTGTTTCTAAACTTCACTGTGTGTGTGTCTATACTTCACTGTGTGTGTGTCTATACTTCACTGTGTGTGTGTCTATACTTCACTGTGTGAGTCTATACTTCTCTGTGAGTGTCTATACTTCTGTGTCTGTACTTCACTGTATATGAGTCTATACTTCACTGTGTGTGTGTCTAGACTCCACAGTGTATGAGTGTATACTTCACTGTGTGTGTTTCTATACTTCACTGTGTGTGTGTCTATACTTCACTGTGTGTGTGTCTATACTTCACTGTGTGTGTGTCTATACTTCACTGTGTGAGTCTATACTTCACTGTGTGTGAGTCTATACTTCACTGTGAGTGTCTATACTTCACTGTGTGTGTGTCTATACTTCACTGTGAGTGTGTCTATACTTCACTGTGTGTGTGTCTATACTTCACTGTGAGTGTGTCTATACTTCACTGTGAGTGTCTATACTTCACTGTGTGTGTGTCTATACTTCACTGTGAGTGTCTATACTTCACTGTGTGTGTGTCCATACTTCACTGTGTGTGTGTCCATACTTCACTGTGTGTGTGTCAATACTTCACTGTGTGTGTCAATACTTCACTGTGAGTGTCTATACTTCACTGTGTGTGTGTCTATACTTCACTGTGTGTGTGTCTATACTTCACTGTGTGTGAGTCTATACTTCACTGTGTGTGTGTCTATACTTCACTGTGTGTGAGTCTATACTTCACTGTCTGTGAGTCTAAACTTCACTGTGAGTGTCTATACTTCACTGTGTGTGAGTCTATACTTCACTGTGAGTGTCTATACTTCACTGTGAGTGAGTCTATACTTCACTTGTGTGAGTCTATACTTCACTGTGTGTGTCTATACTTCACTGTGTGTGAGTCTATACTTCACTGTGTGTGTGTCTATACTTCACTGTGTGTGTCTATACTTCACTCTGTGTCCAAACTTCACTGTGTGTGTCCATATTTCATTGTGAGTGTCTATACTTCACTGTGAGTGTCTATACTTCACTGTGAGTGTCTATCCTTCACTGTGAGTGTCTATCCTTCACTGTGAGTGTCTATCCTTCACTCTGTGTCCATACTTCACTGTGTGTGTGTCTATACTTCACTGTGTGTGTGTCTATACTTCACTGTGTGTGTGTCTATACTTCACTGTGTGAGTCTATACTTCTCTGTGAGTGTCTATACTTCTGTGTCTTTACTTCACTGTATATGAGTCTATACTTCACTGTGTGTGTGTCTAGACTCCACAGTGTATGAGTGTATACTTCACTGTGTGTGTTTCTATACTTCACTGTGTGTGTTTCTATACTTCACTGTGTGTGTGTCTATACTTCACTGTGTGTGTGTCTATACTTCACTGTGTGTGTGTCTATACTTCACTGTGTGTGAGTCTATACTTCACTGTGTGTGAGTCTATACTTCACTGTGAGTGTCTATACTTCACTGTGTGTGTGTCTATACTTCACTGTGAGTGTGTCTATACTTCACTGTGAGTGTCTATACTTCACTGTGTGTGTGTCTATACTTCACTGTGAGTGTCTATACTTCACTGTGTGTGTGTCCATACTTCACTGTGTGTGTGTCCATACTTCACTGTGTGTGTGTCAATACTTCACTGTGTGTGTGTCAATACTTCACTGTGAGTGTCTATACTTCACTGTGTGTGTGTCTATACTTCACTGTGTGTGTGTCTATACTTCACTGTGTGTGAGTCTATACTTCACTGTGTGTGTGTCTATACTTCACTGTGTGTGAGTCTATACTTCACTGTGAGTGTCTATACTTCACTGTGTGTGAGTCTATACTTCACTGTGAGTGTCTATACTTCACTGAGTGAGTCTATACTTCACTTGTGTGAGTCTATACTTCACTGTGTGTGTCTATACTTCACTGTGTGTGAGTCTATACTTCACTGTGTGTGTGTCTATACTTCACTGTGTGTGTCTATACTTCACTCTGTGTCCAAACTTCACTGTGTGTGTCCATATTTCATTGTGAGTGTCTATACTTCACTGTGAGTGTCTATACTTCACTGTGAGTGTCTATCCTTCACTGTGAGTGTCTATCCTTCACTGTGAATGTCTATACTTCACTCTGTGTCCATACTTCACTGTGTGTGTGTCTATACTTCACTGTGTGTGAGTCTATACTTCACTGTGAGTGTCTATACTTCACTGTGTGTGTGTCTATACTTCACTGTGAGTGTGTCTATACTTCACTGTGAGTGTCTATACTTCACTGTGTGTGTGTCTATACTTCACTGTGAGTGTCTATACTTCACTGTGTGTGTGTCAATACTTCACTGTGTGTGTCAATACTTCACTGTGAGTGTCTATACTTCACTGTGAGTGTGTCTATACTTCACTGTGTGTGTGTCTATACTTCACTGTGTGTGTGTCTATACTTCACTGTGTGTGAGTCTATACTTCACTGTGTGTGTGTCTATACTTCACTGTGTGTGAGTCTATACTTCACTGTCTGTGAGTCTATACTTCACTGTGAGTGTCTATACTTCACTGTGTGTGAGTCTATACTTCACTGTGAGTGTCTATACTTCACTGTGAGTGAGTCTATACTTCACTTGTGTGAGTCTATACTTCACTGTGTGTGTCTATACTTCACTGTGAGTGTCTATCCTTCACTGTGAGTGTCTATCCTTCACTGTGAGTGTCTATACTTCACTCTGTGTCCATACTTCACTGTGTGTGTGTCTTTACTTCACTGTGTGTGTGTCTATACTTCACTGTGTGAGTCTATACTTCTCTGTGAGTGTCTATACTTCTGTGTCTGTACTTCACTGTATATGAGTCTATACTTCACTGTGTGTGTGTCTAGACTCCACAGTGTATGAGTGTATACTTCACTGTGTGTGTGTCTATACTTCACTGTGTGTGAGTCTATACTTCACTGTGTGTGAGTCTATACTTCACTGTGAGTGTCTATACTTCACTGTGTGTGTCAATACTTCACTGTGTGTGTTTCTATACTTCACTGTGTGTGTGTCTATTCTTCACTGTGTGTGTGTCTATACTTCACTGTGTGTGAGTCTATACTTCACTGTGTGTGAGTCTATACTTCACTGTGAGTGTCTATACTTCACTGTGTGTGAGTCTATACTTCACTGTGAGTGTCTACACTTCACTGTGTGTGTCTATACTTCACTGTGTGTGAGTCTATACTTCACTTGTGTGAGTCTATACTTCACTGTGTGTGTGTCTATACTTCACTGTGTGTGAGTCTATACTTCACTGTGTGTGTGTCTATACTTCACTGTGTGTGTCCATATTTCATTGTGAGTGTCTATACTTCACTGTGTGCGTGTCTATACTTCACTGTGTGTGTCCATACTTCACTGTGAGTGTCTATACTTCACTATGTTTGAGTCTATACTTCACTGTATGTGAGTCTCTACTTCACTGTGTCTGTGTCTATACTTCACTGTGTGAGTCTATACTTCGCTGTGCGTGTCTATACTTCACTGTCTGAGTGTCTATACTTCACTGTGTGTGTTTCTATACTTCACTGTATATGAGTCTATACTTCACTGTGTGTGTCCATACTTCACTGTGAGTTTCTTTACTTCACTGTGTGTGTCTATACTTCACTGTGAGTGTGTCTATACTTCACTGTGTGTGTCCATACTTCACTGTGAGTTTCTTTATTTCACTGTGTGTGTGTCTATACTTCACTGTGAGTGTGTATACTTCACTGTGTGTGGGTCTATACTTCACTCTGTGTGTTTCTAAACTTCACTGTGTGTGTGTCTATACTTCACTGTGTGTGTGTGTGTCTATACTTCACTGTCTGTGTGTCTGTACTTCACTGTGTGTGTGTCTATACTTCACTCTGTGTGAGTCTATACTTCACTGTGTGTGTGTCTATACTTCACTGTGTGTGAGTCTATACTTCACTGTGTGTGTGTCTATACTTCACTGTGTGTGTTTCTAAACTTCACTGTGTGTGTCTATACTTCACTGTGAGTGTCTATACTTCACTGTGTGTGTGTCTATACTTCACTGTGTGTGTGTCTATACTTCACTGTGTGTGAGTCTATACTTCACTGTGTGTGAGTCTATACTTCACTTGTGTGAGTCTATACTTGACTGTGAGTGTCTATACTTCACTGTCTTTGTGTCTGAACTTCACTGTATATGAGTCTATACTTCACTGTGTGTGAGTCTATACTTCACTGTGTGTGTGTCTATACTTCACTGCCTGTGTGTCTATACTTCACTGTGTGTGTCCATACTTCACTGTGAGTTTCTTTACTTCACTGTGTGTGTGTCTATACTTCACTGTGAGTGTGTATACTTCACTGTGTGTGGGTCTATACTTCACTCTGTGTGTTTCTAAACTTCACTGTCTGTGTGTCTATACTTCACTGTCTGTGTGTCTGTACTTCACTGTGTGTGTGTCTATACTTCACTGTGTGTGTGTCTATACTTCACTGTGTGTGAGTCTATACTTCACTGTGTGTGGGTCTATACTTCACTCTGTGTGTTTCTAAACTTCACTGTCTGTGTGTCTATACTTCACTGTCTGTGTGTCTGTACTTCACTGTGTGTGAGTCTATACTTCACTGTGTGTGTGTCTATACTTCACTGTGTGTGAGTCTATACTTCACTGTATACGAGTCTATACTTCACTGTGAGTGTCTATACTTCACTGTGTGTGTGTCTATACTTCACTGTGTGTGTGTCTATACTTCACTCTGTGTGTTTCTAAACTTCACTGTGTGTGTCTATACTTCACTGTGTGAGTCTATACTTCACTGTGTGAGTGTCTATACTTCACTCTGTATGTTTCTATACTTCACTGTATATGAGTCTATACTTCACTGTGTGTGTGTCTATACTTCACTCTTTGTGTTTCTAAACTTCACTGTGTGTGTGTCTATACTTCACTGTGTGAGTCTATACTTCACTGTGTGAGTGTCTATACTTCACTGTGTGTGAGTCTATACTTCAATGTGTATGAGTCTATACTTCACTGTGAGTGTCTATACTTCACTGTGTGTGTCTATACTTCACTGTGTGTGTCCATACTTCACTGTGGGTGTCTATACTTCACTGTGTGTGAGTTTATACTTCACTGTATATGTGTCTATACTTCACTGTGTGTGTTTCTAAACTTCACCGTGTGTGTGTCTATACTTCACTGTGTGTGAGTCTATACTTCACTATGAGTGTCTATATTTCACTGTGTGTGTTTCTATACTTTACTCTATATGAGTCTATACTTCACTGTGAGTGTCTATACTTCACTGTGTGTGTGTCTATACTTCACTGTGTGTGAGTCTATACTTCACTTGTGTGAGTCTATACTTCACTGTGTGTGTGTCTATACTTCACTGTGTGTGAGTCTATACTTCACTGTGTGTGTGTCTATACTTCACTGTGTGTGTCTATACTTCACTCTGTGTCCATACTTCACTGTGTGTGTCCATATTTCACTGTGAGTTTCTTTACTTCACTGTGTGTGTCTATACTTCACTGTGAGCGTGTATACTTCACTGTGTGTGGGTCTATACTTCACTCTGTGTGTTTCTAAACTTCACTGTGTGTGTGTCTATACTTCACTGTGTGTGTGTCTATACTTCACTGTGTGTGTGTCTATACTTCACTGTGTGAGTCTATACTTCTCTGTGAGTGTCTATACTTCTGTGTCTGTACTTCACTGTATATGAGTCTATACTTCACTGTGTGTGTGTCTAGACTCCACAGTGTATGAGTGTATACTTCACTGTGTGTGTTTCTATACTTCACTGTGTGTGTGTCTATACTTCACTGTGTGTGTGTCTATACTTCACTGTGTGTGTGTCTATACTTCACTGTGTGAGTCTATACTTCACTGTGTGTGAGTCTATACTTCACTGTGAGTGTCTATACTTCACTGTGTGTGTGTCTATACTTCACTGTGAGTGTGTCTATACTTCACTGTGTGTGTGTCTATACTTCACTGTGAGTGTGTCTATACTTCACTGTGAGTGTCTATACTTCACTGTGTGTGTGTCTATACTTCACTGTGAGTGTCTATACTTCACTGTGTGTGTGTCCATACTTCACTGTGTGTGTGTCCATACTTCACTGTGTGTGTGTCAATACTTCACTGTGTGTGTCAATACTTCACTGTGAGTGTCTATACTTCACTGTGTGTGTGTCTATACTTCACTGTGTGTGTGTCTATACTTCACTGTGTGTGAGTCTATACTTCACTGTGTGTGTGTCTATACTTCACTGTGTGTGAGTCTATACTTCACTGTCTGTGAGTCTAAACTTCACTGTGAGTGTCTATACTTCACTGTGTGTGAGTCTATACTTCACTGTGAGTGTCTATACTTCACTGTGAGTGAGTCTATACTTCACTTGTGTGAGTCTATACTTCACTGTGTGTGTCTATACTTCACTGTGTGTGAGTCTATACTTCACTGTGTGTGTGTCTATACTTCACTGTGTGTGTCTATACTTCACTCTGTGTCCAAACTTCACTGTGTGTGTCCATATTTCATTGTGAGTGTCTATACTTCACTGTGAGTGTCTATACTTCACTGTGAGTGTCTATCCTTCACTGTGAGTGTCTATCCTTCACTGTGAGTGTCTATCCTTCACTCTGTGTCCATACTTCACTGTGTGTGTGTCTATACTTCACTGTGTGTGTGTCTATACTTCACTGTGTGTGTGTCTATACTTCACTGTGTGAGTCTATACTTCTCTGTGAGTGTCTATACTTCTGTGTCTTTACTTCACTGTATATGAGTCTATACTTCACTGTGTGTGTGTCTAGACTCCACAGTGTATGAGTGTATACTTCACTGTGTGTGTTTCTATACTTCACTGTGTGTGTTTCTATACTTCACTGTGTGTGTGTCTATACTTCACTGTGTGTGTGTCTATACTTCACTGTGTGTGTGTCTATACTTCACTGTGTGTGAGTCTATACTTCACTGTGTGTGAGTCTATACTTCACTGTGAGTGTCTATACTTCACTGTGTGTGTGTCTATACTTCACTGTGAGTGTGTCTATACTTCACTGTGAGTGTCTATACTTCACTGTGTGTGTGTCTATACTTCACTGTGAGTGTCTATACTTCACTGTGTGTGTGTCCATACTTCACTGTGTGTGTGTCCATACTTCACTGTGTGTGTGTCAATACTTCACTGTGTGTGTGTCAATACTTCACTGTGAGTGTCTATACTTCACTGTGTGTGTGTCTATACTTCACTGTGTGTGTGTCTATACTTCACTGTGTGTGAGTCTATACTTCACTGTGTGTGTGTCTATACTTCACTGTGTGTGAGTCTATACTTCACTGTGAGTGTCTATACTTCACTGTGTGTGAGTCTATACTTCACTGTGAGTGTCTATACTTCACTGAGTGAGTCTATACTTCACTTGTGTGAGTCTATACTTCACTGTGTGTGTCTATACTTCACTGTGTGTGAGTCTATACTTCACTGTGTGTGTGTCTATACTTCACTGTGTGTGTCTATACTTCACTCTGTGTCCAAACTTCACTGTGTGTGTCCATATTTCATTGTGAGTGTCTATACTTCACTGTGAGTGTCTATACTTCACTGTGAGTGTCTATCCTTCACTGTGAGTGTCTATCCTTCACTGTGAATGTCTATACTTCACTCTGTGTCCATACTTCACTGTGTGTGTGTCTATACTTCACTGTGTGTGTGTCTATACTTCACTGTGTGTGTGTCTATACTTCAGTGTGTGAGTCTATACTTCTCTGTGAGTGTCTATACTTCTGTGTCTGTACTTCACTGTATATGAGTCTATACTTCACTGTGTGTGTGTCTAGACTCCACAGTGTATGAGTGTATACTTCACTGTGTGTGTGTCTATACTTCACTGTGTGTGAGTCTATACTTCACTGTGTGTGAGTCTATACTTCACTGTGAGTGTCTATACTTCACTGTGTGTGTCAATACTTCACTGTGTGTGTTTCTATACTTCACTGTGTGTGTGTCTATACTTCACTGTGTGTGTGTCTATACTTCACTGTGTGTGAGTCTATACTTCACTGTGTGTGAGTCTATACTTCACTGTGAGTGTCTATACTTCACTGTGTGTGAGTCTATACTTCACTGTGAGTGTCTACACTTCACTGTGTGTGTCTATACTTCACTGTGTGTGAGTCTATACTTCACTTGTGTGAGTCTATACTTCACTGTGTGTGTGTCTATACTTCACTGTGTGTGAGTCTATACTTCACTGTGTGTGTGTCTATACTTCACTGAGTGTGTCCATATTTCATTGTGAGTGTCTATACTTCACTGTGTGCGTGTCTATACTTCACTGTGTGTGTCCATACTTCACTGTGAGTGTCTATACTTCACTATGTTTGAGTCTATACTTCACTGTATGTGAGTCTCTACTTCACTGTGTGTGTGTCTAGACTCCACAGTGTATGAGTGTATACTTCACTGTGAGTGCCTATACTTCACTGTGTGTGTGTCTATACTTCACTGCCTGTGTGTCTATACTTCACTGTGTGTGTCCATACTTCACTGTGAGTTTCTTTACTTCACTGTGTGTGAGTCTATACTTCACTGTGTGTGTGTCTATACTTCACTGTGTGTGTTTCTAAACTTCACTGTGTGTGTCTATACTTCACTGTGAGTGTGTATACTTCACTGTGTGTGTGTCTATACTTCACTGTGTGTGTGTCTATACTTCACTGTGTGTGAGTCTATACTTCACTGTGTGTAAGTCTATACTTCACTTGTGTGAGTCTATACTTCACTGTGAGTGTCTATACTTCACTGTCTGTGTGTCTGTACTTCACTGTATATGAGTCTATACTTCACTGTGTGTGTGTCTAGACTCCACAGTGTATGAGTGTATACTTCACTGTGAGTGCCTATACTTCACTGTGTGTGTGTCTATACTTCACTGCCTGTGTGTCTATACTTCACTGTGTGTGTCCATACTTCACTTTGAGTTTCTTTACTTCACTGTGTGTGTCTATCCTTCACTGTGAGTGTGTATACTTCACTGTGTGTGGGTCTATACTTCGCTCTGTGTGTTTCTAAACTTCACTGTCTGTGTGTCTATACTTCACTGTCTGTGTGTCTGTACTTCACTGTGTGTGTTTCTATACTTTACTCTATATGAGTCTATACTTCACTGTGTGTGTGTATACTTCACTGTGTGTGTCTATACTTCACTGTGTGTGTCCATACTTCACCTTGAGTGTCTATACTTCACTGTGTCCATACTTCACTGTGAGTGTCTATACTTCACTGTGTGTGTGTCTATACTTCACTGTGTGTGTCTATACTTCACTGTGTGTGTCCATACTTCACTGTGAGTGTCGATACTTCACCGTGAGTGTCTATACTTCACTGTGTCCATACTTCACTGTGAGTGTCTATATTTCACTGTGTGTGTGTCTATACTTCACTGTGTATGTGTCTATACATCACTGTGTGTGTCTATACATCACTGTGTGTGTCTATACTTCACTGTGTGTGTCTATACTTCACTGTAAATGAGTCTATACTTCACTGTGAGTGTCTATACTTCACTGTTTGTGTGTCTATACTTCACTGTTTGTGTGTCTATACTTCACTGTGTGTGTGTCTATACTTCACTGTGTGTGTGTCTATACTTGACTGTGTGTGTCTATACTTCACTGTGTGTGTCTATACTTCACTGTGTGTGTCTATACTTCACTGTTTGTGTCCATACTTCACTGTGAGTGTCAATACTTCACCGTGAGTGTCTATACTTTACTTTGTGTCCATACTTCACTGTGTGTCCATACTTCACTGTGAGTGTCTATACTTCACTGTGTCCATACTTTACTGTGAGTGTCCATACTTCACTGTGTGTGTGTCTATACTTCACTGTATGTGAGTCTATACTTCACTGTGTCTGTCCATACTTCACTGTGAGTGTCTATACTTCACTGTGTGTGTCCATACTTCACTGTGAGTGTCTATACTTCACTGTATATGAGTCTATACTTCACTGTGAGTGTCTATACTTCACTGTGAGTGTCTATACTTCACTGTGTCCATACTTCACTGTGTGTGTCCATACTTCACTGTGAGTGTCTATACTTCACTGTGTCCATACTTCACTGTGAGTGTCTATACTTCACTGTAAATGAGTCTATACTTCACTGTGAGTGTCTATACTTCACTGTGAGTGTCTATACTTCACTGTGTGTGTCTATATTTCACTGTGTGTGTGTCTATACTTCACTGTGTGTGTTTATACTTCACTGTGTGTGTCTATACTTCACTGTGAGTGTCGATACTTCACCGTGAGTGTCTATACTTCACTGTGTCCATACTTCACTGTGTGTGTCCATACTTCACTGTGAGTGTCTATACTTCACTGTGTGTGTGTCTATACTTCACTGTGTATGTGTCTATACATCACTGTGTGTGTGTCTATACTTCACTGTGTCTGTCCATACTTCACTGTGAGTGTCTCTACCTCACTGTGTGAGAGTCTATACTTCACTGTATATGAGTCTATACTTCACTGTGTGTGTCTCTACTTCACTGTGTGTGTCTATACTTCACTGTGAGTGTCTATACTTCACTGTGTGTGTCTATACTTCACTGTGTGTGTCTATACTTCACTGTGTGTGTGTGTCTATACTTCACTGTGTGTGAGTCTATACTTCACTGTGAGTGTCTATACTTCACTGTGTGTGTCTATACTTCACTGTGTGTGAGTCTATACTTCACTGTGTGTGTCTATACTTCACTGTGTGTGTCTATACTTCACTGTGTGTGTGTCTATACTTCACTGTGTGTGTCCATACTTCACTGTGTGTGTCTATACTTCACTGTGTGTGTGTGTCTATACTTCACTGTGTGTGAGTCTATACTTCACTGTGAGTGTCTATACTTCACTGTGTGTGTCCATACTTCACCGTGAGTGTCTATACTTCACTTTGTGTCCATACTTCATTGTGTGTGTCCATACTTCACTGTGTGTGTCTATACTTCACTGTGTGTCCATACTTCACTTTGAGGGTCTATACTTCACTGTGTTTGTGTGTCTATACTTCACTATGTGTGTTGTGATGGCCCTGGGCCACCTTTCAGTTCCTGGTTGGCCTGCCTCTGTTCTCTCTTTCAGGTCCTCCTTGCCAGCCAGGTCCCTCCCACATCTTTAAGTCATTCACATCACCTGTTTCCAGTTTATATAAGCTGGGCCATTTTCAAGAAGGTTCTCTCTCTCTCTCACCCTCCTGTAAGGTTGGTGCCTCCTAGGCACCCAACATGACTTTGTTTGGTTTGTTTGTGTTAGATTAGCCCTTTGTTCTCTTTATGGATTTGTGTAAGATAAGATAAGATAAGATAAGATAAGATAAGATAAGATATCCCTTTATTAGTCCCACAGTGGGGAAATTTACAAGATTCATTTTGGAAAAATTCAGTTTGGAAGATTCATTGCATTCAACACCTGCACTTCATCACTGACGACTGATATGCACATTATACTAATTTCTGTTGAGTTATCTTTAATAAATTTACTGATCACTTGAATGGTTACTGAGTGGACCTCCCTTCTTTGTTATGCTCTTGAACAAGCTGGGCACAACAGTGTCTATACTTCACTGTGTGTGTCCATACTTCACCAGGACTTTGCAGACATCCTGTCCCAGCCCAGTCTGGAGGGACTTACAGACTCAGAACTTGGGGAGGATGAAGAAACCCCCCAGCAGCAGTCCAGTGAGAGCAGCTTCCTTTCTCCAACTGCCATCAACACAATAGGCAAAGTTCACACCTCTGTCTGGGATATGCACAATCACTGTGGTACCACAGCCCAACACCAGCCAATCACAGCAAAGAACATATTAAAGCCTTTGTCTCCTCCTATCAGATTGCTTCCCCCTGATATCACGTTTCTACCATCTGATTGGTCAGTGATCTAATTTGCTATCACTCATATATGCAGTGATTTTCAACATATCCTAGCTTGAAGCTAAACTGTACTGCTGTGACTAACTGGCATCCTGACCTCTGTGTTCCCCCCTCAGATTGTGAACTGGACCAGCAGCTGACCGGTAGTCAACTGCTGCTCTCTGCACTCCTCCAGAACACGGTGCAGGGCTCGGGGGGTCCTGATGGTCTGGCTGTTGTTTCAGAGGGACCTTATGACTTCTACCAGCAGCTCAATATGAGTGAGGCCCGTCTCTGTCTTCCTGTCCTGGAGCAGCTGAGTGTTGCAGTGAAGCAAAGACTGGAGGACTGGCCAGAGCACCCAGCGCTCGTACAGGTCAGTCACCTTTTTTACAGCAAGGCGGCAGTGAGTTAGCATCACCTGTTGATGGTCACAGTCTGGTTGTGCCCAGGATGAAACCGTCTCTGCACACAGTGGAGAGGAAGTTAAAACTTCCATGTGATTGCTTGAACAGTGGCTGCTGAGTCAAGATGAGTAGATGGAAGCAGGTCAACACCTGCTGTTAGTCCACCTGTAGTGTGAAGCTTTGGTCTTGGTTGCTCTAATGTGTAATTATGTCTGTGTTGTTTTCCAGCTGACTGTAATCATGGAGAGAATCATGGCGTTCAGTCTGGCCAGTCCACTGGCCAAGTTCCTTCATGGTCTGGAGATCCTGCTCAGTAAAGCTCAGGTGAGATTTCCATTTTTAATCAACCAGGAAATAGAAAGTGAAACTTTAAAACAAAAGTCAGCGTTTTCCAGTTTGTTTTGTTGCTCAGAAGTGATTTTTATGTTACTTCTAATCACCTCTGTTCTCTTTGGTTCTTGTCAGGACTGGGAGAATAACGCCAGCTGCTCAGTCTCTCTGCATAAGGAACTGGAACCAGTCACCCAGCTCATTATCCAGTGGCGCAAACTGGAGCTGAAGTAAGACACAGAGGGCTCTAAAGCAGTTAGTTATTACCTGTATGTAGATTGTCATTCATCCAGGTCACAGTCATCCTCAAAGGTTGAATTGGAAGCAAATGGACTTCTATTTAAGGTTGTATGAGAGGTGAAACGTCTCCAAACCAGTTTCTGATTCAGCCTTTGATGATTAGTTACCGCCTCCATCAGGGACGTCATGTAGCTGGAGTTTCACGAAAGGTAGTGGAAGGATCTGTCATGGGTAATGGAGCAACCTCATCAGTTTTGGACACACGCAAAGTAGTTTTACTTTCATTGTGTAGGAATCAGTTGCTGTACTGCAGAGAGAGAGAGACACACAGAGAGAGAGAGAGAGAGCTGCGGTGGTTGAGCAAGCTAGACAGTGAATGAAGCGAGGGAGCGACTTTAGTGAGAACAAAGCAATGAGTTAGAGATATCTAAAGTTATCTGATTGTTTCATGGCGGTTACACTCTAAAGCACAAATAAAGTCCCACACCTTCACACAACCCTGCTGGAAGGAGACACACTGATAGATTTCAGACGTCAGGACTGGACCAGAGTTTCATCTTTGTTTCTGTCAACCAGCAAAGGGCCACGACCACAGTAAACAAGCTGTTACCTCCTCCTGTGTGCAGAGTGTAAATGCCTCCTGTCTTCTCACATGTAGTTGCTGGTCGAGCAGCCTGGACAACGCAATGAAGCGGCACACTGAGAAGTCCATCCAACACTGGTTCTCTATCTACCAGCTGGTGGAGAGATATCTGGAACAACAGAGGATGGAAGCTAATACAGGTTTGTACACGGGGTCGAATGACCAACTGATGACACGACTGTTTAAGTTCATCATACATCATTAATAAAGCAGCAGTATGATAATAATGATAACAAAAAGCTATGATGTAACATAAATCTAAAGCGTTCAACAGTGAAATGAGTGGAGAACAGAGAAATGGATTGGTTCAAAATGACTGTCTTCTGGTTGTTGCCCTGGTGAGGAGGTGGAATGCCTCTCCCTGTCTCCAGTGTCCTCCACCCTCCAGGCCTTCATGGAGGGCTCAACCCTGGGAGAGTTCCACACCTGCCTGGCCATGCTGCTCAGCTTCCACTGCCACCTCCTCCTGGGCCCCAGCCAGACTGGACAAGGTCAGCCACCGCACCTCGCATCAATACAAGCATACAGGAAGTAGTATAGAAGTGACCATGGTCCATGGTGTAACAAGGCGATGGGCGGAGATGATATCAGTCCTCAGAGTCAGGAGTTGTTGGTGAAGCTCCTTTTTAGACTCTATCAGGAAGGCTGTCTCAGAGCACAAGATGGATAGTCCTCACCACCTCACCTGAAGTCACCCCAGCTTCCCATTGTCGCTCTAACTGTCTCACCCAGCTGAGAAAAGTCTGGCTCTCATCACCAGTGAAGGGAGCAGCTGATCAGCTCTCACAGCCCTGAACCAGTGAGCGTCCCACATACATCCCTGTGCCGGGTTCAAAAGTCTCTGCAACACATCTGTAACTTAGTCGTGTTGAGCCTCTGAAGCTTGAAACAAAGTTATCCTGCTAGCTCTGTTTTCTACAAGTATCTGCTGTGGGCCTTAAAACGTGTCCAGCTGACTGCTTTCTGTTTCATGTCACATCACATCTCGGTCATTTGAACAAAACCTTTCATAATTTGACTCGTGTACTTCTGTTGAGTTCTTATCAAAGCCAACCCTAAACTCAAAAATATATGAGTGATGGATGATGTCATTAGTGAAGCACCTGATGGAAACAAGTGTAGAATATTCTTTAGACCATCGAAATTATAAAAGTAAAATGATATAAAATAATAAGGATTGACTCACTTTCTGTTCTCCAAGGTAACATTAAAAAGAGGATTTGATTTTAATGTAGGATATTTCAGTGATGGACACATCAGTTCACAGACTGTGACCCCTCATATTATGATTACAGTAGAGTCCAAACATAATAAAAACACAATAAAAACATCCTCCACTAACAGTCGAAATCCAGTTTTAGACATTTCTTTATAAACCAGCTCAGCAATTTCACAACTAATTACATCTGATTGGTAATTGGATATTGACAAATTAATTGATCTTTTAAACAGACAGGGATACAGTCTAATGTCTACATGTCATTTCACAACAATTTCACAAATCACTGATGAGTTTTCCACCGTGGCTCAGGAGGTAGAGCGGTCGTTCACGGAACCAAAGGTCAGTGGTTCCATCCCCAGCCTCTACAAGTCTACAAGTTGAAGTATCCTTGAGCAAAGATACTGAACCCCAATCGGCTCCCCAGGCGCCGTAAAGGCAGTCCACTGCTCCTCAGGGATGGGTCAAATGCAGAGAAAGAATTTCCCCTGTGGGATGAGTACAGTATCTAAAATAAAATAAACTCAGTAGTGAAAAAGCCTCATCTCTCTTTCAACATACATTTGACCCATGAACTACAGTCACAATGAAAAGAAGAGGAAACTATTTGCTGAACCACTGATGAGGGTCACATGTTAACCATTTCCTTCTTTTACAGAGTCGTTGTCCAGTCTTTTGTGGAACCTGCACAAATACTACAGTCAGTTCTCCGACTACATCCAGACCAGAATCACTCAGCTCAGAGAGCCCATCGAGCAGGAGCTCAAGGTTTGTATTTGCATCTGTTTTTATTGTGTACCAGTATGCAATTAACCTTGTCCACACTCATCAGGCTGATACAGTACAGGTCTGAAAGTCCACTGTGGTACGACTTGTCATCCTCAGGACTTTGTCAAGATCTCCAAGATGAATGATGTCAGTTTCTGGTCTGTCAAGCAGTCAGTGGAGAAGACCCATTGGTATGACATCACTGTGATCTCATTTGTGCTGTGCCGTTTTATTATTTAGCATTGTGTCCTCCTCAAGGACTGTTCACCAGGACGGGTGGCTGCCCTGACTCTCTGCCACCATCATTCATTCATTCATTTTCTCTCTCAGGACTCTCTTCAAGTTTGTCAAGAAGTTTGAGGAGGCTCTGAATGGTCCGTGTGTTCCTGCTCTGGTGGAACAGGGAACCAGTGCCAGCTTGGACAGTGTGGATGCCAACCCAGGGGAAACACCCATCCATCAGGTTCACCAGGCTCTGAGGAGCATCCTGCCTGGGAAGAGCAGAGATCTGCAGGTTCACAGAGTTTTGTTGTTATTTTTCATCTCAATCATAAAATCTTTGCTTTAGTATATTTTCATCATGTTTAATTAGTGCTTTATGTTAATAAATAAGGAGTGAATAACCTCATCTAAATGGTGCGTTTCAGATTGATGCACCAGATGAAGGAGTTGAAGCTTCATCTCTTCAGGAACATCTTCCTCTTCTGACCAGAAAGATGAAGAAGATGTGTGTGCAGCTGCTGAGGAAACACCCAGTGCCTGAGCTGGATGAAGATCTGGACTGCTTCACTGGTAAGAAACTAAATAAATATACACAATAAAAAGCAAAGTGTAATGGGTAGTTCTACTTTTAACATCATCTCATTATGAACCATTACCACCAGTTTGGGCTGAGCCATTCTGCCATTATGGGTGTGTTATGAATATTCTGCCCAGACTGCACCTGTATTAAAGGAACAGTTCACCTGACTTTCCATTAGCATATGGGTTTGTAGATAATGACTGAATTTTAGTTTGGAGGTGAACTGGTGGACCTCTCAGCTGTTAGTTTGTGTTTTTGTACGTAAAGCATACAACGTTGCTTCCCAGATGGTCACATTGCTGCAAAGCCCTCAGTATTAACGTTGTGTTTTTTTCTTTTCAGGTGAGGTCATCAGCAACCTGTGTGACCTGCAGAGCCTCTCCGTCGACACTTCAGCTGACAAGGAGAAGCAGAAGGCTGAGGTGAAGCACATCCTGCAGCAGAAGCAGAGAGCTCTGTCAGACCTGTTCAAGATGCTCAGTGAAATAGGTCAGTTCTCCTCTCTGATTTACACATTTAAGTCTCAGTATCAGAATCCTCCAGCTCCACAGCGAGTGGCAGCCCGACACATCAGCTCCCTCTCTACTGCTGACACAAACTGATTTCCCCCACGAGGGATCAGTGAAGGTACAACTTTTCTTATCTGAAGACAAAAAGGTCCTCCAACCTCTCTCTGTGTTTCCCTTTAAGGTCTATTGTACCGTAAAGGCCAGACATGGAACCGGACAGCTGACCCAGAGGAAGCCCTCTGTCTGCAGCCTCTGGAGATCAGCACAGCTTTCACTCCTGTCAGGAACAAGGAGCAGGACGAGAACATGTAACGAGAACCTGTTCATAGATTCACCATCAGCAGGTTTAATGTTGATGTAGGGGTATAATATGTGCCGTCTGGTCTTTGAAAGTAGTTCCCTCTGCTTCCTTGTGTTGTAGGTTGTTTACAGAGGTGGTGACAACATGGGGCGGATGTCAGAAGTACTTCTACTGTTCATGGGCCAGGAGAACAGCCCTGCAGACTGCTCTTCAACACGCCGCCAAGGTGAGACACAAACTGACATCAGTACTCTGTCTAAACATTGTAGGGCTACTGATAAATGATTATTATTCTGATTCATTGATTCATATTGTGACTGATTACTGATTATTCTGAAGATATACTCAATGTAACAATCTAAAATAATATTTCATTATTTCATTCAAACGTCTTCCCTTAATGATGAAACATTTCAAAAGTAGATTTTAAGCATTACTACAGTGAGAAACATAATCCCTGTGTTGATAATCCATATTCATCATATTTGGTTGTGGACAGTAACTAAGCAGGTCAGACGACTTGATGTCACCGACATCTTCACAAGGCGCACTAGAGTCTGTCTCTGTAAGTGTTTAGCAGTTGTACTGCTGTGATCGGACACTTCAGACTGATGGTCAGCCATGGTCAGCCTGTCTACACTACGCTGCTCTTTCCAGCACCTTTCAGCTGATTGACCATATTGACTCCTCTGTGACAGAAATCACTCTGATTAGCTGTTGGGTTAAATCAGTAAGAAATTAGTGAGGAAAGTGAGCTAAAGACTACAGTCAGGAAAGCTCTTCTCATTTTTCATCCATAATTCAAATACACATATTTTCACAAGATGGTCAACTAGAATAAAGCAACTGAAGATCATCTGAATTTGCTTAATTCTAATAGTGTGTATATCTGCAGTCCTCCACCTTTGTCTGCTGGGCCTTTCTTGGATGGCTGACTGAGAAGCAGCATTTCCCCAGGCTCAGTGTGAAGTTAAGGTTTTAGTCCTTGAATTGTGATTATTTCTGTGCAACAACCTTGTTTTGTTCGAAAATATACTTTTCTAGCATCTTGTGTTGGTTTTGAAGTCCATTCCTTTTTTTTCGCTGGGACATTTTGTGAAAGCTGTGAACCGCCAGCATGACTGACCACGAGTATGAATCAAGAGTCCTCTGTGAAGCGTGTAGCCACATCGAAGATATTGAGGTGGACCAAAGAAACACAAAGGAAAGCACAAAGAAATTGGACCACACGCCTACTAAAAGCCCAAACCCTAAAAAACTGAGAGGAACAAGTGATAATAAAGATGATCAGAGTGTCAGCGCTGCCATTCTCCACGCCATTCAAGTCCTAACCGGGAAGATGGACCAACAAACAGAGCTGTTAAAAAACTTTGAAAAGGGTATTGAAGCAAATACAATTGCTATCAAAGAGAACAAGAAAGAAATGGCTGTGCTTCGAAAAGAAGTTGATGATCTTAGAACAGTAAACAAATCCCTTAAAAACGCATGTGATGAACAGGCCTGTTACAAAAGGAGATGGAATCTGAGGTTGACTGGATTACCAGAAAAAGATGGAGAAAACACGAGAGAAACTGTCATCAGGATTCTTACAAGAGTGGTGCCGCTGTCTGTGGAGCGACTGAGACACAGTGGATACTGTCCACCGCCTGGGAAAAAAGAGCGACGTTGTTACATCAAACAACATGCCGAGAGCAATTATCATCCAATTCGGGATGAGAACAGTTCGGGATGATGTCTGGAAAAGGTCGAGAGAAGCGAGAGTGTGTAGTGAGATGCACATCCGCTTCAAGGAGGATTTCTCTAAAGAAGACCGGGAGGCTCGTACCAAACTGTGGCCGCTGGTGCAGGAAGCCAGGAGAAGAGGGAAACGAGCGTTTCTGAAGGAAGCATACACACTGATCGATAACCAACGGGTGGATCCTAACTGAGCAATTTCCAAATGTTATCTCAGTTGTTCTGACACAGGTACGATGGGTTAATTTAACGGGTAAGGTGCAGATGTTCTAAGGGTTGCTGCACTAAATAGTTTGAACAAGTAAGCTTACAAGGACAAAGCTACTCATTCCTGCACATCACATTCTTCACACATTCCTGACAGGAATTATTGACTTGGTGAATGTTATCTTTTATTTCTTTAAATACTAGGGGGTTGAAAAATAATATGAAGCGTAAGGCAACTTTTCTTTTTTGTAAGGAGCAAAAGGTAAACCTAATTTTTTTTGCAAGAGACTCATTCAATAGAGACTGATACTAAATTTTGGAAACAGCAATGGGGGGACTCTGTTTTCTTCAGCCATGGAACATCACATTCAGCTGGAGTAATGATTTTGTTCAATAGGTTTCATGGGAATATAATTAACCACACATGTGATACAAATGGACATTGGCTAATGGTGGCGATAGAGTTTAATTATGTAAACTATATCCTAGTTTGTGTATATGGATATAACCAAAAACCACAAAACAAAAACTTCTTTTCATCCTTGATCAGGTTGGTTGAGGGTTGGAAAGTGACTTATTCATTACATAATGGGAGGAGATTTCAACATGGCTCCTGATCTCTGGTTAGATCGCCTTCCATCTAGGGGGGAGTGTCATCACTATGAAGAAACCATAACTGACTTTATCTCTCAACTAAATTTGACTGATTACTGGAGAATGAAATTTCCAAATGCTTCTCAGTATACTTGGTTTAATCCAGCCAAAAATGGTCAGTGCTCATGGTTAGATTACTGGTTAATATCAAACAACTTAATCAATGATGTGTCCAAATGTGAAATCTCTGCATCACCTCTAACAGACCACTGTGTAATCACACTGTCCTTTCAGCTGCATGATGTTGAATCTAAGTTAAACCCTGTATGGAAATTGAATAACTGTCTTCTAGAAAATACTGATTTCTGCATAAAAGTTTAAAAAAAACTGGTTCAAGAAATTTCTGAAATGGAATTGTCACCCTTGTATAAATGGGAATGGTTTAAGTTTAAAACAAAAGAATTTGCAATTAAAATAAGTAAATATGTGACTAAACTCAAAAAGCTTAAACAACAAGAAATAACCAGTGAAATAAACAAACTATGTCAAAAAACTGAATTATCGGAGGAGCTACATGTCAAATTAAACAGCCTTCAAATCGAATTAGATAATCTATATCTTGAAAAGGCAAAAGGGGCTTTTATGCGATCAAGAGCTCGCTGGCTAGAAGAAGGGGAAAAGAATTCTTCCTACTTCTTCAGTTTGGAAAAACAAAGACAAACCCAAAAAAAAATCCAGAAGTTGCTTGTTAATGGTGTAACCATAGACAATCAAGGCCAAGTAAATGAGGAAATAAAAGCTTTTTATAGTAACTTATTCAAATTCAAATTCTCTGAGGAAAATTGTCTTCTATTTTTTAGTAAAATTAGGGAATACAGTAAAATGATGGATGATAATTTAAAGCAACTGATGGAGGATAAGCTCAGAATTGAAGAGTTAGATGGTGCAATCATGCGGATGTCCAAAATAAATTCACCAGGATTGGACGGGTTAACCGTGGAATTCTACCTTCTTTTTTGGAATGATATTCGAGAGCTACTTTACAACGCACTTATAGAATGTATCTCCGCAGGGTTTTTGTCTCCTACCATGAAACGGGGACTAATCACTGTAATCCCAAAACCCAACAAGGATAAACTTTCACTGCATATTTGGAGGCCAATAACCTTATTGTGTAATGATTACAAACTGCGAGCACGCGTGTACTCAAACCGATTAGATACGGGGTTAACAAAACTTGTCGATGAATGTCAATCAGCCTGATACTCGACATGTTGGATTATAGAGAATTTATTAATACAGAAAGTTAAGTGTTATTTCTGGACTTTTATAAGGCATTCGACAGCATTGAACATCCCTTCCTGTTAGAAGCATTACACTTTTTGGGTTTTGGAGAAAAAATTTGTAATATTGTAAAAATGTTCTATATGGACATAAGTAGCTGTGTTTCCCTGAACCCTGGAGTCACCCCTAGCTTCAAGGTACTTCGAGGCATTTGACAGGGTTGCCATATCTCTCCAAAGCTTTTCATTTTGGCAACCCAACTACTAACAATTCTTATTAACCAAACTACAGAAATACAAGGTATCACAATTTTTAATAAGGAATTTAAAAATAAGTCAGTTCAAGGATGATACATCCATTTTCTTAAGAGATAAATATATGGTGGATAAAACTCTCAATACAATTTCAATTTTCTCCAACGCTTCAGGACTATCCCTTAATATTAAAAAATGTGAACTACTCCCCATTCATAGAGTACTGATTCTAATATCAGAGTTGAATCTGAAGTAAAGTATTTAGGAATAACAATATCTAAAAACCATATTAGAAGGGAAGACATTATATATCTAACCGTATTACTGATATGAAGAAATCCCTCAGTCGTTGGCTTACCAGAGATCTCACTATTTTTGGTAGAGTCATTTTATCAAAGCTGAAGGCATCTCCAAATTAATTTACCCATGTCATTCCCTGTATATTTCCTCTAACAATATCACAAAAGCCAACTTAGTAATTTTCCAGTTTTTATGGAGAAACAAAACCCATTACCTTAAAAGGTCACAGCTTGTTAAAGAATATGATAAAGGTGGCATTAAAGCTCTGGATTTTGAATCAATGGTTGGTACCTTTAAAATAAATTGGCTAAAAGCCTTTTTGTCCCAGCCAAATTCCATGTGGTTTCATATTCCAAAGTCCTTGTTCAGCAAAATAGGAGGTCTAGACTTTATTTTAAAATGTGACTTTGAGGTAAACAAAATTCCTATTAAACTGTCTAATTTCCACAGACAGATTCTTCAGTTATGGTAAATGATTTACTCATTTACTCATAATTTTTCTCCTCATGGTACAACCCTGTGGAACAACAGAGTGATTCTAGTCAACAGAAAATCATTATTTATGAATGACTGGTTTGAGAGAGGCATTATGTTTGTCACCGATTTATTGGATTGTAATGGTAACATATTGGATTATACAACCTTTGAAGATACATATAATGTAAATCTTTGCCATAGAAAATTTAATAAGGTCTGTAAAGCAATTCCTCTACCGTTGGTCCAGATGATTAAAAGTGTCTTAATGTTTTCAAATGTTAAGGCAGTACTACCAAAATTAGTTGTAGAAGATTGTAACTTGTACGACAAGAAATGTAACAACAAGTTTATTAGTACTATCACTCCCTCCAGGAAATACACGACACCGCTGTTCGTGTGTCACTGATGGATTTATTTGTCTTTCTGGTACTCCGGAAAGTATCACCATCCATAATCCACCGTCGAACTGTACAAATATAACCATATGCACCATAAATGCATTTACAGTATATCGCACAAACTCAGCATACAAATAACGTGCACGACAAACACAAACATGCTATAATTAACATACCTCGCTGGCTGTACACGACCGAGAGGGAATGAGTCCACTTTAGTAACTAAATCAGGAAATTGGCATCACTTATCACTGTTAACACCGCAGTCCTTTTACGCAGAGTTAACTTCCACCGCTTCATGTGCGCTCTTGGAGATGCAACAACTAAAACTTTCCCCCGGGCAACACGGAACATAAGTGTACTTCCTACGTGGTGTTATATTAACAAATTAATATCCCAGAAAATACATAACATAAACAATACATGTAAAAACATATGAAACAATGACATATAATATTTATGGCAGTTAAAAGTACTGTCTTAAAATCTAGGTTTTTCATGACTATTACAGAGGGTTAAATACACAGGTCCCAGAGTCTGTGACATCATCTATAAAGCATGTTCTAAATTTACCAAGTGGCCTGTTTTACCGAAAGTTAAAGAAACACATTTTAAAATAATTCACAAAATCTATCCAACAGCTCTGTTTTGAAAGAAAAGATTTGAATTTGAGACTGATCCCTGTACCTTCTGTCATGAGAATGAAGAAACCTTAGACCACATGTTCTTTTTATGCCCTGTGTCCCAAAGATTTTGGTCTGACATAAAAGAGTGGTTATTGTTGAAGATTAATGACATTTCAACATTTGATATCTCTCACATTCTTTATTATATGGAAAATTTAAATCCATCAGTTTCTGACATAATAAATAGAATCTTACTTATAGGGAAATATCATATTCATTGTAGCAGGTGGAGAGATAGTAAGCCCTCCTTTAATTGGTTTATAAATGACTTCAAGCTGTTTTTTTCATCACTAAAAAAACTGAACATGAGTAGGACTGTTAAAAAAATAAGTGTTGATTTTTCTCAACTGTTAATATTCTGAATGATAGTCTCTGATTGGACTTCGATATGTTTTCCTTTTCTTCTCTGCTCCAGCCTGAGGGGGGAAAAAAAAAAAAGCTAGATTGCCTGGTGTTTCGTTTCTTGAACTTAGAATTATAATTTGTAAATGTAGATCTCCCCCTTGTGTGTCCTCTATGTGTTGTATGTATGTTGTTGTTGGGTTTTTTTGTGTAGTTGTTTAATCTTTATTTGTGTGTATGTATATTCACAAATGTGAAATCAAGGGGGGGGGGAAAATCTTTGTCTGCTGAGGACAGACTGCTGCCACCTGCTGGTATGGAGAGTTATTTCCTCTCATGCAGGCTCAGAATGTACTTTATGTGCTAGTCTGCCTTCAGCTGTAGTCTTTGATTTCAAGTGCAACTTTTTTGTGCAGAATTTTTGCCACTACTTTCATTTGGTTAGTTGTGTCTTGGCTTAATAGACACCAATTTGTTGGGTCTCTGTCTGAAACACTCCCAAACTTGAGATGATTGTAGGCTGATTGCGCTCTTGGCTAATCCATGCTTTGACCATCAATGACTCGTCATGCATATTAATATTTTGTAATCAATAAGGATGATAAGTCAGGCCAGCCCTGAAACAGTAAGACAGTGAAGGCCAGGGATTGATTCAGAGCTAATTTGACTATCTGTTGACTGTGGGTGTTATTTGGTCTCAGGAGCTGAGTCTGGGGAGTCTGGGGGAATCTGGATCGCTGTAGAGGTTTTTCCTCCCACCTTTTCATGCTGCTCCTCAGACAGAGGCAACGACTGGCCAAACTCACTGAGCAGTGGGTCCACCTCAGGTCAGTCTGCTGCCACACAACTGTGTTCACAAGACAGAAGATGGATGTATGAGTGTATTTCCATCCTCACTTGAAAGAGAAATGTCCTATGCAGTTTGATAGGAAAATATTAACTGTTCAATGAACAAGGAGATTTTATTGATTTAACTTAACTTGGAGAGTAAAACTTTGCTATGGAGTAATCATATAAATGCTTCTGATGTAAGGTTGGCATCTACAGTTGGAAGCAAAATTATTCAATCCCCATTATATATTAAGTTTATTGGAAAAATAATATTATTTAACAGCTGTTTGCAGTTACCAAATCAAACAAGAACATTTTAAATAGGCCAATACAACAGATACTACTTTTTTTCCATGCTCAACACAAATTGTTAATGTAATGACGACTGCAGTCTCTACATGAGTCGACCCCCTGAATAAAGACACATTTACAGATCAGATGTATTAAAACACTGAGCCAACCTTCATAGACTTACTTTATCAACAGAGTCCCAAAGGTTTTTCTGTTCAGGCCTAAATTTACATCAGGGCTCCATGACCTCCAAGACCTTCACCACTGCTGACCCAGAAGCTCCAGAAAAGTGGGCTCCAGTTGCTCAGAACCATCTAGATCAGACCCAGAAGTTCTGGATGCTGTTCTGTGGAGCCATGAAACCAAACTGGAACTTTTGGGGCCTCTGGATCAGCGGTATGTCTGGAGGAGGAAGAATGAAGCTGATGCTGAAAAGAACACCCTACAGGGAAGCATGGCGGTGGATCAGTGATGATCTGGGGCTGCTTTGCTTCCTGGACCACTGGAAACCTGCAGCCTGTAGAGGGTCAGATGGATTCCATCAAGGATCAGGAAATCCTAGAAGAAAACGTCTCCATCTGTGAGGAAGATGAAGCTCGGCCCTCATTGGACGTTTCCAAAAGAACAATGATCCCAAGCAGACCTCAGAGTCCACCAAGACCTGGTTTCAGAAGAAGTCCTGGATCATTCTAGAGGCCGTCACAGTCGCCTGACTGGAATCCATAGAAAACCTCTGGTGGGATCTGAAGAAGGTGGTTACAACAGGTAAACCAGGAATATTCCAGAACTGGAGGCCTTTGTCCGTGAGGAACGGGCTAAGATTCCTCAGGAACGCTGCCAGAAGCTGGTGTCTGGATCTGCATCAGGTTTGCAGCAGGTCATAGCAGCTAAAGGGTCTACAAAGAACTAGAGACGCTGGTCATTAAGGATCATTTAGAGACTGAGGAGTCAGGAAAAGGAGACTGTTATATTTTGAAAAACACTGATAATATTTGTTTTAATGATCTATTTAAAATGTTCTTGTGAGATATGGTTCCTGCAAACAGCTGATAAATTTAATGTTTGCTAATGAACTTACAGACATGACTGACAGACATCCTGCTGACGGACATGAAGACAAACTGAGGGGGTAGAAATGAAACTTTTGAACTGTACAGTCAGATGAAGGGCTCTATCTTACACCTGGCACAGGTGTCATCACTTGATTTTGAGCAATGCAGATGTCTTTTTCATACCCAGCGTCCATGTTGTTTAAGTAGCTTGGTTTTAATTAAACTGAGGTGTGGTCAGCAGCATTGTTGGTGCATTTCTGTCTTGAGGCTGCAGAAAGTGATTGAACCATTGATCCACTGTTGTTTCTGCTGTTTAAAGGGCTGATTATTCAAATATTAAGATACACAAAGCGCAGACACTCTGCATGCGACACATTTGTGATGCATGGGTCAACTCTGACATCATCTGAATCTGATTTTACATGTTCATACACCTGCCTCCCACCTAAAGAAATTATTTTCTACCTTCTTAGAGACTCAGCAGCCTGGACATTTCACTCCAAGTCCCATGGTGCCTCAGGATTTATCAGAGATGTCTGCTTCACTCAAAACAATGTCACAGTGAAGCTGGACTGTGTGGATGTTTGGAACATATAGAACATTAATTAGTGTGTTGGGAAAATGAAAAATGACTGATGTAATGCTGTTAAGGGATCTCTGCTGATGATGTCATATGTTCCTCATTAATGATGTGTTATTTCAGAAGCAGATCATTTTTATGAGCTGGCCTGTGTCCATCACTAGACCTACTACACACACAGTATGCACAGCAGCTGTCCTCCTCCTTCCATGTGTTAAATACAAATGCAGATTCTATTGTTCTGATTGCAGTAAAACCTATTTTTACTTTGACAGTTTTCCTAACATTAGATTTGAAGACATAAAAAACATCACATTTTCACCTTTTATGCATAATGACAATGTCCTGAACCATTACCCCAGTAATCTGCTATGTATCATACCACCAGATTGTTGCCAATACACAGTTGCTCTGCTTATTTGCCCCACACATCATCAGCCTGCCCTCTGCACCGACTTCTCTGCTGAGCTGGAGACAAACATCAACACCGTGCTGTGTGCTGTCCAGACGCTGGTGAAGAGAAGAGAGAGGGAGCAGCAGCAGCAGCAGCATGGAGACATCAAGAGAGGTGGGAATAGGTGAGAATGATGCGTTCAAGGACAGCAGAGCACCTCATTGGTTGGTGTACAGAAAAGAGTACAAATTCAAAAGCCTGCTCAAATCTTTGTTCATCCTAAATTAGCAATATGACAGTGATTTGTTGCTTTATTAGATGCACCTCTCTAGTGCTTGGTGTCTTTGGCCCTCCATCCATGTATGGAGGAAGTGTAGCCATGAGGACCTGACCTGTGTTCTCAACAGTTAACACAAACAGTTCAGACGTTCTTCAGCAGGTGTCTGTCATGTGTTCTGATTGAATATTATACACATCTTACTGGCAGCGCCGACCTTTGCTGTAGACACCAAACCAGATATCTGCATAACCAAATGTTTATAATCCTTTAATCAAGTCTTAAATGAATGAAAACTGTGACAGAAAATGCTCCAGCAGCCAGTCTCAGTGGTGAAGATGAAGTGAATATGTGCTGTACGACCTGAATGGTGGTGAACTATGGCTGGGCAGGGCGGAGCCAGAGGAAACACACAGGTCCTCACTGCTGATTGGTCGTCTGATCTGGGTATAGTGGCCAAAGACTAATCTGAAGACTACCTGGAGGGAACCAGCTACTAGATGGAGGCTACCATCCATGGTGCCACTCGCTCATCAGGAGCAATAACCCTTCATTGTTACTATCAGTCACACTCCAGTAGAAGTAAATTAGGATTCAGTATCTTGATCAAGGCCCCTCATATAGACTGCAGGGCCCAGGGATGGAACCACCGACCTTTTGACAGGTGGATGACTGATCTACTCCACTGTTGTTGACTCATTCACTGATACTGACAGTGGCAGTACTTTCTTACAGTACCAATGGTTATCTACATGATGCCATTAGATGTTTCAGAGGCTGCTGAATGATGAAGAACCTGTGGAGGGCCTGCTGAAGCCCGGCCACCTGACTCGACTCCTGGAGGAGGAGCTGGCAGCTGAGGTGGAGGCTCTGTGTGTGGGAGATGTCAATGCGGGGCTGGAGAGGCTGCTGAGCCGCCTGAGGGTACAAAGAGACTCCTGTCAGCCACCACAGCTTCAGGTACCAACAACACTCTTTACAGCTGCAGCTGGCTGACACTGGGCTAGTACTGATCCAGGGACTACTGACCTGAGCGTAATCCTGTTATACTGTATGCTTTTAATGTCCTGCCTAAACAACACAAGTAAACATGTTTTACAAATGTCCTACAATGAACACCATTACTATAATAATGCATTTTGTTTTTCAAATACCAAACATAACTATCATTTCACCCTCTGAGCTTCATGTCGCACCACTAACTACTGGACAGATAGTCACTGATTCAAACAACACAGATCAATAACATTATTAGTTTAATATGGCCTGTCCTCCAGCTGGACCAGTAACACTGGTCTCTATGTGCTGCTGACTGTCAGAACAGTGTAGGGACCGTTTACAAGGTGCACAACCACAAATAGAGACATCAAAACTTTACTCACCAAAATGAGTCCACACATCAGTGGAATACTGTTGGTTATACTGCAGCAGTGCTTTAGGGAAACTCGTATGCAGTGTAGTGTTATTAGGTTCACTTCACTCATCACTGGTCTCTGGTTGGTTGGACTGCAGCAACTAGTCACTACAATCAGAGGAGGTTCAGGTGACTTCATAAAGTTCTACTGATAATCATCCTGCAGGTACTATGACTAAGTGACCCGACATGATTTCATATGTGTTGTTTAATTTTACACATCTTGGACAGTGTGAAAGAACTTTAGGAGACAGCAGTACTCAACATCTGTCAGTACTGCTGTCAGTGAGTACATCAGCTCTGGTATCAGTCTGTTGTTATAATGTCATAGTACTAGAAATGTTGGAGTAATATTGTGCATATTTTCAGTATGTTATAAAATATACATTTATTAAATGACATTGACTCTGGACCATATTGCTACAGCAGAATTTAGGCTTCCTTACTGTAAACAATCATGTTAATGAGTCTGGATGAGAAAATGGTCAGGAGACATTGTTAGCACAGTCAGTGAGAACTGGAGGTGAGATTCAGTTTCTCTCAACAGTACTATGCTAGTTAATGTTAGCCACATGGGTTAGAATGCTAACCCTTGATTGGCAGCACCATCAGTTGCTCCAGGGTGTCCATGATGTCATTGGTGGACCTGTTAGTAACATACAGCTGTAATCATCCAGATTTAAATCCTGAAAATCAAACATGTTTGATGTGAGTCTGTAGTCGGATCAGGAGGTTTCAAACTGGACCTGTAAAGGCCTCATATCCATTATTACCAGATGTCTGTCAGGAGGAGGACTCAGATTCTATTCCTCTGTTCCAATCCTGCTTTAAATGGAGATTGAAGGTCTGATATAACTAGCAGCTAAAATCACAGATGATACTTGGTGACAAATTATATTCAGATATTTCAGTAGACAATCTTAGATAAATTACTTATGATTATAAAACTAAGGCAACTAAATTCATTGTTTCAGTCCAACTATATAAAATTTGTGATGCTAGTTCATTTTAGACGTTTCAGATCTGAATGTCATAATGAATCCATTTTTAAAAAGTAGTGATTTTATTGTCCTCTATGTCCTGTTTGGTCATGTTTGGGTATTTAACTGTGAAACTATTAAACTGTGATGGTTTCACAGTAAGATTCAGCCATAAAGTCCCTATCTTCATCTTAATTCATAATTATATCAACTGAAAAATCACATGAAGCTAACGCTGTCATACGACTTTTTGCTTAAAGATGAACACATTATTCAGCTATTTGTTTGTTCTCAGTTTGTGGAGACCACATTGACAAAGGGCCATCAGAGCTGCTCATGGATTATAATGCAACATCACACAATTTCATTTCATTTCATCTGTCCAAATGTTGGGTGTTGTGTATGTGTGTGTTGGGCAGGTGAACAAGGCGTGCAGGAAGCTGCTGCTCCTGGAGCCTCTGCTGGGAATCAACTCTGACCTGGTGCGTTACTACCTGGTTGTGTCTCTGGGAGCACACAGAAGCACAGGCAAACTGCTGTCTGTCCTGACCAGCATCTTCACTGAGCTGGCTCAGAAGGTACAGACACAACCAGAGTTACTCAGCCTCATTGAAGGAAGGGAATTGAAAGCAGTGACCAAATGCTTGATGTGTTCTCCTTGTCAGTGTTTCTGCCTGCCACAGGAAGTGATGGCTGGTGGAGACGGAGAAGGTGCCACAGAGTTTCACGACTATGAAGGCGGTGGTATAGGAGAAGGTGATGGCTCCAAAGACGTCAGCGACAAGATTGAGAATGAAGATCAGGTGATGAAAGATCTGAAATTTACAAATTAGTTAGTAAAAAATGTACTTTGGTGAAACTTTCTATGAAATCCATGCATTTAATGCATCACGGTGCATTCATAGTGTATTATAAATGTGTTCATATTGCTTTATTACTGCACTCATAAACACACAACATGCTTTCTGATGCACTACACCAACAGTCAAGAACATTCTAGATGTGACTTCTAATACATTATAAGTGTTTTATGGATAGTTATAAACTAGAGCTTGACTGATGAGGCTTTTAATACATTATGACATCCTTTACTCTCCTGTGCACACCTCAACAATCAGCTGTTTTAAGGACTCATAGTATGTGTCTTGATTTCATGCAGTTTCAAAAGTTATCATTTAATGGACCCTATTGAGACGATCTAAAGCACATGGTCTGAAGTCCATGACTCAAGTTCATTTTGGGCCTTTACTTGTTAAATGGAACACAATCTGGGTGCAAAGTAAGGTGGTTGTCATGGCTCTGTATTTTGGTTGCCTGTTTCCTGTTTTATTTTGAAAGTCTACTTTCCATGTTCTGTGTGTTTGCTTTGCATTTCCTGTCTTATTGTCTTATGATCTGTGTTACCCTTTTGGCTCCTCTTTCTGTGTTTTATCCATCTGTGTTTTTAGTTCCAGTTTGTTCCCTTTCCCCGTGTTTGTTTGCTCGGTCGTGTTAGTTTATTATTAGTCTATCCTCCATGTTTTCCTCTGCATTTTCCCTCCAGTGTGTGATTGTCTGATCGTCTCCTCCTCCCTGTGTCACCTGTGTATCATTCCCTCATTACCCTAGTGTATTTAGTCTGTGTGATTCCCTCTGTGAGTTGTCAGTTCATTGTCGATGCCATGTCTACGTCATCTGTGTTTGATCTCCTGCTTCCCTTGTGTTCCCAGTGTTCAGTGTAAGTGATTCTTGGTTTTTTGGTACCTTTTGCATTTTGGATTTGTTTCTGCCTTTTGTGTTTTTGTGATTGTGGATGGTTATGTTTGGACTTTGAAATGATCATTTATTAAAACATTGATCTGCACTCTGCCCCATGCTGTCTGCATCCTTGGGTCCTGCTTTTTTTGAATCCCTGACAGTGGTTGAATGTAGTCCCTTAGTTATTCATTTATGTCTTTTATTATTATAATAATAATAATAATAATAATATGCTTAATTTGTTGAGCACTTTTCAAAACCTTGTTACAAAGTGCTTCACAACAAAATAAATCAACCTGGACAGTACAGAAAGGTTGAAAACAGTTTGACTAAGTATAGACAGCAGACCAAAGGAAAACAAAAGCATGAGGAAATTCAATAGTTTTAAGAATGGATTCAAACAGATCACTGACTCAGTTGACCTGATTTCCTCGGGCAGATCATTGTAGAGTCTCAAGACCTTGACTGCCAACACTCTGTCCCCTTTAGTCTTCAGCCAGGCCCCTGGAACAGATAAAACCTGAGGACCTCAAAGTACATGTCGGCATGTACAATACTAAAAGACTGGAGATGTGGCTGGAAAAGAGGCCATGAAGGGCCTTAAATGTTATCAGTAAAATCTTAAAATCTGTCAAAGTATACTGGGAGCTGTCGCAGAGAGACTTAAACATCATCACCCATTTCCTTTAAAACCAGCTGCTCCTGCAGGTGCATTACTATTTAAACAGCGACACTCCTTCACTGAGGGACAGGTGTGAGATACCTGGACCTTCAGCCTCCACCATCTCCCAGTCTGTCCCATCAACAGCTTTATTTATCTGATATTTAACTGAGTAGGATGATGAGAGCTGCTGCTCATCCCTGTGTGTATAATAGGTGTAGTGATGCCTGTGGATTGCTGTCCATAGATTGGGCAGACCAGGTCATTAAAAGATCATTCTGATTTATAACTAATGAGATGTGGATTGGTGCAATAATACATCATTAATGAGGAAAGTATTCATTCCATTCCCTGCAGCAAACTCTTCATTATTTACATCTCCTGACACATTAATAATTAATGTTATTCTTCTGCACATCCAAAAGGTTCCAGGTTCATAGTTTGGAGTAAGATATGGTCTCATAGAAAGTGTTTGTTTGTGAAGGGTCTAACTGCATTAATGAGAGTTTTATCACCAGTGCTTACCTGAAACAACACGAGGACCTTATCAGATGTATGAGGCGGATCATTGACCAACATTTCTCATGTCTCTTTTCTTCCAGGTGGAGGACACTTTCAAAGAGGGTGACGAAAAGGAAGAACAGCAGGATAAAGAGAAAATCAAGGCAGAGGACAACGCTGTTGAGATGTCAGAGGACTTTGATGGACAAATGCATGATGGGGATGGGAATGAAGCAGGTAACTTCAACTGTGGCCTGTTGACCATGATGAACACCTGTTGATCTCATTGTAACTCACCCCATGAGACACCACTGTACTTATTTGGATGTATGTTGTATAAACCAGTGGATGGTTCTTCTTTGAATAATTTGCAGATGAGGATGATGAGTCATCTAAAGAGGATGAGGACGAGCTGGATAAAAAGGATGATGAGGTGGAAGGGAGTGACAAAGAGGAAGAGTCTGGCCAGGGCATGGACCAGGTACAGACCACCAAATGACCAGGAAGCCTGTGTGAATGCTGAACAGCTGTGAATCATGATTTCAGTCCTGTAGGCGTCACCTTTAACTCTCACTGCCACGTTCTCTCAGGGTGAGTCACAGCTAGTGGCTAAAGATGACAACTTGGATACTGCAGACCCCAACAAAGACAAGGAGAACCAGGACAAAGATGAACAGATGAAGGAGGAGGAGAAGGAGAAAATCAATGAACAAGGAGATGAAGTGATCACAGATATTCTTCCTTGCACAGCATCACACTGACCTGTACAGGTCAACGACCACTCCCTTCACTTTATTACATCAGATGTTTCCAACATGTTACAAATCCCCTCTGATTTCATGTCTTACTCTTTCTGATCTGTGCTCTTCCTGTTTTCCAGCGAGAGTTTGATGAGAATGAGGTGGACCCCTACCACGGTCAGCAGGACAAGAGACCTGAGCCTGAGGCCACGGATCTGCCCGAGGATCTCAACCTGGACCGGGACGATGAACCTGGAGACGATGGAGAGGATGAGGGTGAGACCTGCCGTTGAATAAACAGACCCTGCTGTGATTGTTCTAGTGAAATGCATGTGACAAGACAAGACAAGAGTCCATGAAGTTTTTACTGCAGTGATTTCAGGTTTCACAGACCTAAGTGTAAAATGAAGTTGTAAACAGATGACGTCAAGATGTAGCCATGGAAACAGTGGAATCCAACATGTTACAGAATGACATCCAGCAGCCAGGAGCATTTGAAGCTTTTCTAAAAGAACAGCATCAGTGGGCCTACATGAACCTGGAGACATCGAACCACAATCAGAGCATCTGTCTTGTTTATTTCGAAGTCATCAAAGCGTTGACTTCACTAAGAGCTGCTTCCTGTCTCTCATTTCATGCTGCTTGGAACAATAGTACTGTAAAGAAACAAAACAAACAAAATGATGAAGGGGTCATATAGGGATACCCTCATCCTCCATCTGTCTGTACATGCATAACTGGATATAGTCTGTCCCCAACTCCTATACCAGAGATTATTAGAGAGTGCATACCTCCTCTGCCAAGAGAATTTACAAATCTTACCATGGTGGCACCATGACCCGCCCTACTCTGCCTCTGATTGGCTTGGCATGACACTGACTTTTCTTACATAGCACTGAAATAACTTAGTCAGAAACATAGTTGAACTTTTGACTGGTTCTGTACATTATTTGATTGTTTGTTAACCTGAAGAAATGAAGGTGTTTGTCAGACAATACAGGTAAAATGAACTGTGAACACATTTCCTCATTCAAATGAATGTTTCTTTAGGCATTTAAACCAGTTCAGTCTTGTGACTTTTTCCTCTCCTCAGAGGAGAATCTGTTGGACATCGATGAGAACGCCACAGCCCTGGATCAAAAGGAGGATGGACAGGAAGATGGAGATGAGGAGGAGGAGGGAGCAGATGAGATGGAGGAAGACCAGACAGACAAACCAGGAGAGAACAGTCAGCAGCCTAAAACTGAGGAGGAGGAAGAGGGAGGTGGAGAGGAGGAATCTGCTGAGAAAGATGTAGAGGAGGATACAGAGGAGAAAGAACAGGAGGCGGCAAGAGATGAAGATTTGGCTACTGCAAATGACAAAGGACACAAACCAAAGGTGTGTATGTCAAAAAAAATAGTGCACATGTGTAATGAACACACACATAGTTTTGTTGTTTTGTCACTGTTGGGACTGCTTCCAGGAACAGGAGAAGGAGGAAGGTGAGGATGAGGAGCAGCCAGAGTCAGCTGAGAGGAAGGAGCACAACACAGATGGTCAGACTGGAGAGCAGAGCGTTCAGAGGGATACGGCTGTGGAGCTGACAGGAAAAGCTTCAGAGAGAGACCCAGCCAAAGAGGTTCATACTGTGACTCAGCACATTTACACCAAGATAAACCACTGAGGCCTTTAGTTATTGTGTTACATTAGGCTGCAAATGATGCATAAAAGACATCATTTTAACCAAGACGTACTGTAAAAAGGTGTTTGAGCTCATTGATCTCTGAATCTGTTTTTGATTGCTGATGTTTGACTCATCATAGCTATGAGCTCTTATAACAGTAAATAAATATAACAGTAAATATCTCCACCTTTCTGGTTTCTAGGAGCATGGGAGTGGAGCTGCTGATGCCAACCAATCAGAGGGCCACCAGTCGAAGCTGACGGCAAGAGTGGCTTCACAGAAACAGACTCAGAACAAGACTCAGGTAGAACCGATCAGTCTGTCTTTTTTTAACAAATGTATTGATTGAAATTTTCACAATGAAAGGATATTTAAACTTCCATCCAGGAAGTCTGAATGTTCAGGCATTCCCATAGACAGATAACAATGTGCCCTGTGTTCCACATTTAACACATACTGTACATCACGGACATTTGAATCAAATTTATTTAATTAGGTCGGTGTTATATAAGTTCTCATTAACCATTTGTATTGGATTCATTTAAAACGGGAATGTGTGTCTGAGCTTTTAAACAAGACTTCTGCCAGTCCTCCGCTGAGATTTCACTGTTTAAGTCCTCCGCTGAGATTTCACTGTTTAAGTCTTTTATTTTCTGAGGACATTGGGAACCGTCAGGCCCCTCCCGGAGGTGATTTATTGCTATTTCTTCCAAAGAGGTGAGAGGAGGTCCTCAGTCTCCAAGTCTGCCTCCCTTTGTATTTCATTCCAACGTATTTCTGTTTTCATTCAGAAATATCTCAAAAACATATTAATTACACCCCCCCCCCCACACACGAACCTTAAAAATGAGGACAGGGGTCATATTCATCAGTATGTCTGTCCATCTGTCTCTTCATCCAGAATCACTGTTTGTCCTAAATACATCCTAGCCTCACCAAGCTTTACACATATGTTACCATGATAAGTAGTTGTGCCTTTTGATATTTAGGGTTTTCTAAGAATGGAATGATGATTTTAAGGTGTCTCAGAAGGTTGGTCATCTTCTCCATCATAATAATAAAAATATCCTCTACTCTAGGCTGACCAGAGTGGAGGTTATGTCAGATAATGATGCATGTGTTGTACGGTGTTCTGGGTTAGGGTTTATGTTTGGGGGATGTTGGAGGGATACACCATCTCCAGATGACTCTTGTTTATTTACTGTACTGTTCCAGAGCTTCAAGAGAAAACCTGGTCAAGCAGACAATGAGCGTTCCACTGGTGACTACAGTGAACGTGTCAACAAGAGGCTGCGTACAGTAGAGAGCAATAAGGATCGCACTGAGGACAGCAGGCAGAGTGACGCCCAGCAGGAGTCAGACCTGTATGAACACATCAAACAGGGAGAGACGTCCTATGACACACAGACATATGGTCAGTAATCACCTCAGAACGATGGAGAAACAGTTCCTGTGATTTTCTACTGTTAAGCCACCATATCCAGGATATGGATGAAGGGATGTCATACCTGCTGCTCTGTGCCATTTCCAGATGTTGCCAGTGCAGACCAGCAGAAAGCAGCAGGACCATGATGGGGATCAGAATGATGAGGATGTTGCTATGGAAACAGAGAACCAGGAAGAAGACCTTGAGGCTGCAGAGGTCCAGGAGCTGAAGCCTGAGCAGCTGGACTCTACTAAGGCATCACAGAAAGGTGACATATTTGTTGTTGTGCTGCCCGTTGGACTCAGGTAGCCATCAGTGTTTTTGGGACGTTAACACCTTCTGCATATTTAAACAGCACCTGTCCAGAGGGACAGGAATGTGGTCCTTGGCAGTTGGACCCTCTGCCTCCCATCAACACTCCTTTGACAGATTGTTAGTAAATGCACCTATATTTAACTGAGGAGGAGGAGGGCTGCTGCACATCCCTGTGGGTGTCATAAGTCTATGTGTGGATCACATAAAAATGATCATTGTGATGAATAGTTGATGGGATGCAGGTGGGTGAAAAGGTTCATACAGTGAAATAGTTGGGAGTAAAGCAGCTGTCCTCCTGATAAACACTTCCACTGCCAGAGGTGATGTCAAATGTCCATGCAGGAGTCGCTACATCAGAGAAAACCGTTTTTCAGGTGGGCAAAACGTGTATGCAGATTTGGATGATGTCAGAGACGACCCATGCATCACAAGTGTGTAACAAGCAGAGTGTACAGGCGTTGTGAAGCCGCCTATGTAGTCGCATCTGTGCAACCTTTAATAAAGGGAAACACACTCCACCATTGACTTAGGACCAGGTTTTTCTTGTTCAGTGGTTCCATCACTTACTGCAACTTCCTCATTTGGAGAAGAAAAAGAATCAGCTTTATTGGTCACATACAATTCTACACAATGTAGCGAAATTTGTCCTCTGCATTTGACCCATGAGGAGCAGTGGGCTGCCCTCACGGCGCCAAGGGAGCAAACTGGGGTTCAGTATCTTGCTCAAGGATCCTTCAACATGGCCGCCTGTACATTTACTGCTTACACAGTTTAAATGTAAACTTTGTCAGTCAGAAACGAGTTAAAACACTTTGTGGTGGGTGTCAGATGGAACAGGCAGACACACTCAGAAATCCTAGTTGTTGCTTTGTGAAACTTGTTCATCACCTGACCTCTTCCTCTTGTGCAGGTGTAGACAATGGTGAGATGGAGGTGCAGAGGCAGGAAGAGGGGGAGGAGGAGGAGATGTGAAAAAAGCAACAAAATCCCAGAGAAGCAGAGCGAGCAGAGAGGAGCACCGTCTCCACCATTCACACACTTCCTGAGCTGCTGCTGAACACCTTGCAGGTACCTTTCTGGCTAACACAAGCAGTGTTTCTCTCTCTTTTGTTAGCTGCTGCTGTGAACTCTGTGTCTGTTTGCAGAAGGCTGAGAGCAACCCAGAGGAGATGAGGAGGGAGATGGAGATGCAGCTGGAGGCCTGCCACAAACTGGCTCCAAGGTCTCAGGAGGAAGTGAGTTTGTTCCAAATGACTGTTGTTCCACTGTGTCGAGTTAAGAGACTGAACTACTGCATTATACTGGTTGTGTACTGCCAGCAGGCAGGATAGCAGCGTGTTTTGTCAAACATTAATCCTTCATCCTCCATGTCCAGGATCTAACTATGTACTTGTGATTGCATGAAGAAGTGTTTGTGACTAGTGAGTCCTTGTTCCAGGAGAGTGCAGCAGCCTCCATGTGGCACCAGTACCAGAGCCTGACGTCAGGCCTCTCCCAGCAGCTGTGTGAGCAGCTCCGTCTCATCCTGGACCCGATGCAGGCCGCCAAACTCAAGTCAGCGCCGACACGCTCACTACTGTAATGGAACATGAAACTATGGTCATGTTGTTAAATGTGCCGGTGTGTTCTGCTGCTCCACAGAGGCGACTACCACACAGGGAAGCATCTGAACATGAGAGAGGTGATCCCCTACATCGCCAGTCAGTGCCGTAAAGATAAGATCTGGCTGAGGAGGAACAAGCCCAGCAAGAGAGTACCAGATCTGTCTGGGTGTGGACGACTCCTCCAGCATGGTGGACAACCACTCCAAACAGGTGACAGCTCTGTCTGCTGACCTTACATTCTGCTTCCTGTGATAAATACCCACAATCAGAAGGAAGAAATCACCAATATTTAGACAAAAGTACCAAATACAGATTTCATTTAGTAGCTGTGCTGAACTCCCAACAGTGAAGGGAACCCAACTCAACCTATCAGGTTCTATGTTGCCTTGCTTGTAGTATTTCTGTTCATCCAATCAAGAGCCCTCTATGGTGACTCTAAACTGCTGCTGTGTGTTTGTGTGCTGCAGCTGGCGTTTGAATCCCTGTCAGTGATCATCAACGCTCTCACTCTGCTGGAGGTGGGACAGGTGTCTGTGTGCAGGTAAGGTCACAATGTTACACAGTAGAGAAGAGAGCATACAGTCTATCAGGCAACCAACATCTAGACCTCCGAACAAAAAGTCCAACAAAAAGCCCGAACACTCTGAAACACACAGTTTGTAGTTCCAGCAGAAGAAAACCAGAATAGCACAGGTGGGATTTTCTTTGTGCTGCTCCTTTATTCCTCATTTAAGACCTCTGCTGTATGTTCCAACCCAATATTTTCCAGTATTTGCCAATAGAGATATGAATGAAGACTGTCGTCTGTTAAGGGACACAGGCAGAAGACTGGAGGTCGACACTTCTGTGATAGTTGGAAATGGAATCTCTGTGGTTTCTCCAGAAGTTTCTACTGTCTGTTCCTAATGATGCACAGAGAACAATACCCAGCTCTTTAAATAGGACACATACAAACACTTCACATAAATTAACATAAGATAATGGTACAAAGAAGAGCGATGCTGCAAAAAAGTAATCTAAAGCATTTAATACAACAGATGAAAATAATGACAAGGCAAAAAATATTCTTATGAAACATTTTACTTCCTTTTTTTCTGATTTCTTGGTGTGAATTTCAGACTGATGTGTGATGAAGTTTTGTTTGCCGTGGATGTCAGAGGGAACCTTACAGTATGATGTCACCGCTCATGTTGGCTGACTCTCTTCTCTCATCTCCTCTGTAGTTCTTGGAAACCTCGACCAAGATGTTTGTAGCTACACGGCAGCAGATTCCTGGATCTATAAACTCAGGTTCTGGTTCACACGCTTAAAGCTCAGTGAGTGCTGTGTGCCTTACTGATGCTGTGTCACTGGAATTCTGGGTAATGAAAACTGGTTGTTCAGTGCAGCTTAAACAGGAACCTCATGAGACAATGTTATATGATAAGGGATATGAATGAGAGAACTGGTAAAGATCTGTTACTGGGAGATTGTTCCAGAAGGTATCCATCACTGTCCTCCCCACATATAATACAGTAGATATAGTAGCAGACAGCGTCTGTCTCTGTCCATCCATGTCTAATGATGGAGCAGAACTTCAAAACTGTTCAATATATTTTAGCCAAACTTGAAACAACAGCTTCTGTGTTCTGAAGAGGTGCATTTTGACATATTGGGAATTAGATTTATTTGATATATTTATTTTAATTAAACCTTGTCACCCACCATGAGGGTCGGGTTCGTTTCTGGAGCTTATCTAAAAAACCCTTCAGTACGTTTTCTGAAACCTTACACACATCTCCCTTGTACTGAAGAGGTGCCTTTTAAAAACAGATGTAAATATCTATACAGTATTTGATCTGTTCCTTGTTGCCCTGTGTACAAGTCAGCTCAGGCTCCTCATTATCACGTCACTAAGGCATCTGAGTCACTTTGGATGGGAATGGTGAAAAAAGGTCTCGTAATGGTAAAGAAAGTGAAAAGGAAATCCTGGATCTGCCTCTTTATCCAGATCTGCTCCCGCATACAGACAGTTTTATGACCAATAACTAGACCTCATCACATGTAGAGGTTCCATTTCAAATATCTAGGGGGTACATGAAGGTAGTAGAAGTCATTTTGCTCCCTGCTTGACTGAAGAGTCTGATTTCCAACAAACAAACCTTTAATGTGGAACCAAGAGACGAAGTACTGTAGTTCCAGCACGAGAGCAAAAACAAGTCACTGTCATCGTTTCTGTTGCTATTGTTCATTGTTTCTAGATTATTGTGACCGACTTCCATTATTCAAGATCCATCATTCTTGATGCTACCCACAAAGCTCTGATTGGTTGACTGTTTGTGTCAATAAGAACAACACCCAAACTATTTGAGTGAAACAAACCCATTCAGACCTGCTAACTGTACTGTCACTGTTTGACTCTGACCTCTCTCCACAGAGACAGCCCAGCTGCTGGTCATTGTGTCTGATGGCAGGGGCTTGTTCCTGGAGGGGAAGGAGCGGGTGATGGCAGCCGTGAGGGCAGCATGCAGCGTGGATGTGTTCATCATCTTCATGGTGCTTGACAACCCCAACTCTCGGGTTTGTGAAGAAGAACCTGACCTTTTCAGTTTACTAGAGATGGGCATGCATTGTTGTTTGACCTGCACTTTGAGTTCGGTGTCGTTTGTTGTGCCCGACTCTGATGCTACAGTTGGAAGAATTTGACATATCAAAATGTTTGGTCAGCCATCGTCAAGCTCTTGCAGAGTGGAAGCAGATTCATGAGTCGATTCCCTTAACTCCTTGCCTTTTTTAACATCTGCGAGTGAGGTGGTATTTTCACGTGTGCCTGTTTGCCTGTTAGCAGGATTCCACAAAGACTACTTGACAGATTTTCATGGAACAGGTGAAAATGGTGGGAGGATTGGGCAGGTGAGAGGGAGGAAAGCATTCCACTATAAAGTGGATCTGGGTTAAGGGGAGAGGCTTTTTTCACCATCTCCGTCTATTATGCATAAACTACCTGACGGACTGTGATTGAACTTGGTAGAAGGGTTGGACATGTAACAAGGAAGATTCCATACATTTTGGGGTGGATCCCATTAAAGGAATTTTTTCTCAATTATGAATAAACCACTTGAGGACTTTGATGAAACTGAAAGTTAGGTTAATAATTGGGATGCGGGTTAGGGTTTAACGAATGAAAAGGGTCTGTTGGTGTGCTTCATTGAATACCCTTCTAGTTCTAACCAGAACTGTGTGAAGTGACAAACACAGCGTCTGAAAAGATTTAAGAGATACTGTTATGATACTGTCGATGATTTGACATTTATTGTAGCTAATATAATGAAGGTAACTTATAATGCTCATAAAAGATGAACATATGTGTGTGTGGATAAGACAGTAAGGCTATAAATAAAAGTAATATTAGCATTTAGCTAGTGTAATAGATGGCAGTTTATGGCTGGGAGCAACTGCACAGCAAGGAAGTAAAGGGTTTTTCAATACAATAACTAAAAAGCTTTCAGCATTACTCTGCTGATGCCACCGTCACTAAAAGAAGAAGAAGAATCTGAAAATAGTTTCCAGGATACGTCAAACCAAAATCCTGTAATAGTTCTGTATAAGACATGCATTAAAAAAACAAGCGGTTAAAAAGGTTTAGTCATATGAAAATTAATATATTTACACAATAAACATGTATCTACACAGAAAAGTTTAACAACATTTTGAAGGAGCAGCCCCCTAAATCTACATTTCAGTAACATACCCTGCTCAAAAAAATTAAGGGAACACTTAATCATCACATTATCAGTCGCAAGAAGGTTTGCTGTGTCTCCCAGCACAGTCTGAAGAGCATGGAGGAGATACCAGGAGACCAGCTGTTACACCAGGAGAGCTGGACAGGAAGGAGAAGGGCATCAACCCAGCAGCAGGACCGGTATCTGCTCCTTTGTTGAGGAGGAACAGGAGGAGCACAGCCAGAGTCCTACAAAATGACCTCCAGCAGGATACTGGTGTGCATGTTTCTGACAACACTGTCAGAAACAGACTACATGAGGGCCTGACATCCTGTAGTGGGACCTGTGTTCACAGCCCAGCACCGTGCAGCTCCATTGGTATTCACCAGAGAACACCAGAATTGGCAGGTCCACCATTGGTGCCTCGTTCTCTTCACAGATGAGATCAGGTTCACACTGAGCACATGTGACAGGTGTGAACGTTATGCTGCTGTAACATCATCCAGCAAGACCGGTTTGGTGGTGGGTCAGTGATGGTCTGGGGAGGCAGATCCTTGGTGGGTCACACAGACCTCCATGTCATAGCCAACGGTACCCTGACTGTTAGGTACCAGGATGAAATCCTCAGAATGATTGTCAGACCTAAAGCTGGTGCAGCGGGGCCCCCGGGTTCCTCCCGGTGCAGCGGGGCCCCCGGGTTCCTCCCGGTGCAGCGGGGCCCCCGGGTTCCTCCCGGTGCAGCGGGGCCCCCGGGTTCCTCCCGGTGCAGCGGGGTCCCCGGGTTCCTCCCGGTGCAGGACAATGCTCGGCCTCATGTGTCCAGAGTCTGTAGGCAGTTCCTGGATGATGAAGACATTGATGCCATTGACTGGTCCTCGTGTTGTCCTGACCTAAATCCAATGGAGCACCTATGGGACATTATGTATTGGTGAATACGACGCCGCCAAGTACCACCACAGACTGTCCAGGAGCTCACTGGTGCCCTGATCCAGGTTTTGGAGGAGATCCACCTGGACACCATCCACCGACTCATCAGGATCATGACCAGAGGTAGAGAGTGAATACAGACACTTGGGGGCCAAACACACGACTGAGTCACATTATGAGTTGATGATGAAATTCACACAAGTTGGATCAGCCTGTGGTTTAAATGTCACTTAGATTTTTGGTGTGATTTTGAATCCAGCCCTCAATGGTTGATGATTTTGGTTTGCATTGATTGTTGTTACATCATTTTGTTCTCAACAAATTATACAAAGTACATCAGTAAAGATTTACAACCTGAATAATTAGTTCATCAAGATCTGATGTGTGATTTAAGTGTTCCCTTCATTTTTGGAGCAGTGTATATAGTTTTTAACGTTTGTTAATTAAAACATTGAATAAATCAGTACAACAGATTCATTGATATGAAAAACTTGAAAAGTTGCAGAACATTTTGAAAGAACAGCTTTTAACACTTTTTAGATTCTAAACATACATAATGCATAATGACGTTTTTAACATTATCTTTAATAGCAAATAAATGTATTTGTGTTGTGTACAAATACAAAAACATATTCTCAGGTAGAAGTTCTTCTGCAATTTCCATCAGCATCTGTGTGAATGGTGAATGGTTACTGCTCCTAATGAACAGGTGGAGCCTTGCATGGTACGAATGCCACCACTGTATGAATGTTGGTGTGAATGTTGGTGTGACTGGGTGAATGGTGTTGTAAAGCGCTTTGAGTGGTCAGTCAGACTTGAAAGGCGCTATGTAAGTACAGTCCATTTACCATTAATCATCTCGCACTGTTGTTGAAGAATCTGCATCCCTACCTGGATGAGGCAGGGGAATCTGAAAAGCACAAGCCAATGTCTTTAAATGAACTCTGCAGACTGACAGCATATCCATCTGTCATCATCATGCAGTGCTTACCCCAGATGGCAGATTTGATGCTTTTATGGATTTCAATCAGGAGGTCACACACACAGTCTCCGGTCACCCCTGCAGTGTGAAGCTGGGTCTTCAGGTCCAGCGTGTCCCAGCACACTCCCTCATGTTCTCCTGGGATGTAAACCTCCACACCTTGGTTCCTCATGGCTCTGGAGCTCCCCATGGGCAGGGTCCATTAGCTGAGCATCGACTTCTTTAATGACTTTAACAAAGAGCAAACAAGCTCTAGTTTTGTGTACTACCTGAAATTAGGATGTGGGATTATTTTGGGGGTCATCTATGACGCCTCGTTCATTGATGGTCAGGGATCCACCAGGCTCCAGCAGGGCATTGAGGCGATCCAGGACAGAGGCGCTGAGCACAGAGAACATGATTAGTGTCATTTCTGTGTTTTTGTCACACTTCACTACAGTTGTTTATCTCCAGAGGGCAGCGTCTGCAGTGATGCAGACTCTGTATCGGTCTGTAGTGGTGAAAAGGGAGCTAAGCTACAAGGCAAAGCTCTCGATTTACTGGTCAATCTACGTTCCTACCCTCACCTATGGTCTTGAGCTCTGGGTAATGACCGAAAGAACAAGATCACAAATACAACCGGCTGAAATGAACTTCCTCTGCAGGGTGTCTGGACTCACCCTTAGAGAGAGGGTGAGGAGCTCAGTCATTCAGGAGGGGCTCTGAGTGGAGCTGCTGCTCCTCCACATTGAGAGTCAGCTGAGGTGGTTCAGGCATTTGGTAAGGATGCCCCCCGCACGCCTCCCTGGGGAGGTATTTCGGGCATGTCCCACTGGGAGGAGACCCCGGGGTAGACCCAGGACACGCTGGAGGGAGTTTGTTCTATAAAGCTTTAAATCTGCTACTTTATGCTTCAGCTTTAAAAGTACTTCATACATAATATCATTACATTAATTTGCTGGCTTTAAACCATACTGATCAGCACTACTGTGTCTCATAGACTCATTTTTAATGTTGGTCATTTTGTCCTTGTCTCTGTCTCACCATGTATATCATCCTTGACTGATTCTACAACTTCATTCTAAAGCTATTACTACTACAGTTTCACTGACTGGCATTAAATATCTATATTCACAAATGCACAAAGTATCAGCAACATTTTAACTTCTGGTTAGAGGGCTGACATCACTTCCTGTCTCTCATTCTGTGCAGCCTGCCACAGTATTAAAGAGTGTTTTAGTTTGTTTTTTTATTGAGTTTATTTATATCAGAAACCATCTACAACACATTCATGTCAAAGAAGAGAGAAGATTTTTGCACCAGATTTAGTTACTAGCTGGTTTCCATCTGCAGACCCTAGGCAGGTGAAAAAGAAACATATATACACAGACAAACAATAACACAATACATGATGATCAGGAAATATAGTACAAATTCTAAAATACATTCATGCATTCTAAAATGTAAAAACAAGTGTTTGATTTGTGGCACAATGACATGAAAGATGTCATGATGTGAAACCATAGATGTTTTTCTATTGTCAAACATTAGATATCATGTCACACAGCCTGAATAAAAACAGGGTTTTGTTTTTCATTTTCTTTATGTAGTTTTTAAGTATTTATTTTTCTGTGTATACTTTTGTGGCAGTGGGGAATGGTTAGGGCTCAATGTCAGGAGAGTGAGTGTGGGTGAGGTTCAGGGAGACAGGGCCACAGAGAGAGTTAATTATAACAGGTGCTTTGTGTTGTACTTTAAGACTGGAGATGTGAGACACGTCTATCAAATCTGCAAAGCTTACAGATTGTTAAACTGCAGAAGCTGGAAAGTTTAAGTTTGAATTTAAGTTGTGTAAATAAAGACACTCTGAATCCAACATCAACGTGACCACTGAGAAGAACCCACAGTTTATTGTTACAATCTTGTGAAGCAAAAATGTCACTATTAGCCAAATGATTTGTTACAGATACAGTGGGGCAAAAAAGTATTTAGTCAGCCACCAATTGTGCAAGTTCTCCCACTTAAAAAGATGAGAGAGGCCTGTTATTTTCATCATAGGTATACCTCAACTATGAGAGAAAAAATGAGGGGGAAAAAATCCAGAAAATAACATTGTCTGATTTTTAAAGAATTTATTTGCAAATTATGGTGGAAAATAAGTATTTGGTCAATAACAAAAGTTCATCTCAATACTTTGTTATATACCCTTTGTTTGCAATGACAGAGGTCAAACGTTTTCTGTAGGTCTTCACAAGGTTTTCACACACTGTTGCTGGTATTTTGGCCCATTCCTCCATGCAGATCTCCTCTAGAGCAGTGATGTTTTGGGGCTGTCGCTGGGCAACACGGACTTTCAACTCCCTCCAAAGATTTTCTATGGGGTTGAGATCTGGAGACTGGCTAGGCCACTCCAGGACCTTGAAATGCTTCTTACGAAGCCACTCCTTCATTGCCCGGGCGGTGTGTTTGGGATCATTGTCATGCTGAAAGACCCAGCCACGTTTCATCTTCAATGCCCTTGCTGATGGAAGGAGGTTTTCACTCAAAATCTCACGATACATGGCCCCATTCATTCTTTCCTTTACACGGATCAGTCGTCCTGGTCCCTTTGCAGAAAAACAGCCCCAAAGCATGATGTTTCCACCCCCATGCTTCACAGTATGTATGGTGTTCTTTGGATGCAACTCAGCTTTTTTTCTCCTCCAAACACGGCAAGTTGAGTTTTTACCAAAAAGTTCTATTTTGGTTTCATCTGACCATATGACATTCTCCCAATCCTCTTCTGGATCATCCAAATGCTCTCTAGCAAACTTCAGACGGGCCTGGACATGTACTGGCTTAAGCAAGGGGACACGTCTGGCACTGCAGGATTTGAGTCCCTGGCAGCGTAGTGTGTTACTGATGGTAGCCTTTGTTACTTTGGTCCCAGCTCTCTGCAGGTCATTCACTAGGTCCCCCCGTGTGGTTCTGGGATGTTTGCTCACCGTTCTTGTGATCATTTTGACCCCACGGGGTGAGATCGTGCGTGGAGCCCCAGATCGAGGGAGATTATCAGTGGTCTTGTATGTCTTCCATTTTCTAATAATTGCTCCCACAGTTGATTTCTTCACAACAAGCTGCTTACCTATTGCAGGTTCAGTCTTCCCAGCCTGGTGCAGGTCTACAATTTTGTTTCTGGTGTCCTTTGACAGCTCTTTGGTCTTGGCCATAGTGGAGTTTGGAGTGTGACTGTTTGAGGTTGTGGACAGGTGTCTTTTATACTGATAACGAGTTCAAACAGGTGCCATTAATACAGGTAACGAGTGGAGGACAGAGGAGCCTCTTGAAGAAAAAGTTACAGGTCTGTGAAAGCCAGAAATCTTGCTTGTTTGTAGGTGACCAAATACTTATTTTACCGAGGAATTTAACAATTAATTCATTAAAAATCATACAATGTGATTTCCTGGATTCTTTCCCCCCATTCTGTCTCTCATAGTCGAAGTGTACCTATGATGAAAATTACAGGCCTCTCTCATCTTTTTAAGTGGGAGAACTTGCACAATTGGTGGCTGACTAAATACTTTTTTGCCCCACTGTATATATTATGTCCTGAATCTCCCTGGCCCTGAATGTTTAGATGTGTGTCTTTCAAGCCTTTCAAACAATAATCCAATCCAACAATAATACAAGAAGAAGAAGAATTTTGTCCTTATTAAGGCTGTGTTCATGTCAGTGTGTAAAACTCTTGGTTTTTCTGTCTCAGTGCCAGATGACTGACGATAAAGGTTCAGTCCATGACGCTCTCAGAGGAGCTGGCAGTGACTCGGAGCACATGGTAATTACCCTCCACAGTTGATGTAAAAGTGTCATTTGTGGTTCAGTATTTCTTTAGACATCTGAATGACTCAAAACACACAAGAAGAAACAAGTCAAACAATTGTAAAACTGCTCAAAGCATTTTCTGCTGTGTTGCAGGAACGACTGCTGAAGCCTCTGAGTGGCTTTTCTGGAATGAGCGGTGAGATGAGAGAACTGGGTACAACTATCAGAAGGGTACAACACACACACAGACACACACATGTAAATACTATATTGACAAACAAGATGCTCACAAAAAAACTGAACATGTAGTCGAGCTGACTGAACAGAATGTGAACGTGTGATTTCTGTGATACCATATGTGTCCATAAGAGGGCAGTGAAGGGCTTTGTGAATGAATCATCTGTTGTATTAATGAAGGTCCAGGTTCTGTTTCCCTTATCTGATGCTTCATTCTAAAGGACACCTATTTACACAAAGCTAATCGCACTGGGATATGTGTGTGTCTGTGTCTGCTTCTATCTCACATCTTCCTTATGCATCCTTCACTTTGCTCCTTTGTGTGTCTGTTCTCCCCTAAAGGACATCTATTTGCACAGCCCCAATGTGCGGTGGGAGGACATCATCGGCCTAGAGGACGCCAAGCGATGAGTCAAGAGGCCATCGTCTATCCCATCAAGGTGTGGCTGCTGCTTGGCCACACTGATATTTCAGCTCCGGTCGCTCGTCTTCCATTCTGAATACGTCTCCTTTAAAGGGCTTAAAGACAAAGAGGGCGGGGTCAGACCAGTCTGTTAGGCTGACATCAAAGCTGGGATAACATGGCAACACACACACTGATGGATAGACGAGGAGGAAGGAACACACATGCAGGCTATGCCATGTAGAATTTATACACGCAGCAACGTTGACACACGCAAATAAAAGCTGCTAGATAAAAACAGTGATAGAGGAAATACAGCCAGCTGAAATACAGGCACACCTCAATCATCATCACTCAGACCTCTCATGATACGATGACAACAGATCAGCTGGTCTGCATCCTCTGACATTTACACACAGAGATGAGGACTGATGAGTCCATCCTGTATTCTGCTGTTTTATTGAATAACACTGTACCTCCACCCTCCCAACCCCAACTTCTGTCTCCATTATTATATGTTATTGTTTAATAACAATGTTATTATATAAGCTCAGCTTGGTGATTGGACTCAGCTTTTGTTTGGTGGTATGTGGTTTTTGCAGCACCGACTCAATACACAGCTTTTTTTTGTACACAGATCAGTTTCTGATTGTTCTGCAGAGAAAATAAAAATATTCTCATACTGTGTCCATGGAAGGGCCTGCTACTTTATGGCCCCCCAGGTTAGCTGTCCGCTGCAGTAAACGCTGTAAGGTTTGCTGATAAAATAATGTCATCAGTGGCCTGTTTAAAGAATTCTCCCAAAAATCCACCTCTTGTGACCATCTGACTTGGACACACAGGTACATGTAGCCACTGTTTGTGGCCACTTTGTAATTTCTCCTGTAACCCCTGAGACCACTGACCAGTCTCAGGCAAGTTAACAGGATAGTGGACCGGTATGTAGGTTCCAAACTAGCACTATATTGTATGGAATGTCACGAAGAATGTCTGGAGGCGGTAAACGAGGTAAAGATGATCCATTTTATGGAAAAACAAACAAATAAAATTCACAACTTCTTATCTTCCTCTTTGCCATATCTCTGTTCATTTTCCTTCCCCACCCTACAATTATAGAACTTATGTTTATAGAGTGATAGAGTTCACTTAGTCATCCCTCTATGTCCTGAAAGCAAATCTGATTCTATTCACTTTAAACCAGGGGTTAACAACTGGCAAACTGGGGGACAAATCCAGACCTCAAGAGGCTTCCATCCAGACCGCTAAGACTTTTTTTACACGTAGGCTTTCAGTGCTATCCTCCCACAACAAAACCACCTTAGGCTAATGTCCCCTTAACATTATTACAGGATACTGCATCACTTATAATTTATTAACCTTCATTTTACCAGGTGAGTCCCATTGAGATTGCAAGATTTCTTTTTCAAGGGAGCCCTGGCCAAGACGGCAGCAACATTGAGTTTCAAAATACATACAACCACTAAAAACATAAAATATACATTTTAAAAACATACAGTAACAACTCGCTAAAAACATACCTTTAAGAAGGAACAGACAAGATAAAAGAAAACAAACAAAACATATTTGCTAAGAATGGAAGCAGCTACACACTCCAATGGAGTCTGCATCCAAACCCTTCACGTTTTTAAATGCCCTAATTGGGATCAGCTCTTGGAGCTGCAAATCAAACTGCAGATGGTTCCATGCAGCAGGGGCAGAGAACACAAATTCATGTTTGCCAAGTTCAGTGCGAACCTTAGGGACAGACAGTATTAGGGAGTTTTTCAAGCGCAAGCTGTAGTTACTGGTTTTAAAAGAGATATGCCTGCAGAGGTAAAAAGGAAGCAGACCAAGCATGGCTTTATAAATAAAAATGAGTGAGTCTACGCCTGGCCAGAGAAGGTCACTGAACTCTCAATTTTTTTTCTAGCTACATAGAAAAAAAACATGATTTATATCTAAAATAAAAACCCAGCTTAAGTTTAAGTTTCTTCAGTAGGTCTTCAAAATGAGACTTAAAAGATAAATGTTCATCAACTAAGAGGCCATGATAGTTGTACTGCGACACAGTTTCAATCTGAGTGCCTTGCAGGGTTTGGATGTTGGGAAGAGAATTGGCAGATTTCCTGGCATTAGAGAATAAATATCATTTTAGTTTTAGATGCATTTAGCACAAGTTTTAGATTGATTAGTCTAGACTGTACAATTCTAAAAGCAGACTGTAAATACTCAAGAGATTGGGTGAGAGTGGCACCACAGCAGTAAGTGACAGTATCATCGGCATAAAAGTGAAACTGTGCATTTGAGGCATTTTGACCCAGATTATTGATGTAAAGCGTAAATAAACGTGGACCCAGGACTGAACCTTGGGGGACCCCTGCTGTGACATGCAGTTCTGTAGAAAAAGTTCCATCAAATTTAACATATTGTGTTCTCTCAGAGAGACAGTTTTCGAACCAACCAACAGCCCCCTCAGACAACCCCATATTGAGCAGCCGTTTCTTCAGGATGTGGTGGTGTCGAAGTCCTTTGAAAGGTCGATGAAGAGAGCAGCACAGGTTCTCTTAATATCCAGTGACTCAATTATGTCACTGACAACCTTTAAGGATGCTGTGATGGTGCTATGTTGTTTCCTGAAGCCAGACTGATATGATGAAAGGGTGTTATTAGTGCTCAGGTACTCCTTCAGTTGATTATTTATCAGTACTGCAAGGTCCTTTGACAACACTGTTAGATTGGATATGGGTCTGTAATTGTTAAGTAGTAGATCAGTAGGAGGGTCCCCCCCCTTTTAACAGAGGCAGTACATGGGCAGATTTCCACACTTTTGGGATGACATTTTGAGTGAGAGTGAGGTTGAAAATTCTTATTAAAGGCTTAGCAATAAAATCAGCTGCAAGTTTTAAAAATATGATTCCAGATTATCTGGACCTGAAGGTTTTTTGGTGTCCAATGAGAGAAGAGCCCTCTGAACTTCATCAACAGAGAAAGGAGCTAAATTAAATGGCTGACCATTAAATATTGATTCATCAGCTGTGTCCAAAGAAAGCAAGGATCTTAGAGGCGGAGACTGGCTAAACAGGGAGCTGGAGGCAATAAAGTGCTCATTAAAACATTCCAGCACAGCAGATCTTTCTGAGATGAGAACTGTGTCCTTAATGTAAGGAGGCAGTTCATTACGAGTATCGGTAGCTGAAATGGATTTAATAACTTTCCAGAATTTCCTGGGGTTATTTAAATTTTCAGTTGAGGCAGACAGATAAAATTCAGACTTGGCTCGTCTGATACAAGAAGTGAAGCGGTTGCTCAGTTGCGTAAAATGAAGCCAATCTGTCTCTGTCCCTGTTTTTCTTGCCTTTGCCCAAGCCAGATTTCTCTGATGAAGTAACTTTGCAAGATTGGGGAGAACCAAACATTTTCTCGACCTCTAATTCTAAACCTCGAAATGGAGCAAGTTTATCTACTGTGCGCAAGAACCAATTATAGAAAAGATTCTAAGCATTTTCAACATCAATAAGATCAATTTTATCCCAGTCATAATAAAATTTTATGAAACTTGCTTCATAACACGTTTTGTGATGAGACCAGGCTTGCACTAGGATATTTTTGTATTTGTAATTGCAGCAATTACACAATGGTAACTGACATTATTAGCAAAGACACCAGTCTGTGTGTAGTTGTGGGGACACTAGTTAAAATCAAATCAATTAAAGAGGATTTCACTGGGTATTTGAGGTTGGGGTGTGTGGGGCTCTCAAAAATGTGAGTAAGATTTAAGGAGCTACAGAGATCTTCGGATATAGACTTAAGCCAATCCCAGTTTAGGTCCCCTGTCAGAATGATCTCACTGAAATGCAGTTGTGATAGCAATTGCGACAGTGTTGAGAGTGCATCAGCAGCAGCTGACGGTGGTCTATAGCACCCGACTACAGTAATACAGCACCCTTTAGATACCTCAATATTTAAGGCCAAAAATTCCAGTTGTTTGCTAACAGATTTAGAAAGCCCAACATTAACGTGAAATTAGCTTTTTACAAAAATAGCTACCCCAACCGCTCTCTTAGGGTGATCAGTACGATAAACATTATACCCATCAATAGAGATAACTTTATACACAATAGAGTCAGTGAGCCAGGTTTATAAAATAATAACATCAGCATCAGTTGAATTAGCCCAGATACATAGTGAGTCAATTTTTGGAAGTATACTACGAATATTTAAATGAATAACTCCCAAGCAAACACAAACCCTGTAAAACACAAATTACACAATAAGGATGCAACAGGCTTCTCCACAGTTTCCAGCCAAGCTGCTGGCCCTAAAGTACATGCCACTACGCACTCTTTACTCAAACACACAGCAAGGCCACCGAATCCAAACATCATTTACACCAGCAGCGACAATCCAAAGCAAGCAATAATAATAAACAGCTGGAAAAAGGCCCGGTGTTATGCCCAGTTCTGCATGCCTGCTCAGAATTGCATGCACCTCAGTTAGGACACCTCTAAGCAAACAGAGTAGTCAATTAAAATAGTTTTATCAGCACCTGTATTTAATCATGCTGCTTTTACTAAGTGTAATAAACCATTTGATGATCATTAACTATAAACATCAGATCATTTCTCATCATTGATGAACGCCCACCAAGAAAATGATAGCCTATCGTTTTTAGACGGTACATAGAAATCATTACAATATCCAGTAGCTTCCGCTTTGATTGTGCACAACGTGCATGCAATTCTCGGCAGGCATGCAGAACTCAACATAACACCTGTCGTATTTCTTGAGTAAGTTTTAATGGGTTAAGTCTAAGTCTATTTCTTCTCCTCCTTCAGCCAAATAATGCTATGTTTTGTGCTAGCTAGTTTTAGTTCAGTTAGGTAAATGACCCACCCCCTGATCAAGACACACTAATGCTGGGGAAAATGATTATGGTAATCAGTGAGGAAGGTAGAAGGCTCCAGTGTGTCAAAGGATACACCCAACATGGCAAACTAGCAATCAATGTGGCAATCAACCACATTGACCAATTTACTTCAACAGCAGAAAGGATTCACTTGCAATCCTGAAGAGCTTTGAGGTGGATCTTTTCACCCAGAGACAGCACAGATGGAAAATCTGATTGGATAAAAACTCAAAACCAAGGTTAGGGTTACAAAATTTGTAAAATGCATATCACATTAATGAAAATATATACTTAACTATAAAATGATAATTTTATAGTTCTGACAATCTCTAGACCAGCAAAGACAGTTTTGCAGGCCCCGCCCACCCGCCACTGCCTTGTGGACTCAATTTCTTTGTTCTTGTTACGTCCCACAATATGTCTAGGAGATACAGGAAGTAACAAGGATTAAAACAAACAAACAGGAAAGCTAACTACGACAAGGATATTTATTTTTAAAGCGGTACAAACTTAATTACACCAAGACTGAAAACTTGAATTAGCACTCAAAGCAGTGACTCTAAACACAAAATCACACAGCGCTCCACGCTGGCTTGTAGGTCTGAGAGAGAGACTGGCCACAGCTCTCTCCTGCTTCTTAAGCACCTCTGCTGAATTAGGTGATTTGGGACACCTGCTGCACCTTCACTGCAGAGGAGGAGGGCAGAACATGCAAAGGGAGAGAGAGAGAGAAACCAGGACCAGGGTGCCAGCAGACACTCCTACACAGGGCACGTAACACCTCCTTCCATAAGAATCAACTAGTAACTAGTTGTTAACACTATTCATATTGATAAGAAAACTTATAATTTTTTTTTAAAACCCCCTACATTAGTTCTCTATGTCAAACGTAACTTAACCACTAGATAGACAAACTCCAGCAATACATGGAAGTAACAAGAACTGATCTCACCCACGGGACAGTGCATCAGCCACTATGTTGTCTGCTCCTTTTTTGTGTTTGATTTCAATGTTGTATTCTTGGAGCAGGAGAGCCCAGCGCATCAACCGCTGGTTGTGGTTGTACATCTGCACCAGGAAGACAAGAGGGTTATGGTCTGTATAGACCATGACTGGAGGGGAACTAGAGCCAACATACACCTCAAAATGTTGCAAGGCGAGGAGCATAGCCAGGGTCTCCTTCTCTATAGTGGAGTAGTTCAACTGATGTTTTTTTAACTTTACTGAGAAGTAGCACACAGGGTGACACATATCACCATCACCAGCCTGTAGAAGGACAGCACCAGCTCCAGTTGCACTTGCATCAACCTCAAGTATGGTTGGGGGCGCCCCATCACATGGGGCGGCTGTGGCTCAGGGGGTAGAGCGGTCGTTCACGGAACAAAAGGTCGGTGGTTCGATCCTCAGCCCCTGCAAGTCCACAAGTTGAAGTATCCTTGAGCAAGATACTGAACCCCAATTTGCTCCCCGGGCGCCGCGTGTAGTGGCAGCCCACTGCTCCTCAGGGATGGGTCAAATGCAGAGAAAGAATTTCCCCATGTGGGACTAATAAAGGTATCATTATAAGTATAAAAGGCAGAGAGAAGTTAGGCACAGCCAACACAGGAGCACTACAGAGGAGAGACTTAGCAGCGCTAAAGGCATGATCACATTCCTCCGTCCACACAAAAGGCACCACAGGACTACACAACTTAGTCAGGGGAGCGACCACGACGGAAAAGTTCCAACGGAAACATCGGTAGTAACCCACCATCCCCAAAAAACGCCGAAGCTCACGCCTAGTAGTGGGAACTTGAAAAGACAACACAGCCTCCACTTTGGCATCCACTGGACGGACCTGCCCACGACCAACCTGACTCCCTAAGTAGGTAACACTCGCCTTACCAAACTCGCATTTTGCCAGGTTAAGGGTTAATGATGCATCTGCAAGACACTGGAAAACGACACTCAAACTGGAAATATGGCTTTCCCAACTGCTCGAGTACACCACCACATCATCAAGATATACATTACAGTTTGGCACATCCCCTAACACAAGGTGCATAAGACGCTGGAAGGTAGCAGGTGCGTTTCTCATGCTGAAGGCCATAACTGTATACTGCGTCAGGGGTAACAAATGCTGAAATGTCAGACGCACGCGGAGTTAAAGGGACCTGCCAGTAACCTTTAAGAAGATCTAACTTCCTGATGAATTTGGAGGGGTCGATACTGTCAACACAGTCCTCCATTCGAGGCAAGGGAAAAGAATCTGGCACAGTGACTGCATTAACCGTTCTATAGTCCGTGCAGAAACGAGGGGTTCTATCTGACTTGGGGCGAGCAAACATGAGAGCTCCAGGGACTACTGCTGGGTTTCGCTAGACTGTTCTCTACCAAGTAGCTGACCTCTTTTTTCATACTCTCTTTTTTCCACTGAGCAACGATAGGCATGCTTTTTAATGGGCTTGGCACTACCAACGTCAATGTCATGTTCTAAAACTGTGGTGCGTGTCGGCACATCACAAAATAGAGTGGGGTAAGAGTGGATCAGCTCGAGTATGTCAGACCGCTGAACTCCAGGGAGGTATGACAAATGGGTGTCTATCCTAGACAACAACTCAGAGTTTGACAACCTACCACACCGATTAACATCAGTCGGACCCACCAAACCATCAGACTCAGAGGTCGAGCAGACCAAAGAAGAAGTCGCCACCACAGGAACAGCAGCTATCTGCTCCTCCTGATCGGGTGCTCTGGAATGGAAAGGTTTGAGCATGTTAATGTGGCATAAATGGGTTTTCCTTCTACGCTCAGGTGTGTGAATGATATAATCTGTGTCAGAAACTCTGTTTTCTATCATGTAGGGACCAGAGAAGCGAGCAGTGAGAGCAGAACCAGGCATAGGCAGCAACACTAGTACCCTATCACCAAGCTGGAACTGATGATCAACTGCTTTCTGGTCGAATCTCTTCTTCATGCCCTCTTGAGAGGAAGAGAGGGCTTCTTTTGCCAACACGGTTGCATGGCGTAGATGTTCCCTGCACTGGGAGACAAAATCTAAAACATTAGTCTTAGGAGAGGAGCTACACACAAACTGCTCCTTCAACACTTTCAAGGGGCCAAATTGTGGCCAAACACCAGTTCAGCTGAACCCCAAAGACTCTTGCTTAGCGTCCCGAATGGCAAAAAGTACATAAGGCACACCCTCATCCCAGTCCTTTGCTGTGTCATGACAGTACTTTCTTAGCATCGATTTAAGAGTCTGGTGCCAGCGCTCAAGTGCACCTTGTGACTCAGGGTGATAAGCACTTGACACAGAATGGGGAATACTTAGAGACTGCAATGTCTGCTTAAAGGTTTTCGACAGGAAATTAGTGCCCTGATCAGTGTGCACAATTTTGGGGAGACCAAAAGTGGTAAAAAAAATTTGTCAATGCTGTAGTTATGGCTGGCGCAGTAATCTTACGCAGCGGAATAGCTTCTTGGAAACGTGTGGAGATGCACATCACAGTGAGCAAAAACTGATTACCAGACTTTGTTCTGGGCAGTGGACCAACACAATCAACAATAACATGCTCAAATGGTTCTCCAACAGCTGGAACAGGCTGCAGGGGAGCTGGGGGCACCACTTGGTTTGGTATTCCCACAACCTGGCATGTGTTACAGGTTTTGCAAAACCACACTACATCAGCCTTCATTCCTGGCCAGAAAAAATGCTTGAGGATGCAATTGTAGGTTTTTGCAATACCCAAATGACCAGACCATGGGTGCTCATGTGCTAATTCGAGAACATGCGGTCGACAACCAACAGGAATAACTACCTGGTACACCGTGCACCACTCCTCACCTGAACCAATGTCAGCACTATCTGACCGTGATACCCATCTGCGCATCAACATCCCATCATCAACAAAGAAAGGTTGCCCCTTTCTACATTCACCAGGACTCTGTGCTGCCGTGCTAACACATTTAGCTAGGGACAGGTCATCCTCCTGAGCAGCAATGAGTGCCTCACGGGTTAACGGCAGAGGTACTGCAGGAGCAGTAACAGACTCCGTAACCTTTTCAGCCTCTTTCAAGGTACAATTCACAGGTGTATCTGCAGAGCACATCCCATCTTCCGACAGAACAGATACTAAAAAAGAGTCAGACAGATCAACATCCTGGGCCTGCTTACGGGCCTGAGCTCTTGTCAACACACACACTGCAAAAACATCAGGGTGATTCTGGACTAAGCGGTCATTTTCAGTCTCAAGAATTGGAACAGCAACAACCTCTGGAACAGGATAAACTTTACCACCACCTATGTCATTTCCCATGATGAAATCAACACCATCGATAGGAAAACATGAGCGGACACCCACGGAAAAGAACCCAGTAACCAGTGGAGACTGCACATGAATACGGTGAAGAGGTGCAGGTACAAAACCCATTTCAATGCCTCTTACCACCGCGCTGACATCACAGGCAGTTTGGTCACTCAAGGGCATGACACTGGACAGAATAAAGGACTGAACATGCAGTGTCTCGCAGCACCATGACAGGGCGCTGGTCTTCAGTTTTTCCTGTTAGAGAGACAAAACCATCAAAAATGAATGGTTTGAAACAGTCATCAGGTTCTTTGGGAACCGGAAGCTTGGCACAGGAAGAAGCCTTAATCAGTCGCACCCCCTTCGGTTGTCTTGGAGCCAACCCCTTTTGCTTACGCTTCCAAGCTGCGCAATCAGCAATCAAATGGTCAGGCTTATGGCAGAAAAAACATGGCTTTTCAGCCTTAGGACCCGAGAAAGCAACTGTACGCACCTGTGTATCAGTGTTCTTACAAGAGTCACGGGGAAAGGAATCGCGAGTCACAAAAATGTTTGTGTGTGAGTCTAAATTCATCCGCTAACATAGCAGTCTGCTGCAGGGTGGAAACCTTCTGTTCATTTCGGTAAACAGCAATACGCTCGGGCACACAGTTCTTAAATTCTTCCAACAACATTAACACACGTAATGAGGTCAGATCATCAGTTTTACATGCTGCACACCATCTGTCAAAAAGAATCCCTTTCTCTCTGGCAAAGTCAATATAAGTTTGGTTTGGGGCTTTGTTAAGGCTACGGAAACGCTGTCTATATGCCTCTGGCACTAGCTCATACGCTCGAAGGATAGCACTCTTCACTTTGTCATAAACCAAACCATCCTCCACTGACAAACATGAGCAAGCCTCTTGAGCCCTACCTGTTAGCTTACATTGCAATAGAATAGCCCACACAAATTCAGGCCAATGCAAAGCAGCAGCCATGCGCTCACACGCGCAAAAATAAGAATCAACCTCAGACTCACAAAAAACAGGGACCAGAGAAATGTGTTAACTAACGTCAAACGCAGCGGGAGAACCAGACGGAAGCTTGGTACTGACAACCGTATGAACTGAGCGTGCTTGCAGCTCTATCTGCCGCAACTTAATAGCTGTCTCAGCTTCTAGCTTTCTTATTTCCAGCTCCCTACGGAAATTAAACTCACGCTCTCGTTCCTCTTTCTCCAACTGAAAACGGGCTAACCGAACTTTTAACCGAGCTTCCATCTTGGAGCCAGGTGTCGACTCTACTGAAAAAGGGATAAACGGCGGCAAGGTTAGCGGCTTCTCTTCAGCCCTACCGCTTTGTGCAGCAGGAATCAAATTAACAGGGTGCCCACTCACCACCCCCACTGGAGAATCAGAACGACCCTCGGGCAATGTCGCAGCTGCTACCAGGCCATGAGTGTCAACAGATGCAGGTAAACTGAAAATGCCCTTGTTAAGTAAGCCATCCAAAAGAACAGCTTTCAGCTTGGCTTTCGCAAGAGAACTAGACACAAAAATTTAAAAATGTTCTGCCAGCGCATGCAGATCACTCTTTTTGCATTTATCAAATTGAGCTAAAGTGGGATTTGACACAAACGCATTTACGTCAAAAGCTGCCATTGTCAACAACAACAAAAATTGTTTGCAGCACAACACAATGTAATATAGCAAAGCTAACCTTCACAGTAGGAAGCTAATGCTACACCTGATGCTACAGATAACCACAAACCAACTACACTACTTACCGCCTGTGCTAACAACCACATCCACCAGTGACCAAACACACAAGATTAATGTCAGATGCCACACAAAGCAATACTAGCATCAAGGCTAGCCTTAGAAAACAAACTTCCCCAGCACCTGCCTAATTAAACTTCTCCTACCTATCTTCTGGAGCGTGCCGGGCTCGAGGCATCTTACAGGCAACACATCAGCGGCCAGTACGAAAAGCCCTGAAACGCCAGCCCCCTTTGGAGAACTGGATCTCCACCCAGGATTTGCTCCGAAAATAAGAAAGGCAAAATAATAAAGGAGTGCCCGTTGGAAAGGCTGAAACAGCCCAGCTGGACACTCCCCTAACTAAGCTGAGGAAGCTGTTCACACACAGTAAAGGTTAGTCAAATGGCATGCAGACATCAATACTTACGCATTAGACACTGAGGATAACCACACTACAAAAAAAATACTTGCCTATATTAAAAAAATCCTTACCCACTCCAATGTTAAATATGCAAGAAAGCAAAGTTCCCGGACGAGCCCCCAATTGTTACGTCCAAGAATATGTCTAGGAGATACAGGAAGTAACAAGGATAAAAAATAAAAAAACAGGAAAGCTAACTACGACAAGGATATTTATTTTTAAAGCGGTACAAACTTAATTACACCAAGACTGAAAACTTGAATTAGCACTCAAAGCAGTGACTCTAAACACAAAATCACACAGCGCTCCACGCTGGCTTGTAGGTCTGAGAGAGAGACTGGCCACAGCTCTCTCCTGCTTCTTAAGCACCTCTGCTGAATTAGGTGATTTGGGACACCTGCTGCACCTTCACTGCAGAGGAGGAGGGCAGAACATGCAAAGGGAGAGAGAGAGAGAAACCAGGACCAGGGTGCCAGCAGACACTCCTACACAGGGCACGTAACAGTTCTAAACAAGGGTTATTGCAGACATGCCCATATTTGATAGATGATAATGATCTCCCCTCAGCCTGTTTTTTCCTTACATTTCAGCACCAATTCTCCCCTCTACCCCTACTCTCTCCACTATGACTGTACTTCTTTCTTTGTTTCATTTCCTGTCTCTTCCCAGTCTCTGACTTCCCATTGTGCTCCCGTTAACTGCAAAGGCTATGATGTATTGTGATGAAAAAGAAAAAGGAAGCAGAGACCTTTTATATTGAGCTCTAGCATCTACATGCAGGAATGTGTGTTTATTTGTGTGTGCAAAGGCTAAAGACTACTCATCCCAAATTGTGGAGTATAGCGCTCTCCTGTGGTGGTTTTGTAGATTAAACTTAAGTCAAAAGATTGTTTTCACAAGTGAAAGTAGAGCTCATGATGTATAGGGAAGTTTTGGAGTTTTGTAACTTTAGAATAGAATAGAATAGAATAGAATGCTTTATTGTTATTGCACAACTGTACAACAGAATTTCAGTGCATCTCTTTCAGTGGTGGGAAGGAAACAAGCTAAAGTTAAAAGCGATAACACATAATCACACAGAACAATAATAAATAGTTACATAATACAAAATATAAGTTCAGTAACAGTATAGTTCAAGGACTCAGACCAATGAATATTGCACCCAGAGTTCAGTTCTCTGATGGCACATGGGTACAAACTGTTAAGGAGTCAGCGCCTTCCAGAGGGTAGCAGAGTGAGAAGGTGGTGTGTGATGAGTCTTTGAAAATGTTTGTGGCCCTACGCAGACATCGGGTTCTATATACTGTATGTCCTGGAGAGAGGGAAGCTGTACGCTGGTGATGTTCTGTGCTGATTTAATTACTTTCAGTACTTGCCAGCACTGGTGGAAGAAGTATACAGCTCATTTGCTTAAAGATCCCCTCCAGAAATGTATTAATATACAAATAGTCTGCTTTAAGCAATAATGTGTGTCTGACATATTATTTCAGCAACAAAAGTAAAATTTCAATTCAATTTATTTGTATAGCACCAAATCACAACAAAAGTTATATCAAGGCACTTTCCAAAAAGAGACTCTTCATTCTAGAGACCCAACAATCCTCCATGAGAAGAACATGGAGACAGTGGAGAGAAAAAACTGACTTTTTTTAAAAGGCAGAAACGTCGAGCAGATCTAAGACTGAAGGTGGGCAGAGCCTCTGCTTTGACTGGTTGGGTGAGAGAGATAGAGAAAGAGAAAGATGGGGAGATAGAGAGAGAGAGAGAGAGAGAGAGAGAGGGAGAGAGAGGGAGGGTGAGGGAGGGAGTGTAGCACAGGGACACAGACATGTTCAACCACAATAATAATTCAATTCAATTTCAATTCAATTCATTTGTATAGCGCCAAATCACAACAAAAGTTATATCAAGGCACTTTCCAGAAAGAGCAGGTCTAGACCGACTCTTCATTATGGAGAGACCAACAATCCACCATGAGCAAGACTTGGTGACAGTGGCGACGAAAAACTGCCTTTCTTAAAAAGGCAGAAACATCGAGCAGATCCGAGACTCAAGGTGGGCGGAGCCTCTGCTTTGACCGGTTGGGGAGAGAGAGAGAGAGAGAGGCGTTGGGAGAGGGAGAGAGGGAAAGGGAGGGGGAGGGATGGAGTCGGGGACAGCTATAATAATAGAGGGACTATAGTAGTATTTATAATAACTACTACAATAACAACACTGATAATAATGATAATACTGATACTGATGTTGATAGTTATAGTAAGACTAATAATAATAATACTAAAAATAATCATGATAATGATGATGATGTCAGGGAGTGTCAACCATGGTCCCAGCAGTAGATTGGTCCACGGTGACCTGCGGGATGAGAAAACAGACTCCGGAGAAGAAGTCAAGTTAGTAACATGAATTAATGAGACATGAGTGTGTAAAGAAGAAGGGGGAGAAGAAGAGAGAGGAGCTCCATGCATCATGGGAAGTCCCCCAGCAGTCTAGGCCTATAGCAGCATAGCTAAAGTATAGCCTAAGCCAGCCTTAATTCTATGCTTTATCAAAAAGGAAAGTTTTAAGCCTCCTCTTAAATGTAGAGAGGGTGTCTGCCTCCTGGACCCAGACTGGAAGATGGTTCCACAGGAGAGGAGCCTGATAACTGAAGGCTCTGGCTCCAGTTCTACTTTGGGAGACTCTAGGGATCACAAGTAACCCTGCATCCAGGGAGCGTAATGTTCTAGATGGGTAGTAGGGTACTACGAGCTCCTGAAGGTATGTTGGTGCCTGACCATTAAGGGCTTTGTACGTGAGGAGAAGGATTTCAAATTCTATTCTGGATTTTACAGGGAGCCAATGCAGAGAGGCTAATACAGGAGATATATGATCTCTGATACCAGTTCTGGTCAGAACATGTGCAGCAGCATTCTGGATCAGCTGGAGAGTCTTTAGAGACTTGTTGGGACAGCCTGTCCATATTAAATGTCTAAAAATATCTTTCACTCCTTCTATCTTATTAACAGTCCAGAATGAATATGCTAATTATTAATTCCTAAAGTTTTCCTACTGGACAACAGGTGCATCCTACTTCATTGTACAGTTAATTTTCAATGTAAGTGCACTGGAGGCTTCAATTTTCTACATTACACCTCTGAAAGTTGAATATTGTATAGGATTGGCTTCCAAATTACTTGTAATGTAAAAATCCTATGAATCAGTTTGCCCCTTAAAATCAGACTTTCAATCAGAATCAGAATCAGAATGATCTTTATTGTCATTATACGCAAGTACAATGAAATTCTGTGTGGCTTCTCTCCAGTGCAGGTAGAAAACAATAAAAATCAGTGCAAAAGTTTTTTGCTCTGACTGGAGGTTGTGCCAGTCCATGAGAGTTACTGCTGTAATAAATGCTGATGGGGGACACACTGATTTCTAATTTGTAAAATGCTGTATACTCCAGTTGTGTCAGCACGGGTTATTTTCATATGACACAAAACACCGAAGCAAATTATCAAACGCAGTTGTGCTTTTTTAAATCTCTTGAATATATATAACCTCATATAGCGAGTAGAAAGTATGCCATTTTACAAAAACCTTCGCGCCTTGCGTCAGTAGTTTGTCTCTTGGCCCCGGAAGTGTTTGTAAAGCCATTAAAAGCCAGTTGATGTAAGCTAGCTAACGTTAGCTGTCAGCCGGGTTCAGTCATTGTACAGGGATGGAGGTGACACGCCGAAGTAAGTAGTCAACTAAATTTTGCTCACTGTATTTTTATTCACTCTATGAAGCATGAAAATGCACAACTGAGTAGTGACATGAGATAGACATTTAAAATGCACAAAGCTCTTCAGTTCCTCCGTGTTTGTGCAGCTAGCTAGCTAACTAGCTGTACGGCTGCAGGTTGAGCTAAGCTATGTGTTCCTCTTCTGGCACGCTTTCCACATATTGCTTTCTTTATCTAGATTTTAAAGACTGTTTAAACACAGTGTACAACGCGTTAGAGGAGGCCGACTTCCTTGCCATCGATGGAGAATTTTCAGGTATTGTTAAACGTGTAGCTTTCGTAGCAGAAATTGTGAATGAAATCGCGAACGCCATGTCCATAAGTAAGTGCTAACGTTGTGTGTTTTTAGGTATAAGTGACGGTCCTAATGTCAGTGCACTAACAAACGGGCTGGACACACCGGAGGAGCGATACACGAAGCTTAAAAAGGTTGGAAGGGTTAATGGTTTTGTCTCCCTATTCACACGGGCTGTTGAAACACCTGCAGTATTCTAAATCTCATTTCTGTCCACCAGCACTCCATGGACTTTCTGTTGTTCCAGTTTGGACTATGCACATTCAAGTACGACCAGTCTAAGTCAAAGTGAGTGATATCCGCTTAAGAAATTCATAAGAGAACCGATATTGATATTTGGGGACAAATAACAAGAACTTTTCTCAGAAGACGCCCAAACACTGTCATCTGCTTGTATTAAATGCTTCTTTTTTTTTTTTACATCAATGAAAAGTGACATTTTTAGACCAAATTTGATTAATGTCAGTCACTGAGAAAAATAGTCCTGTTGGACTTTTTTTGGACTCTGCACCTGGACAAAATAAATGTGCATGTGTTTTCTCACCGATAAATCACCAGTACTCCCAATACCATCTCCTGATTTAAGCAAGGCTGGGTAATCTAATGGCCTTCCATGTTGCAACCTTAAACCAAACTGATGCAGCTTTTGTGTGACTTGCACACACTTTGTTATTGTGACAGTGATTTCACTAATTGTCATTCCTGTTTCCTGAATTCCCATCTCTGCAGGTATATTATAAAACCTTTTAATTTTTATATATTCCCGAAACCATTCAATAGGACGTCACCAGACATAAAGTTCATCTGCCAAGTAAGTCGGTGTTGCTCCTCAGTGTCATTGGATTGCTTCCATGCAACCTTTGATGATAACCTTTCTTATATAGAACTTTTTGAAAACATAAATAATAATTGATAAATATAAAGATGGATAATGCATCTCCACTTCCTACCACTGTCCAAAAGTAAAACCAAACTTTTGTGGTTACAAGCTTGCAATGTTTCCAATGACAAATTTCCTGTATGTTTAAACTCATATTAGTCAACTTGTCTAAAAGTAAGAAAACCCACAGTAAACTGTCAAAATTTACCCTAATTAAGAAAAGTTCTTCAGTGGGTTGCATGCAAAAATATATAATATCCATTACATTAACGATGAAATCTCCATGCAGCCAAGCATTTCAGCAATGCAACGACGTAGTGTTCACCAAGCCAACCTATATTGTGACTATAACACAAATGTGACACCTACTGAACCAGTAGGTCCCACATACACTTAGCTCAAGGAATGGCTCCTATATAACTAATAATGATACTAAAATAACAGACTAGTATTTCCATTGCCTACAAGTAAGGATGGTGAAGTTTAACTCATCGTTCACACCCCAAACAAAATTAGCTACCCTCTTGCATCGGTGACATCTGTGATGGAGCAGTGGAACCATTCACCTGCCTGGCTCAGTCATGAGCATAGCTCAGCTGTCAATCATGGCGTTTCATCCCCTTTTTTATTGCATCAAATAACTAGTTAAAACTGAACATATCAGAAACGTAGAATTTGAACATGCACCATTGTGAAATAAACTACCTAAAATTACAGAAACCATGTTTGGGAGAAGTGTTTGCTATGTACTGAGTTTTCAGTTGGGCCCATGTTCCATCTGATAACATAGAGAGGGTGGGATTACTTGATATCACCAAGTAAGTGTTGTCCCTGGATCAATGACTAACTTGTTCCCATGGGGAAAAAAACACACCCATTTCAATGCCATTCAAGCAGGAATCGCTTGAATGTGACTTGGTGATGGTCCGGGACTAACACTTAACGACGGCCCAGGATAAAGCCTGGATAACCTCTCTATTTTTCAATTCACATGCAAGAAGTTGCTTATGCTATCAATTGTGATAATAAGAAGGGTTAAAGCACATGTTGCCGAGGTGCAGGGTATGGTCAGTAATGTCAATTATTCAGAAAAATGCCACCAGACAGGCTTGGCTCCGATACAAAACATTTTTGGCATTGAAATGGGCGTGTTTTTTTTGTTGTTTTTTTTCCCATGGGCGGTTATTTGCACGGCGCACTGTGGATGACATCACAATCGAGAAGTGCTGCTGATTGGTTGTTTGTAATGAATCCTGGACAAACAAGTTAGTCATCGATCCAGGGACAACACTTAAACTTGGTGATATCAGATTGTGTATTTATGACCTATACTGCAACCAGAGGGTGATAAACATGATTTGGAGAACTGTTATATCATCCATCTTTATATACAGTCAATGACTGAGATTAATTATAATTCATAGCGTCAGTAATTCAGATTTTAAAACATATTGTTCTTGAAGATTCTCTGTCAACCTCTTTTGGATTTTTGTTTAAAGGTTGTGAAAATGAAATGTCGTCTTTGCCATTTCAGAGTTCTAGTATTGATTTCCTGGCCAGTCAGGGATTTGACTTCAACAAGGTGTTCTGTAATGGTGGGTACATCACAGAAAGACTCCACATGTTTTGGAATGTACCACACTAAGGCCATCTGATCAGGTTTAAATCATTTTTTCAGATGTAATAAAATATGTACTAGTTAATTGGAACTAACTGTAAGCACCAAAGAAAGCATCACTAGAACTGTACTTTACTATAATAGCTTGGGTTTCCTCTCAGTGTTTGCAGGTGGCTTTATTACACACACTGCAAGGATTTTAGTTAAGGGTAGAGAAAAAAAATCTCCATTTCAGCTTTTGATCTTGATCACTGAAATCAAATTTAGATTTTTCTATTTAGGTTTCATGACATCGTGACACCTCCATGTGCAGTGTTTGATATCCAACCTCATTTAACTACATGCTGATTTGAGTTTATATGTAAACTTATATCAAACATTTACTCATGGAAAGTTGTTAGTGAATGTTTGGTCTTAGTCAATTCTTTAAGAAGTTATCTCCTGATTCAAATCAAAAGCTTGTTAAATTTCTTACTGCAATTAATTTAGGCAAAGTTTTTGAATATGTTTTTGCTAAGATGACATTAAGAACTTGGGAATTTTTACAAATTTTGTCAAATAAATAAGATATGTGTAGAAAAGTGTTGGTACACCAGTATCTAAAAATGACCCAGTCATGGTGCTTCCAGTGTAGGTACAGGGTTATAATTATAATCACAACTTGAAAAATGTAACTTTATATAAAAGCCATGCAGGATTAGCTGAACTTAAACCTGAGCTTTAATTGTTCTGGTTCATTTGTATTTCCCTCCTTTTCACTAAACTGAGGTAAAATTGAGACTTTTCTCATTTTTCAAAGGAATCCCATACCTTAATCAAGAGGAGGAGGCCCAGCTGAGGGAGCAGACAGAGGAGAGGAGAAATCAGCATGCTAATGGTGTAGGGACCCCATCCTACATCTCCCCATCCTCCTCCAAAGGTCCTGTACATGTGCCTGAGGAACATAAAGACTTCATCAACAGGGTCGTGTAAGTGTACAGTACATAGGGAGTACTTACTCCTCTCTTAGACGGATTCCAAAGGTGTGTAAACTGATTTCAGACAATGACAGCCGCCAACTCTCATTGGTGGAGATAATAATTAATGTTGTCTGCTCCTTGGTTTTTATCATTTCTCCTGTTTTCTCCACAGAGAGAAGGTTGAGGCTCTCCTCATGAACTCAGAGAAGACTTTGGACTTGGAGCCATGTACTGGGTAATCTAGCTTTTCTCTCAAATACCACACTTATACTGAATTTGTACTTATCATATACTGTCTATAATACTTCATCTCTACATATATTTACATTCCTTACCAGGTTTCAGAGAAAGCTGACTTACCAGACACTGAACTGGAAGTGAGCATCACTCAACTCTTTTCCTCTTTTTGTCGTTTTTGTGTTGGTTTGTCGAAGTTTAAAGTTTCAAAATTTGTCTCACTTTGAACAGGTTTCCTAAGGGGCTTCATGTGGAAACCATTGAAACAGAAAAGGTGGGAGCATGTTTGATTTAACCAATTTTGCCCTTTGTAATAATGAAATATTCACAAAGTTCTGTATGTGTGCAGAGGGAGCGATACATCCAGGTCAGCAAAGTAGACGAAGAAGAGAGGAAGAGGAGGGAACAGCAGAAACTAGAGAGAGAGCAGGTGAGTCTTTATTTACGTTGGATGAAAAATTAATCGTTAGTCATTTTTTGTGAGGAGCTTATGTAGGAAAGCATAAATTTCTATTATTAATATTACGCTGTTTAAAAATTAACTAATTTGTGCTAATCTCATGTTTTTGACACGTATTTTTCTACTGTAAACAGGAAGAGCTAAATGACGCTGTTGGTTTCTCCAGGGTCATTCATGCAATCTCGAAATCTGTGAGTCGACCTCTGCATTTTTCAACCGAAACTTTGTCATTTTAATTGTCATTCGTGTTTCATCGCATCATTATTGGACGTTGCACTATCATGGTGTCTTTCTGTTCAAAGTTAGTTCTTTCAGGTTGTGTTTTAAAAATGTCTGACTTTTACACCTAACCTATTTCATCTGACACACAGGGAAAACTTGTGGTTGGCCACAACATGCTGTTGGATGTGATGCACACCGTCCACCAGTTCTTCTGCCCTCTGCCAGAGGTGCAAACTTAAGATGGATATTTTAAATACAGAGCCTTTTGGCTCGATGAAGTAACAGTTTATAGCTATGTGTTATTGTGATTACTTTATGCCAATTAGGGTTGCAAAATTCTGGGAATATTCAAAGTAGGAAACTTTCAATGGGAATTAACGGGAATAAACTAGGAATTTTGGGGTAATTTATACTACTGTATTTACCTTGTCATATACAGACATAAAGATAAACATTTTGTTTTGTCATAAGCACACATGCATGCAAACATTCCTAATACAAATTATAAAAATGACATTTTTGACTCGTCTATTTGTGAGTAAAACTTTGATGGATTCTGGAACAACAAAAAACATGAATGTTGAATAAAATTAATTTATTCATTCCCCCCAAATGAGTCCCATTCAAAATATAAAATTAAAAGCATTTAGTTCCTTCTGCATTGGCTGGGGTGAAATGTCTCCACACGTCAGATAGTGCACATGGCATTGTTCTGTAGAATAAGTTGAGAAAAAAGCTTGTGAAAAACACTGATGCCCAATGCCATGCACAGAAATATAAATAGTTAGCTAAACAATTGGAATAGTCTTTAAAAATATTTTACAATTGATAGATAAATGAATAGAAATAGGCTAGATGAATAGATAAACAGAAAACTGGCAAGCTAGAAACTATATAAACACATGTTGATTTTGTATTTGCTAGTTAAACTTAAATACCATAGATCAAATATATTTACCACAGTAATATCATCAAAACTTACCTGACTGGATGTAGTCCTTGGGCCTTGGGGGATTTAGGTTTCAGTTTCCTTATCGTCAGACAGCTGATAAGGAAACCAAAACCTAAACCCCCCACTCATCGGAATTAGACACTGAAGCGGGATGTAAACATTGTACTGATTTGTAGCATTCAAGACATTCATTCATTCAAACCTTTATTTATTCTTGAATAGACAGTTGTTACCCTCATTTACAATGTCGCCGAGACTTACAGGGATTTCAATATGCAAAAACAATTAGTAATAAATAAAGAAATCAGTTTATATTGTAAACATATAACATATTCCCAAAAGAACACTTTGCGAATGACTTATGAGGTAGGAAATACTTCCAACATGTTTATTAGACCACAAGGACACATGCAATGTTTTTTGGGGAGAAAATAGCATAAAATTTGTTTTTCAAAATTTCCAGAATTCCCGAGCTAAACTTCCTGTGGAAACTTTCCGGAAATTTTCCGCCCCTCTGTAACCCTAATGCCAATGCTCTTTTTCTCCAGGATCTTCAAGATTTTAAAGAGGTCACAATGTGTGTTTTCCCAAGGTAATTTTTCTCTCCTTTGCTGCAGGTGCTTTGAAATACTTTTCTTTGCTTTTTATTTTTCATCATATAATTGGTTATCTGTCCACTTGCAGACTTTTGGACACAAAGTTGATGGCTTCCACTCAGCCTTTTAAGGTAAATGGTTTACGTCGGTGGTACAACATCAGGGTTAGCAGTTGGAGATGGATAAAACTCTTTGGCCATTATTATAGTTCAGACACATAGTCTGCGTTTTCATGGTTGAAACTGGTCGATAACGTGTGTGATGTGGCTTTATTTCACTTTATTTCAGGAGCTGATTACTAACACCTCTCTGGCTGAGTTAGAGAAACAGCTGAAGGAGACCCCCTTCAAGTCACCACAAGTTGGTGAGTCAATACCTTAACATTTGCCTGAACAACTCAAAACTTACAAAACCCTCCCGACACTTTTCTTCTTTTTACTGTTCCTATCAGAAACGGCCGAGGGGTTCCCCAGTTATGACACGGCTCAGGAACAGCTACACGAGGCTGGGTACGACGCTTACATCACTGGCCTCTGTTTCATCTCGATGGCCAACTATCTGGGTAACGGACACAATCACTCTGATCCTCTTTGGAGACAGAAAATGTCTAAATAAATGTTTAACTTTGTTCTGCTTGACAATCTTTACAGGCTCTTTCTTGACTCCACCCAAAGCGTACATCTCTGCTCGCTCCAAACTAATTGAGCCCTTTTTCAACAAGTAAGAGATGCGGTCATATTTGCAGCACTTTTCATTAACTGCTAAATTTTTTAAAAATCACGTTTTTCTTTTCTGTGCTTAAGGCTGTACCTGATGAGAATAATCGATATTCCCTACCTCAACATCACAGGACCAGATTGTAAGTATGATAATGTGGCACACTTGGGATATATTACGATTATTGCACTGACTACTTGGTTTGAAATGGTACCCTGTGGAATACACAGTAGAACATGGGACAATATTCCTTGTTTTGTGTGTTCATACATGATATTCTTTCCTGCTGCCAGATTCTGAATAACAGGTGGTAGCAGTAATGTGCAAAGAAACATTGCAATGCAAACTAGAAAACTGTGTACACTGTGTTCCTATCTACAGTGCAACCTAAGAGAGACCATGTCCTGTATGTCACCTTCCCAAAAGAATGGAAGACTAGTGACCTCTATCAGCTGTTTAGTGCCTTTGGTAAGATATGATTGTGCATGATAGTTCAGCTTACACACAGGTGTGACCTATTTATCACTCCATTTCTACTTCTACCTACTCAGGGAACATCCAGGTTTCATGGATTGACGACACCTCAGCATTTGTGTCCCTAAGTCAGACAGACCAGGTACAAATAGGTGAGTCTGACACAGCAGCTGAACACACACACCAGACTGGACTCTGTAAAATGATGCAGTCTGTTTAATGTCTCTAGCTATGAACACCAGCCGCTATGCAGAGAGTTACAGGATCCAGACGTATGCAGAGTACATCCAGAGTAAGCGGGAAAAGGAGAAGCCTAGCCAGACAGCCAAACCTTGGGGAGAGGACGGCTGGGTGAAATCTCATTACTCTCCTTCCATGACTTCTGCTGGTTTTGGATATCCCAGGTACACCTGTGCTGATGTACACTGTATTTTTCAATATAACATGGTTTCTACTTATTATTAATTAATTAGTATTTATTTATTTTTGTTCAAGGGGTTTGAGGAAACGCAGCATCAGTCCCGTTCAGGGAGAGCAGGCGACTGGGGAGGCTCTCATTACAGATGGCTGGAGTCGCTACTCTTACCCGGACAGCACAGGCAGCAAGAAAATGAAAATTGATGGTGTGTGAATGCATGGTGCATAAGTACTTTCCAGCATACGCACAGTTTTTCTTTAGAAAAGTACTCAAGAGATTCATTATGTACCCCAAGGGAGAGAGAAGGTGGTATTGTGAATAATTATCACAACCAATGGGAAGAGCAGATTACCAGCCAGTCAGATTTAGCGTTTTATTAATGGGCACAAATTCTGCAACGGTAACAAAATGTTTGAAAGCACATTTACAATATTTCCATAATTCAGTCTTTTTAGTCTTAAATCATTTTTTTTTTTTAAAGAAGTTTTTTCTAGTTTTGCTTTTTGTAGTCTCAAATGTGTTAATTCTCCAATTCTTCTCACTTACCACTGGTTCTACGCTGGAAGCCACCATGCCCCATGTGGCTTGGTCTTAAAGGTTCAGTCTTGTCATTTACTGCCACTAGAGCACCAGCATCTCGAATCAGAACAAATGCTTGTCATTCGCGCAGTAAAATCGGAAGGAAAGAAATAGAGCGCATTTGAATAAGCTTAGATCAAACGATAAAATTAGGCTGATCAAAAGGAAATCAAGATTGATGTTACTGCATTGGCTGTTATTTCATATTTTAGTGTACTGTTTAGCTGTTATGGAGAATTTTGTTGGACAAATGAGAGGACAGAAAGGTGTGACCATGCACAGCCATCTACTGCCAGAACAAAGAACAGAGAAGCCCTGATTAAAAACTCAGTGTCGTTGTTCTCTATTCAATATGCCATTAATCTGCTATATTTTATACAACAGTGGTTTACTGTTACATTATTGTTTAAAACATATCTAACATTGGACTCAAAGACATGTCATGCTTGTTATAAAACTCCCCTCCTGGGTAATAAGCACTATATATGCTATTATGATGTCAATAGGCACTCAGGCATGGGTTGTGATTGTGTTTCCTAGACATAAGTGGACAAGCAAATTCAGAAGCTGTAGAGAGCAAGACCTCCGAAGGATGGTTAAAGACCATGTAAGTACAACGGTGATCATATATTCTGCCACTGTTATCCTGTGTGCTGTGATTTAAGTCTTCAATAGTTGCTGTGCCTTGCAGACATTCGTCCGCTTCAACAGGGTTGAGTCCAGTCCCCGATGAAGAGGATGAAGGTCCTGAGGGCACTGATCCAGCCAAAAGTGCTGAGGGGACAGTCGCCTGGCAACAATCCAAGATGAAAAGGAAAGGTCAAAAGAAAAAGAAGTCTAAAGGTGTGTTTGTGTGAGGAATTGCTTTCAATTTCATAAGTCATGTTTGTATTTCCATGACATTTTATGAAGAGATGGGACCTGGGGCCAATCAACAGTTATTAGATTTTTACAGTTGTTACAACATTGGGAGATGGGACATATTTTGATATTTTCGTTAATTGCTCAATAAATAAGCGATGGGTATGAATTTTAAAAAATCAGTTAGTTGCCGAATCGTTGTATTTAGGAATATTGTTCTGGATCCACTTCTTTGGCAGAGGTATGTGCTTTTCTAGTTCCTAATTTAATAATCATCTACAAATCCAGGTACTTTTAGTGTGGTACTCATTTTTGCATGTCTGCCCTGCTCCTGTAAAGATACTGAATCAACAACCTCCCTGTTTGAGGTCCCAGAAGTTTGGTAGCGAGAGGTGAGGAGTGGAGATGCCACTGTCCCACACTGAAGCTCCTGCTCTGAGTCTCTTTGGAAGCACTTGGGGCCCTTTCCTGTAAGGGTGTACATCACTGGGAGTTGTGCACACCCTAAATTCATTCGTTCACTCATCAGCTGTGATACCGTGTCCAGAGCTACCAGCCAAGCTACTTACTGGACTGTTGAAAGAGAACGTAAGCCATAACCAGCTGCCATATTTTGATCTTTTACCAGAGGAAATGGCAACTCTTCTGGGTAAACGCACACATCACTGAATCTTAAAATTGAACTCCAGCTCATTTATTCTGTGTTCAGACTGGAATCTGCCACCACACCCATGCTATGACTTTGGTAAGTGTCATTGCATCGAGTTATTTCAATCTTGTATTATGTGAGTGTGAGGAAGATGAACGTTTTTGTCCAATCTTTATATCCATGTGAATCCATTTCATAAGTCTTGAGATAAATACCACTTGACAGGTCCTGTAGTTTACAATGCGTGTTATTTAGTATTTTACTGCAGTCATGTTATGTTCAATTTTTAAAAAAAAGTTCTATCAACTTCCCTAGTTTTAACATATATAAGCTTATCAGTGACTATTTGATGTTTATTATTGGTGGCATTATGAGTCTTCATAAGATGTGATTGTTTTTGTTTTGTACAGAATTGTTTTTCTTTACCTTTTTGTGTTAATGTTTTGTAACCCTGTCAATAGTATGTTCACATGCAAAAGGTGTAACCGTTAAGATGACGTGTACATTTTGTATAAGATAAAAGTTTAAAAATCCTTAAATATTTCCTTGGAAAGGGGGGGAAAAAATTAAAGAATGTTTCTTAGTATCTGTTTTTTTTGTCTTTTCTGTTCTCAAAAGGTCTCCAGTTTAATCTGAGGGACATTCTTTTCACCTTTCGTTGTTTCACTGGACACCTCAAATTTAAAACCTAGATGTGTTAGATATTAAATATTTGTACTTTCACATTGTTTTCTGGTAAAACGTATCTAATGTGGCTCATTTTGTAATATTTAAGTGAAAAATTTTCACAGGATGGGAGAACTCCTCCACTGGTGCACAAGCAAGTGCACTCCTGTTGCCGGTCCCAAGCCCAGATAAATGAGGGTTGCATCAGGAAGGGCATGCGGCGTAAAACTTGTGCCAATATGCAGTACAACAATCAAAATCCTTGAGATGGAGACAGATGTTCTGCTGTGGCGACCTCTGACGGGAAAAGCTGTAAGAAAAAGAACTGTCACAGGATAGGAGAAGATGGGACAGGTTGGGATTCGATAGGATGGGAAAGGAGAAGATGGGATAAGTAAGAATAATATACAATGTTTGCAGCTCGATGGCTTGTAATGTAGTCACCTTTGGAACAACAGGTTGGTGGTTTGATTCCCGTCAGATAAGATAGGATGGAATAAATGAGGATGGGACTCGATAAGATAGGATGGAAAAGGAGGTGATGGTATATGTGAAGGGGGTCAATAGGGCAGGATAGAAGAAGGTGGGACATGATATGATTTGATAGGATTAGATAAAATAGAAAAGGGGGTGGGATAACATTGCATAGGAGTAGACGAGATAGGATAAGAGGTTGGAAGAAGGGGAAGATAGGATGCGACGAGATAGGATGGGATAAGTGAGGATGGAATAGGACCAGATTGGATGGGATTAGTGAGGATGGGATAGGACCAGATTGGATGGGATTAGTGAGGATGGGATAGGACCAGATTGGATGGGATTAGTGAGGATGGGATAGGATCAGACTGGATGGGATAAGTAGTGAGGATGGGATAGGATCAGACTGGATGGGATAAGTAGTGAGGATGGGATAGGATCAGACTGGATGGGATAAGTAGTGAGGATGGGATAGGATCAGACTGGATGGGATAAGTAGTGAGGATGGGATAGGATCAGACTGGATGGGATAAGTGAGGATGGGATAGGATCAGACTGGATGGGATAAGTGAGGATGGGATAGGATCAGACTGGATGGGATAAGTGAGGATGGGATAGGATCAGACTGGATGGGATAAGTGAGGATGGGATAGGATCAGACTGGATGGGATAAGTGAGGATGGGATAGGATACACTTCATGTGTTACAGAGTTAGTTACTATGTCTGACTTTCAAGATCAGTCATACCAAAAGGATTTTATTAGTTTTCTGTTGAGAAGCAAACAAATTAAAGTCAAAAGTCACATTTCCAAACAATGATCACACATTTTAAGAAGTATAACGTTGGAGAAAACGTTTATTACCAAAGGTAGATGTTAGTTTGTCGCTTTGATTATTTATTTTACAAGTATGGACTTAAACTTGCCGGTATATGCATTTCCAGACTAACAGCTCTCACCTCTTTTAAAACACAAGTCTGAGGTAATGGAAGTCTGTGGCACTGATTTATTATCCTCACTGGTTTCCCTTGGTTCAAGAGACACACAAGATCAGTTATCATTGATAGTGCAGGTTTCTAATCATTGCCAGGTTACCGTTCTCCTCAAGAACCTTGCTTGACCTCCATTAGGCACAAACCAGGAATGTGACCATGAGCACTAGAGAAGAGAAGACAGAAGAAGAGCTGACATAAATATTTCTATGTTCTCAGACATGTTCAGAGTCCTCACCTGGTGTGTCCAAGCAGAACAACTACTGAAAGGGTGCCGTCTGGGAGAGACTTGAAGAGCTTCTGGAAGCGGCAGTCCAACTTCCTCATCATGAGATCCATTTCCTGGTCCTGAACAGATTACATATTGGAGTCTTTATTACATGTACTCAATATTAATGAACTATACAGGTTTGAAAAATAAGATCCCACAAGTACAGATAATGCTGCCTCCTGTGCACTTTATAGTTTTTTTAAGTTAGAGTTTTCATTGGAACCTCATCTCACCTGAGAGGAGTACATGTGGGTCCTCTCCTCATTTTCTGCTGCTTCCTTATCAGGATCAACAATGGTGGTCAGCGTTGTTGTCATGGCAACCCATGATGGTAAGTGGAGTGGAGTTAGGGCTGGACAGATGAGGTAGTTTTGCTTCCAGAGGTCCTCGGAGGAGATCAGGGCTACATGTTTGTCTTCTGAACTCTCAAACTCTGTTCAGAGATACACAGAGACTTTGACTGAACTCCCACACATACAGCACAACGGGTGATTAATGAACAATAAAGGTTTATACTCACGTATGCGTGCATGTGTTGAACGTCTTCCAGGTTTGGCAGGCAGTACAACACTCTGCACCGTGCCAAAATGAGCAAATGCCTCCTTGACTGTCTCCTCGGACAGTTGAGCCTTTGCGGTTGTGAGCTGCAACCTTGCACTGTTTACTGAAGCAGGAGGCGTTCTGTTCGCTGTTGTAACAGGAGTGTGCCCATTGACCTTTGGAGAAATGTTCATGCTCTCAGCCATACTGGACTTTATTTTAACAGCATAGAGATCATTGGTGTTGAGACTGTCGACCATCATAGCATCAAGAGTCAGATCCAGATCCAGCATTGACTCATAAACAGGCCTCTGGACCTTGAAGGGGCACACACATAGGCAAATGTGTTGGCAATACAGCACTGTACAAATGTTTCAACATAACCTAACTGCAATGTAAAAGTAAGAAGTAAGAGAAGGCAGAGGAATAAGGTGAACAGTTACCTTGATGGGCTGCCCATGCATACTAACGCCATTCAAGGTTTTTAAAGCCAGCATAGCTCCCTCTAACAGCTTAAACGTTACCTCTGCATGAAACTAGAGAACAAACATTGGCAGAAAATGTAGGTAAGATCAGTGCAGCACATCCAGAACATTCAAACCTTTTACTGCTTCAGTATCTTTAGGGATTCATGTGTTCAGAGACAGATGAACAAAACTAGAGGCACTCAGAGAGCGCATACATCATACGTATGGTGATGTCATGTCCCGCCCTACTCTGCCTCTGATTGGCTTGATATGGCGATGACATTTCTCATGACGATGACGCCCCTCACTGAAAGAACTTCGACTATGTGAGCAACGTCATACCAGGCCAATCAGAAGTAGAGTAGGGCAGGTGATGGCGTCGCCATAGCAGGATTTGTATCCATACCATCTTCTGGATAAGCCTCAACGTCTAATCACACGTTCCCCACCTCAGGCCCATGTTTTCACCATATTTCATTGAAATCTGTTCAAAACATTTTGAGTTCCACTGCTACAAACACACAAACAACAGTATCACATAACCTCCTTCAACTCTCGGCAAAGGTAAAGAAGCCAAATGAAGGACCGTAGGTGAGATATACCCTGACAGTTGTGTTCAACATTTTGACTTTCTGAACTGGGCCACAGCAACAAAACAGCCGCCTCACATCCCTCTCAGAGAAACCTGCAGGAAACGGCCCGGCAAACACTACACACATATCTCGAAGGCTTGCACACACCTGCAGAAGAGACACACATACGGAGTAGTACGTTGAAATAAAACTCAGGAACTTTTAAATTGATCATGTTCTGAAGAAATGCCTCACCCTCTGGAAATACAGCTCCTGGTGGGGGTGATACCTTTTCAGATGGTCTGAGAGAGAAGAAAACTGCAGCACTGAAAGGAATGGACACTTGGTCTGTCTCCTGAAAGAGGCTAATACCTGAAGGAGTTGGAATAAAGTAACAAAGGAAGAGGAAATGGGAGGATGGTGAAAAAGGTTCAAAAGACACCTGTGATTCAGATTTAAAATACATAAAAAGCAGAAAACCAAACTCATCTAACTATTTGAGAAGGCAGTAGACGGCTCCTGAGTCTAAACCACAACTCCTCGTCTCACCTCTTTGTCAGAGTTGTGCCACAGCTGACTGGACAGATCCAGCACTATGTCAGAACGCTTTCCAAAAAAGGCTACGGATCGGCCAAGTGTTTGTAGGATGTCGGCAAACCTGCTCAAGAAATAAAGACAAAGAATCGGTGGACTATAACTGCAGCAGCGATAAGACAATGATTTCATGAGAGAAAGAAGCAGTGCTGGAAGAAGTATTCAGATCCTTGACTAAAGTAAAAGCAGCAACTGTGCAAACACGCCACTGCAAGTTTAGTATCACCAAAATGTGCAGTACTTACAGTATTAAAAGTAAAAGTACTAATTTTGCAGTAAAATGTTTAGTTTTACTAATATATCTGAAGTCTCTGGATTAATGTTAGTGCTGTATTCATGTTTATGCTGCAGTTTATGGCTGTACATGCTTAACTACTTATTTTAATTACTTTATATACTGTTGGGTAGTTTAATCTACAGCAATGCATCATATTCTATAAGACCGTGATATGTTTGTAGTGTCACTGTCCTGCAAGAACATCATATTTAAAGTCAACTTATCAAGAGCCAGCCCTGTTTTGTGACCATGCATTTAATCAAATTAAAAAGAGGGGTTTTTAATTCCAAATACTAGAAGCAGTAGGAGAACTTTCTCAAAAACCATAAAACAAACACTTCCTTCAGTTTATCATTGCAGTCCATGCTGAGCAAGTTAAATCTGAAAAACGGTGAGTGGAACAGTGTTTCCAGGTCGTTCCTGAAATGTTTCTGTGTCTGTGGAGGATGATGTCATTTGTTTTTCAAAGCAGCATTTTATTTAGGACTGAGGGTTATGAAAAAATCAGAATGTGATTATTTATTATTATTTTACAAAGTCATGGACATTTTTGCAATTAATTTTCACTTAAAAAATCTAAAAATGATGTTGATGAGATTTTTGCTGGGTTCTGTAGCAAACAGACATTTTCACTTGGAGAACATGATTTGCAGGGTGGGGCCTCAGTAGCACTACAGTGCTTCATTTATAATGGTTTGTTGTGATACACTTAACCTTTATTTCTATTTGGATTCCCATTGACTGAGAAACATTAGCTTAGAATGGAGGCCAGAGGAGAGATGTAAAGAATAGAGGTGTATAGATTATATCATGTATTGTACCTGTGACTAAGGGTGGGTGAAGATGGGCTGTTAGTGGACTCCTCCTCTGTTGTATATCCCCACAGCTCCTCCAGGTGAACTTCAACAACCTGAACGTGAAGCATAAAGAAAGAATGTGCAGCAGTGTGAACTGGTCTGTCTCAGCTTGAGTTTAAGGCACGTCGTCGGTCTCAACAGCCAATTGGTGCCTTGTGGTTGAAATGGCAGAGTTTTGAACTGAGGTAGCGAGAATCAGCTCATCAATCTGTACGAGAAGCAATCATGTCTGTATGATACAGGACTTCAAATTTAAACTAACAACTTCACTGCTGATCCGCTCACAATCACTCTCACTCAGCTGGAATGAAAGCAGAGATAGTTATAGCTATGGAAACAATACACAGTCTTGTCTACATTGGTGCAAACTGGCAGGTTTCAGACTGGTGCATTGAAACTGGTAACAACTTGTCACAGAAATCGATGTGTTACCAGGCGAGGTCCTGTTTTAATAAAATACTGAGCCAGCTCCAGGGCTGCTGTAGCGTCCTCAGTTGGATTATGACCCTTCTTCTCCTCGGTTTGTATTTTCTTCCTGGGATTTAAGTGGAACATGTAATTATTTACATGACATTTGAGGAAAACAGAGATACAGAGAGTGAGTGACAGCTTACTTCAGCACTGTCTCAGCCAGGACCTTCAGTTTAAACTTTTGTCCAAACTCTCTCCTGTACAGCAGTGAGGTGTCGATTACATGCAGGTGGATCAGCTGCAGCGAGGACACAAACACAATTCAGTCAAAATATACTATAATATATAGTATACTATAATATAATAATACTATACAATATACTTTTTATACTAAATAAATAAATGTGTTTGAAAGGAGCCTCAAGATCACTCATGATAGAAAGATCTGACTCCTTCAAAGTGAATAAAATAGTTTACTACTGTAGCCATTTTTACATTTTTAAACCATGACATTTTTAAAACTTTAGGTGACATTTTGCTACTGTCTTTTTTCTGATCTCTTTATTCTTCTCAACTGTCTATTTTAGTGAGTCGTGAAGGCCAACAAGAAATGTTCCACATTGTGGGCAAATTTCTTAAATACTGTAAAAAAGCTTTTTTATGTTAATTGTGAAGAAAATATTCTAACTATGAAATAAATATGTTCCATACATGATCTGTTCAAGCCAGAGAAAAAAATTCATTACACTGTAAATACAGATGATTTTAGAAGTAGATTTGTTTCCACTGCCAATACACCAAAGATACACACAGATATAGACAATACGTAAAATGTATAAATACTGTATCAGTCAATGTTCAAGAGGTAGTTTGTTTAGAGCTGATATGACAGAAGGGACAAACGTCCTACTGAAGCGACCTCTTCATTTTAACATTCTATATCTCTGACCTGATGGTAGCAGTGTGAAGTGTTGTTGGAGGGAGAGATTTGTATCATTCGCTGCAAACTTTACGTGCTGGGTGTGTGATGGCTCTAGTGCTCATATTTGAGAGATTGGAGCTGTGTCTCCATTCAGGGGCTGCATCCTTCGAAGGCTGTATTTGAAGATGGAATGCATGACAGTGGCGTGACACGGCCGTCACATTTACAGGCCACCGTCAAATGCAGCCCAAAAAAATGCAGCGTTCTTTTCCAACGGGTGCCCACCCAAGATCCCAAGATCCACTGCACATCGGTGATATTTAGAGTTTTTGTGCCAGAATAATAGAAGTGAAGGTGAAGCATTTAATTTCTTGTAATAATAAGATGCAGACCCATTGTCTCTATTTCTGTTACTATTGGGCTACAACTGTTTCCACTACTACACTATCTATTGCAACATATGTTACTACTGCTACTACTACTACAGCCTTTACTACAGTTTTAGTACTATTAACACCACAGTTTTTAATAAATCAATCAGCTCCAGCTGTAAATGTATCTAGGTGACAGGTGAGACGCTTTGTGAGGGTAAGGATGGGAAGAGCTGGTGACATAAACAGAAAGTTGTCATTTAACAGCATGGCCGTCGTAGACCATGTCCTTCAAAGGATGCTGCCCCTGATTTAAGACCCAGCTTGGGTGTGGGAGGGCAGATGGTTTTAGAAACAGTGTGTGTGATGTCTGTGAGTTTATTGTTGTTGGACATAAAGAGCAGTACAGTACAACAGGATGGTGAATCATGCTTTTTTAAAAGCAACTACAAGTCCTATTATTTACAAGGGGTATTTGGATGTGAAGTTGAGTTCATGGCTGTATCAAAAAAACTGAGCATTGGGAAAATAAGGAAATGTATGTGTAAAGTTTAAAATGTCTGATTCCAGCGCCACCAGTGGTGAAAATAGAAAAATAAAAAACTGTGGCAGACAGCGATGCAGGCTGTTGTATATGTAGTGACTTTAAAGACTATATGTATATTTTTGTTCAACAGACGCACACAAAGCTTCACTTGTCATCCAGTTCATGCATTCAAACAACCAAAAATACAATAAGAATGCTGAGCTAATCATAATGTCAGTAGTAACTCACTTTCAGAGCCATGAGATCATTGTTAAGTGAATGGCCCACTAGAACTGCGTCGCTCGGCAACGCCATCCGGAGCTTCACTTGAACGTCCCGCAGGGTGGTTCTGATTGGTCCCAACATTGCCGCGGTTATACCAGAAAACCTATTAGAGGGCATCAAGATGAATTTGACATTTTTAACACAGTGGTTGATGTCGGCTATCAAACCAGTGTGTGTCTCTGGGAATGTGTGTACCTGGTGAGGTAGTTGAGAATTGGGTTGTGAGGTTTCACCAGTTCGTCCAGCACACAGTTCCCATCACTATCCACCAGAGAAACACGAGCCAACTCATTTCCCTTTTCTGTCAGACACTGAAACCCAATGTTAGCACACTTATTACCTGGTGGAACAGGGAGGGAAACCTTACAGTGATTATGAACACTCATCTCACCATTTCACAGTCAAGTCCATACAGAGGGCTGTTGTCAGTCACACAGTCAACGCTGTCAGTGCAAATAAATTCCTCAAAGCCGGGCATTCCTGTGTCAAAAGGAACAAAAGAAGATGTGAGCAGGTAGAGATGGAGACAGAGTCCGTGTTCACACTGACCCGGCTAAATCTCTTTCTCTCCATTTGAGGATTTCATCTTTTTTTCCCACACCCAAAAATGCGATTTTCATAAAAGGTCTCCATTGATAGAAAACTATGTCTGCTAAGATACAGCTGAAAGCACTAGTGTGGAAGAACTTCCTTTATCCAGCTTACTGTGGGTGTCAGTAGACAGAGACTCACCTCTAACAGGATAGTGTTTCTTGATCATCTCTTCCTGGGTGAGAACATATGCTGTAAGTCCTCTCCTCTGTGTCCCAAACTTGGTGATTACTGGGTGACTCATCAGAGCTGCAGCAGTACACAATAACACACACAAACACACAAAAGTAAGAAGTAAAACAAAAACACAAATGCTGAGAGCGAGAGGTATAATACTGCTGATCATATGCCACAATATGATAAGGTGATGATGTTCTGGGGATCAGTGTTACAGCAACCTGCAACAATTGAATAAGGTCAGAGAATATTTAGACATTTAACTCTAGCATCTCTAAAAATATGTAAAGGATGAGGTCATGTGGATTACATCATCATCTGTAATTATACTGATAATGTATTGACAAATTTCCCAGGTCTCTAAACACTAAGACCAAATCCACAGTCTCACCTTTGTGGAATTGACTGCTTTCACTGTGTCTTTGGGAAAGGAACAGAGCATCTGATTTAGGCACTTCACTGCTGAAGATTGCGGACGCCAGGTCTGTAGATGACGGAGTAAAGGTGACCCTCTAATCCAGTCAGAAAACAAAAAATTACCAATTATCTCAAAACACAGACTCTGTCGTGAATATATCCTGAGCAACAGTAGAAACGCATAATTTCAAAAACCCTGTAATTTCTATTCACTAGGTCTAATCTACTGAAACAAACAATCATGTGATTCACTGAATAGACTTTTTTAAGTACCCACAACCAAAACATGTTAAATCATGAATAACCATCATTTAGTCATAACATAGAAATAACAGTCATTGGTGCATTTCAGAGTGAACGATGATGTTGGTGAGATTTTTTTCTGCATGATTGAAAAGACCTGGTCAAGGCGATAATTTACCAGGTCTAATTAATGTCCTACTGAAACAACTGATGATGTCACAACTTCCACAAAACTTATGTGAACGGGCAGTTGGGATGATGATGATGCTGATGGTCTGAACTCTGCAGACACGAGTAGCACAGATGTTACAGATGTTATGTCTCATTGCAAAGTGGAGACAGATCACATTTAGTGACAAGTCCAGATTTAACTTGTACACAGCTGGTGGTCGTTGGCATTTGTATCGTCGCCGTGGGGAACGCTATCCTGCAGCATACATCCAGGAAGTGGACCGTTTGGTGATGATGTCATGATGTGGGGGGACATTGCTAATGGATGATGGTCAGAACTTGTCCACATCCACGGTACACTGAGAGCCATCCGTTACTGAGATACGGTCCTAGGTCCACATGTCATTCCCAGGATACAGCAATCAGGCATCACCTTCATGCATGACAATGCCAGACCACATGTGGCTCATGTCTGTCAGGAGTAGCCTACCTGGACCAGAACAATGTCTCTGTCCTTCCTTGACCAGCATATTCACCAGATCTCAACCCAATAGAGCATCTGTGTGACGTTCAGGATCACCAGGTGAGAGAGAGAGATCCTGCTCCAGCAACACATGAACAACTTGTCACAGCTCTGCAGGAAGAATGACGTCATCCTACAAGTCCAGAATAACATCTTATCCATTCAGGAGGTGTAAAGTAGTGATAAATGCTGGAGGTAGACACGCACGGTAGTGACTATTGTTGTTCTCTGTCTCACCATCCACACTTTCTGACTTATAAACACTGAGACAAAAACCACTAATCTGCACAAAAATGATTTTTCTGAATGGCTTAAGGGTGATTAAAGATGTGTGAACCATAATTTACCTTTGATAATTAATATGAACAGGATGGCATGACATGAAAAAAAAGCATTTTTTTCCATTAACTATCTTATCTGTATCCCGTGATTACTTACAGTGGTGTAGTTGGTCCTAAGGTGTCGCAGGGTGAGGTAGTGTTTGTAAAAGTGGCTCTGGGTCAGGCCCTCCACGATCACCACGTTCATGGCTTTAATCCTCTTCTGATGGAGGAGTCGACACCAACTACAAGAGACACAGGGAAAGCATACATGGTGTAGTCTGCAGAACGTAAAACAGAGCATTTGGTTCAATATGTTACAGAGAGTTACGTGATGAGAGCTGATGAGATGTTATGACCACAGTCATTACCTGGGCTGTTTAAAGCCACCTGTTTTCCCCAGAGCAGCATAATGCAGCAGCTCCATCAGTTCATTCAGTGTAATTGGTTGCTGAAGGTGATCATGCAGCACAGTGACTCTTGGTGAGTGGGAGGAACATCCACACTCCAGCGTCTCTTCGCCTTCCTGCACCGCTTTAAATTTCTTGGCCTTCTCATGTGCTGTGGGGGTGATGTTCTTTCTTTTATTTCTGCTGCATGTTGCTGCTGCTGGTGAAGGATCCATTTACAAGCTGAGGTTTGCACTGGGGAGATATAAAAACTATTTGACTTTACAGTGTCTCCTACCTTTCATATGTCAAACTTTAATATTTGAGTGGAAACGGGATCCTCTTTAAATTTCTATTGTATCATTTATATAATTGGAACAAAGGAGCCCAGTGTGTAGCCAATTAGGACTGTGCATTAAGACTCAATACGATTAGAGTAAAGACAAATATGTGTCAGCTAATTTCAAGAGCTTATTGAAAGCTGATATTGAATGCTTTAAATGTACTTATTCTTTGACTATTTCCTCCCTTAAATCATAATTTTCTGCTGGATTTAAGACTGTGGTTACTTTATGCTTTGACAAAATGAACAGAGAAAAAGATAAAGTAAATAGGTTTCGTAGGTCCAGGTTTTCTTTCTTTCATTAATGATAAAATAAAATAACTCACATTAACCTTATTGCATCATTGTTTCAGGAAAAATAGTTGAAAAAATCTTGCAGGCAAACTTCACCATAGACATCTATGACAAAAAGCAAGAAAGGCTTTGTAGTAAAACACTTTACAGCATTACACTCATTATAAGTCATGTTTTAATTGGAATTCTTCAAACAATACACAGCCAAACTGGCAAATATTAGGCTGATTGAGATTTCAAACGACTTCACCCCTCACCCTGACGAAGAGCAGACATCAAGTGATAGTTCTGTTATAAACCTTATGGTGTATTGTATTTACGTTAATTATGAAGCAACACTGATTATTTGGATAAGGAGAGTGATTTACATGGTGTTGTCTTTTGTACTTTATCCCATTCTGAGGGAATATGTGCATTAAAGACATATCCAATGACTGTTTGATAATGATGTGTTACAATTGTCAGGTAATTTGCACCCACAATGAAAAGATGGGATGATCCTTTTTAATAAGCAAAGGCAGAAGCACTGCATGTTGTTTATCTGTAAGGCCTAACCACAGAAAACTACCAAGCTACCTGTGCTCAGGTCACAACCTTTTAACATTGCTTGTAGCTCCTATTCATGCAGAAATACTATGCTGCATGCAAATACTACACCTATGAAGTAACATTCTACTTTTTCATTTGAACATTTTAAAATTTTGATAATATATGTGTGATTGTGAATTATCTGTCCCTCTGTCCATGTTTAAACTGTACACTATATGTTCATTTTGGTACACAAGTCTCTTGAAAAAGAGGTCTAGGTCTCAGTGAGACTATCTGTGTAAATAAAGGATTAAATAAAAATTAAAGTAAAATAACGGTTCAGTGACTGAACTTTTCTCTCTTAGGAAGTTTGGAGGCTCCGACAGGTAATTGGTAAGTTCATACAACAGAGTAACAGTCACATAGGAGACGCTACACCTAGCTAGCTAACACTTAATAAAAGAATTCAGATTTATGGCGTTATGTGTACGATTTAAGAATATCTATTAATTTGGTACAGACGTAATAATAGTAACGAGGAAAAAAATGTAAATACCAGACGTTTACTGTCCTGGTGGTTCAAAATTCATGCTTCCATCCCTGTTAGCTAAAAACACATGGTTAAAGTAAAGGCACTGATACACATTACACTACGTCATAGCACTACTTCCGTTTTGTAACTGCAAAGTAAGTGCTTGTAATTTCTTTCAGTCATTTCTGTAGCAAAAATTTCGCAGATTTGACAGTTTTTGTTACGGAAACAAAATCACACACTACAAATTAAACTCAAAATGCGTTATGAATGTATTTCCCTTTTCCGTCTTCTTGGCTGCCATGCTTTTGTATTGATATGCTAAAACCGGAAATGCAGTTTGTTCAGTTTCGATAAACTTCGCGATTTTTCTTGATCGACTATTTCTGTAGTTGATTACATTGACTTGCAGCCCTAAACTTAAAAAAGAAGACGAAGAAGAAGAAGAAGAAGAAGAAAATAGCGTGAGTTTTGCTGCATTTTAGTGGCAAAACCATATGTTTTGTTTAGTTTGTTACCCAAATTCAAGTGACTACCATTATGGCTACAAAGAAGCTGGCCAAGTAAGTATATGATTAACAATTAGCCTTTAGCGTTAGCAAACAGCTAGTGTAAACCAATTGGAAAGACAAAGAAACTAACAAGAAGTCATGGCCTTGAATGTTTTAACAACCAACTATAAACATCATGGCCCGGGTTGTAGATGAATTGAACAACTATTTTGTCAGTGTTGGTCCTGGTTTGGCTGAAGGGATTGCTAAGACTGGCAGCAGAGATGATGTGGAAAGCAGGGATAAACATGTCAAAGAAACAATATTTATAAGGGGAAGAGATGAAAAAGAAATTATTGACATAGTTAAAAACTTCAAGAACAAGAAGTCAATAGACTGTAATGGAATAGACATGTGTATGGTTAAAAATATCATTGAATGCATAGCAAAACCTCTGACTCACATCTGTAATCAGTCCCTACAAACCGGTGTATTTCCAAATAAAATTAAAACTGCTAAAGTCATACCAATATACAAATCCGGAGACAAATACATTCTCTCAAACTACAGACCTGTTTCCCTGCTTCCACAGTTCTCAAAAATACTCCAAAAAATATTCTTTATAAGACTAGATGACTTCATCACAAAGCACAATGTACTATATGATCAGCAATATGGTTTCAGAGCAAACAGGACAACTTCATATGCACTTATTGATTTCATTGAAAAAATAACAACGGCAATAGAAAATAAAGAATACGCAGTTGGGGTTTTCCTAGATCTTAAGAAAAATAACTACAAAGATATGGTATTAGAGGAACAGCACTCTCCTGGTTAACCAACTACCTGCAGAATAGAACTCAATATGTGGAAATACAAAACTTCAACTCACAACCAAAGTGTCCAAAACTCTGAAAACCATTTTATTTGCAGATGACACAAACCTATTTTGCAGTGGGGATAATCTGGAACAACTCTTGGATACTGTGGAAAAGGAATTGAAAAAGATCTGGTTTGATGCAAAGAAGCTAACTCTGAATTTAAGTAAAACAAAATTATTAATCTTTGGAAATCGTCCAACTTTCTCACATAGGAAACTCATGATAAATGATATAGAAATAGAAAGAGTGAAAGAAATCACATTTCTTGGAGTAATGATAGACAATAAATTATGTTGGAAGCCTCATATAAATCATATTAAAGCTAAAATATCCAAATCAATTGCAATACTGTATAAAGCCAAAGATCTTCTAAATCAAACTTCACTATACACCTTATACTGTTCCTTCATTCTCCAGTACATTAGCTACAGTGTGGAAGTGTGGGGGAACACTTATAAAACAAACACAGATCCAATATTCATTCTACAAAAAGAGCCATAAGAATTGTAAATAAAAGCACTTACAGAGAACCATCTAACCCAATCTTTATCAAACTTAAAACATTCAAATTCAGAGATCTGGTTGATTTCAAAACGGCTCAAATCATGTTCCGATTACATCATCAACTGTTACCTAAAAGTATCCAAGGATTGTTTCAGATGAGAGAAAGTAAACATGACCTGAGAGGAACTTGTATTTTTTTAAAAACAATTAGTAAGAACCAATGCAAATTATCTCTGTGTCACATTTAAAAGAGTTACTTTATGGAACACGTGCAGTGAAGAAATGAAAACACGTGGAACACTAATCAAATTTAAAAGACTCTTTAAAAGTAAAGTACTGAACAGGATTACGGGGAACTTGTCTGGTATTGAACATGTTTTCTTTTGTTGGTTTGATTGAAATGGACATTGTGGACACTGGTGGCGGAAAGTTGAATTTTTCAGTTTCATAGTTTAAGTTTACTGTTTAAACGAAATGGGGGTGGGACAAGAAAAGTTTTTAAACTTCTTCCTACTCCTTTTTGAACGTGAAGAACATTTATTTGAATCATTATGTATTGTAATTTTTCCAAATTTTTGACTGGTACTGTATATTATGTGAATGTGTATATGCGTATATGTGTGTGTGTATATATATATATATATATATATTTATTTTTTGGTATATTTGTTGATGATTATATTTGCTAGTTTTGTTTTCTTGCTTATACTTTTTATTTGAATTTTATTTTAAACATGTTCAAAATTAAAAATTATCTATCTATCTATCTAAGAACTAACGTCAGCTATGATACACATTTGCATTATGTTGAGCACTCAATTATTTTACAATTTAAACTATATTTAAAATGGTCAAAAATACTTTCTCTCAGTTTGTGTCTTTCATGCATGTCTGTCCACACCATTGATATAGAGACGTAGATACCTGCCGAATGTCGCCGCTACTCATCTGTAGGTCCGCCATGTTGGGGCGGGCAACTTAGTAAACACAAAATGTGCATTGAGAGGTGCAGATATTTTTTTTACAAATCGACTGTAACTCGCTTAATTCTGGACGCATTTTCATGAAACTTGGTTTGTTATAAACGTGAGAAATTGAACATACTACTGGTTGGTTTTTGGAATTGAATTCATTAACTGGAGGTGGATCCAATCAGCTCAATGCTAAAACATTAACCTGAATAGTTGCAATTTCCACTGGACATGCAGGCTCTGATCGACGATAGGCAAAACTGACTCAGGGAAAATTAACTTTTTAATTGTCACTTACTTGTGAAGAGTAATCCTGCGTTGCCTGTTATCGACTGTCCGTCTATTTGAACAGCCAAATGTTACACAAGACTGCAGCATTTTCTTGATTATTTTTCTGAATTATGGTCTCTCCTCCCTGGTTACTCTATAGTTTACTCCAGACTGATGCTGAGAAATGCATCCCCCCTTGTCCATTCCTTTATTTCAATTTAGTTCATTCACGCCATTGAGTCAGAATGCCACGTAAATGTACTGATACACCCGTTAGATTCTTTGATATCTATCCCTAACCCGAACCCTTTTTGACCTTAATACAGAACTTTTGAAGTATTTCTATACCCAGTCCTCTTGTGCCCGTGCCCCTCGTGGTAGTCATTCAGAGTACTACGCTTAACACAGACCTAACCCTTTTATTTGATTTTTTTTAGATACTTTTATTAATCCCACAGGGGGAAATTCTTTCTCTGCATTTGACCCATCCCTGAGGAGCAGTGGGCTGCCTTTACGGCGCCCAGGGAGCAAATTGGGGTTCAGTATCTTTGCTCAAGGATACTTAAACTTGTAAACTTGCAGGGGCTGGGCATCGAACCACCGACCTCTCCCCGGCAAGGATGCATTTCTTGGCATAACACCTGCCCAATATGGCGACCGTTGACACGTCACATCTACGTCTCTATATCTATGGTCTATACAGCCAAATTAACAGTAAAGCAAGGCAGGTTTATTTATATTACACCATTACACAATTCAAAGGGTTTACGTGGTCATATAAAGACACTAAGAAGAAGACATTAACAACAACAACATTATTTTTAAAATATTTAAAAAATAAAAGCAAATCAATTGTTACAGATTTAAAGCTAGCTCAATATTACTGCACAAAGGCATCTCTCTTGTTTGTTCCACAGAGAACTAGGATTGTTGAGGCAGCGGAGTCAGTCCTCAAATGGGTTAAAGAAATCATTAGTATCAAGTAAGTATGAATATTTCAATTAATTTACAGAGAGAGCATGTTTACACTTGATTATCTCATGAGTAAATTTTCACACTGGATTACACTGTTGCACTTGCAACAACTGTATAATACTGTCTGTTTTCTCTTAGATCAAATATTTTCATACCTCATTGTGATTGATTTTGAGTCGACTTGCTGGAGAGAGAAGAACAACTACTGGCAGGAAATTAGTAAGTAGCCTTTTACATGTTCCATATGGACCCATCCTGGATTTTTTTCACCCTTATTGCTGTTAACACCTATTTCTCCTTCCTTTCTTCCATATATGCAGTCGAGTTTCCTGCCGTTCTGCTGAACACGTCCACAGGGGAGGTCGAGTCAGAGTTTCACACTTATGTTCAACCCCAGGAACACCCCATTCTGTCTGAGTTCTGTACTGAACTGACCGGGATTACACAGGTCATATGCATAAATACACTGCTACGAACATGTCATTGCACATCCTGTAAAGTTTTACATGACATCTTACTGCTTCACTTATCTGTCTCACAGATGCAAGTTGAGGCAGGGATCCCCCTTCAGATTTGTCTTTCTCAGTTCAACCGCTGGCTGCAAAACCTACAGCTCAGTATGGGTGTGGTCTTTCCCAATAGACAGCAGATATCCTCTGCACCTTCAGCTTCCCAAAAACAGTGTACCTTCCTCACATGGTCAGGTAAAAATCAATTGCAATGGTAAACACTTGATAACCTTCAGTTATCATAAACCCATCATGACTGGTCTCTGCCTTAGTTACCTACAGTGAATATAAGAGCACACTAAATATCAACTGCCATTTTTACCTGCAGACACTAGAAATCACACACAAGAACACTGAATTATTCAGCTCACTTACATGAATTGCAATGATGAGGCTGCCTTACCAAATTAGATGATTTAGATTAATTTATTATTTAAGAGGAGGCATTTAGAAACAACACATTGTTCATTGCCTCCTCCTGCGTTATTAGACTGGGATCTCGGCGTTTGTTTGCAGTATGAGTGTAAACGCAAGCAGCTCCATAAACCTGATGTGCTCAACAGCTGGATAGACCTCAGAAGCACCTACAGGGTAAGTTGAAGCTCACCTGCTCTTCTTTACACCTCTGATATACACTGATCTATTCTATTCTATTCTATTCATTAGCTCTAATCTACTGAAACAAACAATCATGTGATTCACTGAATAAACTTTTTTAAGTACCCACAACCAAAACATGTCAAATCATGAAAACCCATCATTTAGTCATAACATAGAAATAACAGTCATTGGTGCATTTCAGAGTGAACGATGATGTTGGTCAGATTTTTTTCTGCATGATTGAAATGACTTGGTCAAATTTACCGGGTCTAATTAATGTCCTGCTGAAACAACTGATGATGTCACGACTTCCACAAAACTTATATGACCAGGCAGACCAAAATACGGTCCTAGGTCCACACGTCATTCCCAGGATACAGCAATCAGGCATCACCTTCATGCATGACAATGCCAGACCACATGTGGCTCATGTCTGTCAGGAGTAGACCTGGACCAGAACAATGTCGCTGTCCTTCCTTGGCCAGCATATTCACCAGATCTCAACCCAATAGAGCATCTATGGGATGTTCTGGATCACCGGGTGAGAGAGAGAGATCCTGCTCCAGCAACACATGAACAACTTGTCACAGCTCTGCAGGAAGAATGATGTCATCCTACAAGTCCAGAATAACATCTTATCCATTCAGGAGGTGTAAAGTAGTGATAAATGCTGGAGGTAGACACACACGGTAGTGACTATTGTTGTTCTCTGTCTCACCATCCACACTTTCTGACTTGTAAACACTGAGACAAAAACCACTAATCTGCGCAAAAAATATTTTCCTAGGGCTAAAGGGTGAATAAAGATGTGAACCATAATTTACCTTTGATATTTAATATGAACAGGATGGCATGACATCAAAACAAAAAAACGTTTCTATTTTTGGTCGGTATATCTACTGTAATGCTTTCTCGCTCTGTTATGGCTATACATAGTGATGGTTTTAGTGTTACAGTTATTTTTTGATTGCTAAGTCCATAAAAAGAACAACATTTTACAGTTATCACAACTTTCATTTTGCCTTTTTTTGTCTGACCAACAACCCAAGAACCCCCAAGTTATTCAATAATTAATGACCTGAAACCAGGTAAAGCAGCAGGTCACATGTAGGAATCATTACTTGATTTTCACTTGGCCAAATCATTTCAGCACTTCTCATATTGTGCTTAACTCCTTTTTTTTCAGCTGTTTTATGACAGGAAACCCAAAGGCCTGAACGGGGCATTACAGGATCTTGGAATACAGTTTGCTGGGAGAGAACATTCTGGTATTTAAAAAAAATCTTGTCAAAATACAGCTTAATATAAAAATAAATTCTTAATCAAGACCTTTTGATCTCGTTTTTCCCTCAGGCTTAGATGATTCCCGAAATACAGCTCAGTTGGCAGCGAGGATGATGAGGGATGGATGTGTGTTGAAGATCACTCGGTGCCTTGTGAGGGTGAGTGGCCGTCGGCCAGTAATGCAGCCCAACTTCTAAGCCCCTGGCACCATTTTGTCTCCTCAAGGAAAACCTGTTATGGATGATGAATATATGGAAGTCTTCATGGATGTAGCCTGTTTGGTTCCTAAACATCCCAGATGTAGAATTTTTAAGGATTTTGTGAGGCTTTTCCGATAGAAATAAATGTTTAAATGGACTGCTATAATATCATAAACACTGATACTCATAACCTTGACTCCTTTTAGACTTTTGTGCTTGATCCATAAAAAATAACAATAAATTAAAGCTGCAAGAAGTGTTGAATGGGCCCTCACACTCCAGCGCTTGTCAGAGTCTGTGCATGTTAGAGCATGCACCCATCAGGACGTGTTCCAGCATCGGCCTCCCTACTCTTAATAAACAGGACTCTGTATTTGCATGCATTATGAAAACTGAGGGAAGGATTGTGATTTAAGTTTTTTTTGTTCACTCTGTGACAGTAGAGAGCACCTAGTAATCTACCTTCTCTTTGACTGTATCCTGTGATGACCACCCAATAAGTAAAACAAACAAAATGTGTCACACACAGATTTTTTACATTTGGATGTCTTTAGGGTGAGACCCTGATCCAACTTGTGAATTTTGATAAAAATTGGACCATTCAGAGTGGAGTTATAACAAATTGCTCTTTCATGGCGAGTGATATAAATTTGCCACGCCGCCAAGGCCCCACCTTTCGAGTTATCTAAAAACTAGCTTTTCATCACAGACATGTTGAGATTTTACTGACCAAATGTCAAGTCCATAGAGCAAAACTGTATACTTGGAGGTAAACACGGCTCTGTATTAGCATGTATTACAGACTCTGAGGGAAGGATTGTAATTTAACTCTTTTTTTGTCCACTGTGTGGTGGTAGAGAACCCCTAGTAATCTACCTTCTCTTTGACTATATCCTGTGAAGGCCACTAAATTTTAAGTAAAACAAACAAAGTTTGTCACACAAGACAATTTTACATTTGCTGCTATCAGTCTAAGTGAATATTGTTGTATAGGTGTCTTCAGGCTGTGACTCGTATTCCACATATGTAATTTGGACCAGATTGGAGCATTGACAATGGAGTTATAACAACTTCCTCTATCATGGCGAAGCATCATCCTTTGCCAAGAGGCCACAGCTGATCATATTCACATTAAAGCATTATCAAGGTCTTAAAGCTCTTCTGACTCAATTTGAGGTCAGAGTGGTGAACAGGCTATTACGAGTACATAAAAGTATAAAATATGACATATTTTATATAATATTCCCAGCAGGTGGCACTGTGACAAACACTGAATTTAGACATGTGGATGTCTTCAGGGTGGGGCCATCATCCCAGCTGTGAAGGATGGCAAACATTGGATCATGAACAGCAGAGATATAGCAACTTCCTGTTTCATGGCAAATGATAGAAATTCGCCGCACTGCCATGGCCATACCTTTTGATTTATCCAAAAAAAATTGATAACTTTTCATTATTGACTTGTTGAAATTTCACCGATCAAATTTCAAGGCCATAGAGCAAAATCCCTAAGAGGAGTTTGTTAAACTCCAATTTGTGGAATTTGATCAAAATCCGACCTTTGATTCAAAATGGCAGACTTCCTGTTTGGTTGAGGTCATGGCACCAAGAGGCTTTTTGGTAGATCTTGATATGATACACATATGTACCAAATTTCATACTTCTAGGATAAACGCACAGCGGGGGCTGCTTATTTGAAACACTCAAGGGGGTGCCATTGAGCCATCTTGCTACACCCAATCCTCACACCCATATCAGATTGTACGGTTTGCCACTCTTGACATGTCTTCTGGCTTCGTAACAACAATTTTGTCCTTCATGGCGAGTGATCAAACTTCGCCACGCTGCCACGCCATCGCAGTTCGACAACAGTTCATGATATTCACAGTGAAGCATCATCAAGGTCTTTTAGCTAGTCTGACCATATTTGAGGCCGATATGGTTAACGAGCGAGTAGCAGTAAATAAAAGTAAAAAATATGACATTTCCTGTTGCCAGCAGGTGGCGCTGTGACAAAAACAGAATTTTGACATTAGCACGTCTTCAGGGCGGTGCTGTGATCCAACAGAAGAAGAATGGCAAAGATAAGACGATTAACAATGGAGATAAAACCACTTCCTGTTTCATGGCTAACACATCGAAATTTGCCATGCTGCCACGGTCACATCATTGACTTGTTTAGACTCTACTGTACAAGTTTGAAGTGGATCGGATTAATCCTGTTGGAGAGGTCAGTCATATTCCATTGCATGGAAATGGCAAAAAATCCAAAATTTGATTCAAAATGTCAGACTTCCTATTTGGTTTAGGGCATGGCGCCAAGAGGCTTTTTGGTAGCTCTCCATATGCTTAATATGGCTACCAAATTTCAGAAGTCTGGTCAATCGTCATCTGGCGGCTGCTTCTTTGAAATTTTCAAGGGGGCGCTGTAGAGCCATTTTGCCACGCCCAATCTTGATTCCCGTAAAATATAAATATTTTTGGGCTGCAGATAGCGCAGTGGTTAGAGTGTGCGCCCCATATATCGAGGCTATAGTCCTTCAGCGGTCCGTGCGGGTTCGATTCCAACCCGTGGCCATTTGCCGCATGTCTTCCCCCCACTTTTTTCCCACATTTCCTGTCACCTCTTCAGCTGTCCTATTGAATAAAGGAATAAAATGCCCCCAAAAATATCTTAAATTTTTCACCACTTCTGACGAGTGACAATTTTCATTGAGTTTTCATGTATGTTAAGCCCCCCAAAAGTGCGTTTTTGTGTGGAAGAATAATAATAATTAATACTTCAAGCAGCGTTCAACTGGCCCTCGCAACCCGGGGCCTGTGCCTGTTAGGCCATGCGCCATCATCGGCCTTACTACTGCACACCTGGATAAATGCAAGGCTCTGTATTTGCATGCATTATGGACACTGATGGAGGGATTGTGGTTTACCTTATTTTGTCCACTATGTGATGCTAGACAACACCTAATAATTTTAACTCGTCTTTGATTATATCATGTGAAGGCTAGTGCATGAAAATGTTAACAAAATCAAACTAACATTGTCACACGAGACATTTTTGCATTTGCCAGCAGGTGGCGCTATCACGGTTACTCAATATTGTTGTGTAATGTCTTCAGGGTGGGACTTTAATCCAACATGTCAAGTTTGGGCCAGATTGGACCATTGACAGTGGAGTTATCAAACTTCTTCTTTCATGGCGAAAGAAGAAATTCGCCATGCTGCCATGTCCACACCTTTCGAATAATCCAAAAACTTTTGATAATGTTTCATCTCTCACATGTTGTGATATTACTGACCAAATTTCAAATCGATCGAACAAAAAGCCTAGGCGGAGTTTATTAAAGTATAACACCTGCAAATCGCAAAAAAATTAATGTCAAATTCAAAATGGCGGACTTCCTGTTGCATTTAGATCATGGATTCAAGAGGCTTTTTTGTAGATCATGATATGATACACGTGTACCAAATTTCATACATGTAAGATAAACATAGACTCTGGGATGCTTATTTGGATTTTTACTGTGGAGCCAATTTGCCACAACCGATCCTGTAAACCATATGAGATCGTAAGTACTACCACCTTTGACAAGTGTGTCAGTTTTGGTGAGCATCTGAACTTCCCTGGCCTCTCAACACCAACTTCCTGTTTGATGGTGAACAACCATTGCTACGCCGCTAAGGGACCGAAACTCACAATATTTACAATAATGATTCATTAAGGCCTTATGGCTTTACTGACTAAATTTGAGGTCATTGTGGTGAACGGCCTGATAGTAGGACATCAAATTCTCAAGTACATTGCTTCCTGTTGCCACTAGGTGGCACTGTATTTATTATCAAATTTATCTATATAAATGTGTTCAGGGCGGGGCTCTTATCAAACGTGAATTGGGGGCCAATTGGATCATGGACAGCAGAGTTATAACAACTTCCTGCTTCATGGTGAAACATCAACATTCGCCGTACAACCGCGCAAATCTTTGCACGAAAATGCACCAGCTTCACAATCATGCATCACCAACTTTTATAGCTGTGCTCACTGAATTTGAAGGCAAAATGCTGAATGGCCTAGTAGTAGTGTGAAGTTTGTGAATGTGAAGTTTGGTAAAGATTGGACCTTAGACAATGGAGTTATGACAACTTTCTGTTTCATTGCAAAACATCAAAATTTGACGTGTGGCCACACCCACACTGTTTAATGAAACCTCAGGATTTTGCCAACTTTTCATCCTTATGGGGTTTAGATAGTACTGACCAAATTTGAACTTGATTGGGTTAAATCTCTAGGAGGAGTTTGTTGAAATACAATGTGTGATTTTTTTTAAAAATGGTAACAAAATTCAAAATGGCTGAATTCCTGTTTGTTTGAAGGCATTGCTCCAAGAGACTTTTTTGTCGTGCTAGGTCAGTTACATAAGTGTCCCGAGTTTCGTACATGTACGTAAAACTGGAGGCAGGGGCTGAACCATAGAGGTAAAAAAAAAAAAAAAAACACTAGAGCGGACATGCTAGTGGTTTTTGTGGCCATCTTACGACTGTACAGACAACGGTCTTTCAGTGCTACACTACAGTTGAGACATGCCGACGATGAGCTCATGCAACCTGTCCACCATTGTTGGACGTCGGGAAGGAATATCTTTTCATAGGTAATTTAGAGAAATAACAGTCTGCTTCATAAATGTATTCCAATGTACATCAAGACAGTAATTTACAAGATAAGATGCACAGTTAGCCCTAGTATGACTTTGTGTCTCATATCCTCCCCACAGAACAGCATCAATTCACCAGAAAGTCGATAAGGCTCTACACAGTCTGGTAATTGTACCTCAATTTTTCAGATTCCCAAGTGATCCCAACCAGCGTGCCCACTTGGCATGGCTGATGCGAAGACATGAAGTCTGATACCCTGTAACAACCGAATTTCCCTTATGGGGATTAATAAAGTCTCTATCTATCTATCAAGGTGCATGATCGCATCTGTAGCGATCATTTTACAAAAGCCGACTTCAACCTGACTGAACAGACGATCTGCCTTCTGGATGATGTAGAGCCATCTGTTTTTGATCTGCCAGATCATTTACAAAAGGTTGATAAAGATTATTAAATATATGGAAGTTGTTTAGTTGTAGTTTGGAATAGTTGTCTGTATATACTGTATATAATTGGCTGTAAATACATTTTGGACGTTGTAAATGATATTTGAGTTATTTATCTTATAATTTATGTTCAAAATAAATACTTCAATTCATTCATTCATTCAGTTTCAGATATCATAAATAGGCTCGATTGAAATAGGCTCAAAATGTATATTTAACATCTGTAATTGTTATACAAATATCTAATTAATTAATAATTAATTAAAGATATCAAAAATTATTTCAAGATATCTTTAATTAAATCCAGAGATCTTAAATATAATTTACGATATCTTAAATTATTTCTAGATATCTTGAATTATTTAAAGATATCTATAAGTCTGAATAAAAAAGGGAACAACTTGCCATAAATCCCCCTTATGAACAAATCCAGGTTAATAATGTACAGTACTTGGAGCTTTATATATACAGTGTATGTATATATATATATATATATATATATATATATATATATATAGCTTTATATATACAGTGTATGTATATGTATATATATATATACAGTACCAGTCAATAGTTTGGACACAGTTTCCCATCCACTTGAATGGGAAACTGTCCAAATTTTTGGTTGTGTGTGTGTGTGTGTGTGTGTGTGTATATAAAAGCCCTACACAGCAATACTGATACGTTTCTGCCAATCCATAACACAATATTAGTGCCATATCACCTATTTATTAGTAAACATTCACATGTAAATATGCAGAAATAAACGATTTTTACTATTTGATACTGATTTTCAATTGTCGAGTTATTCTTCAAATGATTACATTTAGGGTCGAATACAGGCTTTGTCAATGTTTGTTTATGTAAAGGCAGCACATGTTTCCCTATGTAAGACGGCGGCCGTGTTTGCCATCTTCTGCCAGTGAAAGCTAGTAGCGTGTCCGCTCTAGTGTTTTTTTTTACCTCTATGGGCTGATTGTTAGTGGGCGATAGCGAGCCATTTTGCCATGCCCATTTCCAATGACCATATCACATGCACCCTTAGTGCTCGGGCCCTAATAACCTTTTCAAAAGCAATAGGTTCCTGGCACCTTTGGTGCTCGGCCCCTAATAAATCTTTCTTGACCCTGAAAAGAAATGGCAACCATGCAGCTTCATGGGACCACACAGTATATCCTAACTGCTGACAGACTTTCACAGTGCAATTTCAAGAAAAATGAGAAATGTGATATTTTATGAGTTACTGATTATATCTCTCATCCTGTCTTCTTTTCATAGATGCCATTAATGGTCAAACCCATCTGTGGAAACATGACTGAGCACAACAGGGCAGATAAATCCAACACCCATAAAGAGGAAAACCAACTTGGCACAAACAAACCCTCCTTATCCAAGAATTCTCCTAAATCATGTCTGATAAAATCCTGTTCAGAGGTAATTATGAGTCATTTAGACACCAAGGAGAACACAAGGTCAGTTGAGAAGTCTGTTCAAATCTGTCAAAGCCTGATCTCATCGAAGACACTACTGAATGGTGCAACTACACTCTGGAGGTCAGCTTCAGCAGAAGCCGTCACTAATACTTCTTCTTTGGTTGTAAGAAATGTTCCTTCACCACACAGTAGCAGCAACAGCCTCGTTCTGTGTTCTACTACTGTGGGCTGCATTTCAAATGAGCCTCATCAAACCCTCCTGTCATTGCCCTCAATAACAGGAGACACAGTCAGACTTGTGGAGGAAGAGGAAGGTGCAGAACATTTTTTAATGGAACCAGAGGACAGGTGTGACTCATATGACAATGTGGTGTTAGAGGCTGATGATGATGTCATCAGTGAAAAGGAGAGAGAATTTGATACTGATTATGTGTCAGAGTTTGACAGTGGATGTCATGTGTGGAAAGGTCCTGAAACACATTTATCAGGCAATCGGGTCATATTAAGGGAATGTGTGAGACAAAACATGAGCAATGAAAACAACTTTAAAACTCAAAAGATGACCAATGAGGAATCAATGAAATCTACAAATAATATGAGATCCCAAGTGAATGTGTCTAATCGATTAAATAAAATCAGGCAACATTCAATGATCTCGGAGCCCGGTAATTATTTTGCTGCACCTAAAACTGTTACTCTGGACTCAAACCAGCACAAATCAGTACTTAAAACCTGTTTACAAGTACAAAGATTGTCTAACGGGCCCCATAAAAATGGTAAAACAAACACACCCTTTCCCTTGAGGCACAAACCCTTCATGCCAGAAAAGACCTCCACCCCTAACTCCTCATTTGCCAGGCCCAAACCAGTCGTCAGACAACACACAAATCACAAAGAGACTCCAAAGGTGTCCTTCACCGTCTACACTGACCCAACAAAATCCTCTTGTTCCTCCTCAAGTAGCTCTTTTTGCATCTCCAAGCATGTCCTCTCCTCTTGGCCAACCAACACACTCTCCTCACGTACTAATTGTTCCTCCAATTATGTGTCAGTGAGAGGAGGACAGAGGATCACATCACCACTGTGTGCATGTGGGCGTCGTGCAAAACGTCAAGTCGTATCAAATGGTGGTCCAAACAATGGGCGTGGGTTTTACTGTTGTCCGGTCCGCCGATCAGGCAGTGGAGGCAGGATCCAGAAGGGTTGTGAGTTCTTTAAGTGGGAGTCAGCTCTGATGAAGAGGAGTTCAGTGGCCTGTCCTGCTGTCGGGTCTTCTGTCTCACTTAGTCAGATCAACTTGACTCAGAGCTGTTGTCCACCCCAGAGGTCAACTGTAATAAAGAGCTGTTAACATGTTGAAGAAAAAAGGCTGACGGTCAATGTTCTACCTCAGTCACATAGACGATTCCTCAATAACTTTTGTTGTTTTTGTTCTTTTTACACTTTGAAAAACAAAGTCAAGATTAAATATGTACACACATGATGACAAGTTCCCCTTTGAGAAAACTACAGCAGTACAAATCAAAGCTGTTATTTATTGAATTAGTGAATGCTCAATTTAATTTATTGGTTCTGGTTTGGGCAAATTATTGGCTTTTCTCAAAATAAAATGCCCCAAGAAATCAAATTCCTTGCTTTTCTGTATCTCACGTCCTTATAAATTGAATGTTTGGCTGTTTGTTACACTTAATTTACTTTTTAGGACAAGAAAGTGTCATGAGAATTAATGAATGAAAGAATTGGGTTATGTAATGAATTAATATGATATTAATTATATTGATTTTATTGACAAATATTTATAAATCAACCATTAATGATCATTGATAATGAACTACATGAATTGTATTGTAAATATGTGGTTTTAAAAATGTGTTCAAATTGAATGTTAAATAAAATAAAGTCAGTCTTAGTCATGACTTTGTTTCCTGTTTTAATCTTTTAATTTTGCTCTTGGTTTTGACTAGACAGTTGATTTTATTGGTGAAAGAATTATTCAGATCTTTAAGTAAATGTAGGAAAGGTGCTGTGCAAAAATACTATTAGAATGATTAGTCCTATATAATAATAGTTACTTGTTTCAAGTAAGTAATTCATTCTATTCTTTTAACGACTCAAATATATCTGTTTTATTTATCTATCATACTCATAATGTATTTTGAGTGTGTCTGTTTTCCTTGTGTGTGTTTGGTTGAGCTCACCAAAACATGTTCCAATCAGCTGTTGATATGGCAAAGTATTCAATCTGAATGTAACTAAAGTGAAAGTACTAACTGTGTAGACTGACTCAGTTATCTGCACTCCATTCACAAGCAGTTAAAAGGAAAGCAAACCACATCATAGCAGATCACATCCACCCCTTACACAAATCTTTCCAGTTATTACCATCAGCGCGCTGCTATTGTCGTGGAATTCAATATACATGTCAATATATTTTAATATAATATAACTTTAGTGTGAACCCCTGTATAACCACTGTATGACCATAGTCATGCAGTTCTGTGTGGGAAGTGAGGGGCGTACATCCTGCTGGAGTTGATCAGTTGGTCAGCACACACTGACCTTTGGAAGGGTAAAAAGACATGACAGATATGGAGGATGTACGCACACACTGACATTTGGAAGGGTAACTTGACATAAGTATGGGGCATGTACGCAGATGTGAATAACATAGGCACACACTGACAGAAGGGTATATAAACTGTCAGGACCTGGGATCGGGGTTCCAGTTTATTGCTGTGTATTTTGCATGGTCTGTGAATAAATTGGGAACCCACATGACTTTGAAGTTCCAGAGACTCCTGTGTGTTTTTCACGCCACAACACTATAAATTCCCCCTAGCCAAGAAAAACATTTACCGGAACTCCTTTATTCCTACTGCCATAAAAACCTTAAATAAATGATAAGGATCCCCCTACTACTACTACCACTACTACAACTACTATCACTACTACTACTACTACTATCATTACTACTACTACTACTATCATTACTACTACTACTACTACCACTACTACAACTACTATCACTACTACTACTACTACTATCATTACTACTACTACTACCGCTGCTACTACTACCACTACTACTACAACTACTACTGACACTACTACTACTACTATCATTACTACTACTACTACTACCACTACTACAACTACTATCACTACTACTACTACTACTATCATTACTACTACTACTACTATCATTACTACTACTACTACTACCACTACTACAACTACTATCACTACTACTACTACTACTACTACCGCTGCTACTACTACCACTACTACTACAACTACTACTGACACTACTACTACTACTACCACTACTATCACTACTACTACTACTACTATCATTACTACTACTACTACAACTACTATCACTACTACTACTACTACTACCGCTGCTACTACTACCACTACTACTACAACTACTACTGACACTACTACTACTACTACCACTACTACAACTACTATCACTACTACTACTACTACTATCATTACTACCACTACTTCTACTACTACTATCACTTCTACTACTACTACCACTACTACTACAACTACTACTGCCACTACTATTACTACCACTACTATCACTACTACTACTGCCACTACTACTACTAATACTACTATCACTACTACTACAACTACTACTGCCACTACTATTACTACTACGTCTACAACTACTACTACTACTACTACCACCACTACTTCTACTACTATTACTACTACTACTATTACTACCATTACTACTACTACTATTACTGCTACTACTACTACTACTACTATTAATATTACTACTACTACCATTACTACTACTACCATTACTACTACTACTACTACTGCTATATAAGAACAATGCCATTTTGCACACAATAGTATTTGAAGTGTTTCATAGTATTACTCTGTATGGTACTAGCTATTTTCATTCTGTTGTAGGAATGTATACTTTTATGTCAATTGTCAGGGTTTTTCTTTGTTTGGTATGTTGAGCCACGCCTAAGACGATTTTCTGTCATGACAGACAATGAAGTTTTATAATTCTGATTGTGATTCTTTCAGAATATATATATATTACTGGAATATGATCCATTGATGGGTTCATCACTTAAATGTTAAAGCTGGTAAAGGTGGGGCTAATTTGAATTCCTTTACATTTACTACTTGCTACTCTAGCCTATTATTATTAAATTTTTATAATCTAATTTTTTTGAAATTCATAATCTAATTCTGCAAAGTAACTAGTTATTAAAGCTGTCAAATAAATGGAGTGGAATAAAAAGCACAATATAAAATAACTAAACGTAATAGGCTGAATGACGTAAACAGTGATGACAACATCTAAAGGCGCACAATGTTGCCCGAGAAAGTGGTCATACTTTTGACCCTTCTCTCACGCCGTACAGAACAACCGTAAACGTGCTAGTGTGTCTGAATGACACACCAATAGTTGACGGGTGCTGTTTGGAAAACGTTCAGACTATTGTTTTGTAAACGTCACATGGTTTTTGGTTTTTACATCGAAGTCGCTAAGGCTAAGTCTCAACTTTTAAGCTAACGGTTCGCACAAACAAGGGCGAGAAACCAAAACAAGACGGCCCGCTGCTGTTTAGCTTAAATACGTTTTGAGTTTATCTACAGCCCTGCTAACATGTCGGCCATGGCAAACGACTCGAGGAAACGGAGCAAGAAGCGGTACGTGGCCAGCCACCACAACAAGCGATGGAAAGGCTCCCGGGAGCTGGAGGTGGGCATGCAAGGGATTCTCATCACATGCAACATGAACGAGAGGAAGTGCACAGCAGAGGCCTTTAATCTGCTTAATGAATACGCGGACGTGCTCTATGGGCCTGAGAAGGTGAGTCCAGAAGCTCTTAAATATTCCCTGTGATACATTTGAACCCTGACAGAGGAGGCATTTTTAAAGTTAGTCTTGTTTCTAAGGCTCTGCAAGTTGAGCAGGTGAGGCATCCTTTCAGAGGTTATGGGAAAGTGAACAGTTGAGCACTTAATTCTTGACTTTCCCATTTCTGTCAAATGTCATATTTAGTTTGATTTGTAAACGCTGTTATTTGTCCTACTGAGGGAGGGCAACAGCTTGTAATTGTGCACATGCCAATGACAGCAGACTAGCATAAAACCAAGCAGAGCCTTTCAACCATAAAAAAAAGTCTAGTGCTTGCTCCAACTTATCAAATTTGATGAATTGTTTGTTTTATATCATGTCTTATTTTATAGTTAATTTGACAAGCTGGTCATTTGAATGACCCCTTTTACTCTTCCTATGAGGGCCGTTTTTCAGCACTTAATTGTAATGGCATATTGACATAATATGGTATTCATAAATTGCCACTCTCATGATCACAGTTGCAAGATAATAATGGAAGCAGCAGTGAAGAAGAGGAGCCCGATGAAGAGGAAGATGTTGATGTAGCACTTAAGAAGGAAGTGGCACAGCTGCAAGCATCTGGAGCTAAACAGGAGAGGCGCTTCCAGGCTTTGGAAAGTGGCGCTAACAATGTCATCTTCATCAAAACTCAAAATCTGAGTAAATTCTCTCATGGAATAATTCATCGATGTGATTTGCTTTTGCTTTATTATCTTTATGGCCACAAATAGTTGTTTTCTTCTGCTCCTAGAATCTGACAAGCTGGTTCATCACATCCTGTCAGATCTCCACGTCACAAAGAAGAAAAAGTCACGTGTGATCCTAAGGATGCTACCAGTAAGAAGCCACAATCACAGCCATCAACATATGTTAAACATAATACATGTGTTTTTTAGCCATCTTATGCCTTTATTGATAGGACAGCTTAAGAGGTGACAGGAAATGTGGGAGAGAGAGTGGGGTGAAGACATGTGGCAAATGGCCACGGGTCGAAATCGAACCCGCGCCAACCGCTAGAGGACTACAGCCTTGATACATGGGGCGCTCTCTAACCACTGCGCTATCTGCATGTGTTTTTAACAGATATGCTATAGGAAAATGTTTTTAGGTTTTAAATGACTAAAGTTGAATATGTTCATGTCCTCTAGAATGAGACTGGTTTTTAAATTATTTTACATTTGCAGATGACACCTCTAAATGTGTGTGTCATTCTAGGTAACTGGAACATGCAAGGCCTTCCAGGATGACATGTTGAAGTACCTGACCACTTTCCTTGAGCCTTGGTTCAAAACACCACATTGTGCTACCTACCAGATCACCTTCAAGGCCCGCAACAGCAGCCACAACAAGAGAGACGAAATCATTAAATCAATTGCAGGTAGTGTTGGACTCCAGATGAATGTGTTGCTTAAATAATCTGGTCATTTTTTCAAAGTAAATGAAAAATTAATATCACCTTTTTGAACAAGTGACCAAAACTGACTTGCCCTTCTGGTTTTTGACCATTTCAGGTCTAGTTGGGAAGCTGAACCCTAAAAACAAGGTGGATTTGACCAACCCAGAACTGACAATCATTGTGGAGGTCATCAAGGCTGTGTGCTGCATCAGTGTGGTAAAAGACTATACACTGTATAGAAAGTATAATGTGCAGGAAGTAGTAAAACAGGACACAACAAAGCCTGATGTGATCACAGCAAAAACAGATTCAAATACAGTTGAACAGAAGGACACACACGATACAGAGGAGACCAACAAAGAGGAGGAGAAAGGCAAAAAAGACTGTGACAAAAATGTGCCAGAGGACAACAAGGAGGTTGATAAGGGTGAAGGTGGTGGGGAGTAAGAAGTATCAAGTATCCGTTATTGTAACGGATTGTCAGTGAGTTAGATTTAAAATTCATCTGAAGTTGCTTCATATTCTGTTGCTTTTCTTTTACAAAGGAGGTTCAAAGCAAAGATAAGTCATTTTTCACTGCTGATAACATGGATGGAATAATGAGGTCAGTAAAAATCAAACAGAAAATGTAATGTCACATTCGTATCTATAATACATTGGTTTCAACTTCTTCTTGAGATATCCATTATATATGAATAAGTTCTTTGTCATGAGCTGACCGTTGTTAATGCTGAATTGGATTTTTACTTTCAATGTCATTTTATTTTTTACATTTTTACTACAAAGGGGAAAAAGACTATTGTTCAGGTTATAACTGTTCTTTCCTAAAGCTGTCCCTGAATTAAAGCTCCTTGTGTGTTTGATTCCCTTGATTTATTGCACATTAAAGTATAAGGGCAAAAAGCAAGTGTTAAAACCACAGAAACATAATGGTGTCCGTTTTTCTACTTCTCACCTGCTGACAGTGGTCTTGGATTTCATATGTAATGAAATGTCATGTTTGTATGATGCCAATTACATTGAACAGGCAGTTCTCTGCTCCATAAAATGGAGTTAATCCCACATTGTGTTGAGATTAGCATATTTGTCAAAATCTTTGATACAATCTACTCATTGCCTGTGCTACAGCACCATCTGACTTAAATTGCTGCTTTAAATCATTTTGTAAATGCATCTGTTTGTAATTGAGAACAGTGTAAACTGTAATGCTGGATTAAATAGATTACACACCTCATAAATTCTTAGATAGTGTATGGTACAGCTACATGTGTTTGGTGGCAGAAAAGTGATTAACGACTACATCCTGTGATGCCAAAAAACTACATTGGTCTTTGGTGAGTTGGTTACTTGTTTGTGTTATTATTATTAGCTGTTAATTTGCTTCACTAATATTTGTCATCATTTATAACTAGTCAGTTTTTTTGTTAAATTAAAACTTCCAGAACAGAAAGATCCAAAAATGAAATCAATGACCAAGACTCCAGAGCAGCCCTTTGACCTAATGCTAACTGCATGCTTACTTTTGTTTCAAGATGTTTACCAGGTTCCCCATTTTAGTTTAGCCTATTAGCATGATATCATTTGCAGATTAGCACTAAACTTAAGGACAGGAGAGGCTGATGGGAAAGCCATTAGTTGTGTTGGACACATTTAAGTCACTAGGGGTTGTCATCTGGGGAGCATGATTGGTTTTGATCTGGTTTTTGTTGAGATATTTAACCCAAAAACACAAATCAACCTTATGCTGCAATAAAGGTAAACATTAGTCACCAAAGTAAGTAGGATTCATCCTCTGGGGAACACAGATGTCTGTCAAATTTAATGACAATCGTTCCAGCATTGGTTGAGATATTTCAGACTGGGGGACCGACCAGCCGACATTGCTATCCCCAGAGCACCATGACCAAACATGAGCTGCTTTCTGTCTTTCGTTTTCAGTGTATTCACAGGTCTTGTATCTGTTACATATGAATTCTCTTTAGGTTACAGTTTGAAGACAATATGAGCTCATATTTCTGTAGATTCTCTGTCCACTGAGCCTTTCTGCAAATGTCAGTTTTATGCTTTGTCTTTTTGAAGATATTTCCATGAGAATTTAGCTTTGTTTTATATATTATATATTGTTTTGTTTATAGGCTTTTGGGCAGACATCATAACTGAACATCTCAAATTAAGACAACAACAAAATGGTCTCTAATGCACAAGTAGTGCCGTACGCCCACAACACAGTCATTTAGTGAAGACATTAATTATAGTAAGAATTTTCACACTTACTTAAGCATTAACAGAATTGTCAAATTGTGCTCATTACACTTGGGCTGAACTGTTGTTGTGACCCACCAGTTGTTATCTCTGCTACGTTCAGCTAAAACTCCCAAATTGCATTGCCACAGACTCTCAGGTGCCCCAATCAGTGTGAACTGCTGACAGGCTTATAACTGCAGCACAAGGGGAGAGGTTTGAATGTTTTCCACCTGCCAGTGTGTTGTTACTACAATACCAATTAGACTGTGACTAGCATGCGCTGATGCCTCATAATGATATCACAGCGGTGGCATCTTAATGACATCTCTGCTGGCAGATAAAATCCATGGCTTGAATGTGAATATCTTAAAAACAATTTGATGCAGAGGCAACATTTTATTATTGTAAAATGTTTTTAAAAAAATACAGTATATTACAAATTAAAGTTATTACGGTGTTCCTTTAAATACATGAAATGCATTTTGTCAAAGCTTTTTCAATGTTTACCAGGAGAGGCATACAGGAGGACATTTACAATACTAATTATATGGTGTTGTCTACATGAAAAAATAGCCTCTGATGTTTTAATTACCCCCAAAGCCATGTCAAATGAAACCTCAGTGGTTTGTAGCCAAATAGGCGAACAGACACACACACACACTGTTCTGACACCCTGGATTGTATACTTACACAGGCTTAAATGTCACAGGCCTGTGAAACAATTGCATCCACAGGCGCATGTGCACAAGGTCCCTGGGGTCAGGATTAACATCCACTGGTGTGGCTCCATATCTGACCTTTATGTGTGGCTAAGTAGTGCTCTCCAGGGTCTCATTTGTCTCACTTTACCCCAACAACCCCCTCACAACTCTCTCACAGTGTCGAATGAACATGTCGAGGCTCAAATAGTTGAGCTTCGGAGCGTTTTAGGGACTCCAGGTCTTACATATGGTTAAAAAACAATTAAAGCCTCTGAAAAATGTGTTGCTTGAGCAGTCCTTACATATTTATGACCAAATAAGCAATAATCAGAGTTAAAGAAAAAAAAATATGAAGAGTTTATCACTCAGATGCTCAGCTAGTCTACTTCATTAGAGCTGTGTTGGTGTGGTTGTATTAAATGTGACTGACTGTGGCCTGACAACAGAAGCAAACAACCCAACATCTTTTTTCACATTTTTATTCATGATTAATTGTGATTGGTGCATGGAGTTACATGAGCACACACTTGTCTAACAGAGCCCCACACACTGCAGCCTGAGAGGGGAGCACAACCAAAAGACACAGTTATGTTAATGAAGAACCCCATGGCTCATAGTAGGAAAATGTCTGCTGTCTCCTTTAATTCCCTGTTGGTTTGGAAGTATGTTTTGTTGCAGACCTTTTTTTTTTCTTCTATAAATCCCATTAATAAAGAAATGTGAATTTAGTTGACTGTCTGAAGAAATTTCAAGTAAAGTAGTAATAAGAGATTTGTCAGAAAATATTTGTCCAAGTAGTAACAGAAATACATTTTTCTTCCTTCCATCATAACTTTTTTAACTTGACTTCATGACTTATTTAAGTCATTTATCTGGTGGCACTTTGAAAGGGTCCCACCTCCTGGGTTGGAAGCCACTGTACAGTTAACATAATAATTTGTGTGTAGTTACAACCGCACATTACCTCACAAATACATTCAATACATTGGTGTTTCCAGTCAATTCAGATCTAGTGTCTTCAATGCTCTTTTCACAGAATACATTTTAACATGTCAGTAGTAAAAGCACAGGTGTGAAGCATTAAATGAATGATGGCTGAAGGGGATTTGACTGTTTCAGTTATAGAGTCCTGGAATCATGCATTCTGGCTCACGGTCACACTGCGGCTTTCTGGGATATTGGATTAATGTTATCAGCAACATTTGGTCAAGTCATCATCATATTGAATTAGGCCGACTGTCTTCTTTGACATTATACATTAACCACTGAACAAATTAGAAATGTTAGTGGTGATTTAGAGGTCTGGGACCAAGCTAGGTCCTCACAGTAAGGATTACAGATTTGAATTTGAAAAGAAAAGGGGTAATGGTCTCACCATGTGTCAGTACAGGAATTGGTGGTAAGTTTTGTTTTGTACAAGATTGTCAGACCATCTTACTTCATGCTGCACGACTCTCTGGTGCATCAGTCACAATTACTGCAAATGCAGTATCTCAGATTTTATTAGGATGTACCAGAAACATGCTGCATTCACCCAGAGGAAGCTTAAAAAGTTGTCACAAGTAGTGCAACATTGACTGATGGACGCTGAATGTGGAATCTGTTTGATAACAAATTATGGCTTTAAAAATGACCGTTGAGTTTGGCTCATGTCTGACAGCTACAACAGACAGAGATTGTGAGCTACGTCAAGCTCGTATTTACTGCAGAGCCTTTGTACGGCGAGGCTTTGATGTCATTCCGTTCATCCCTGGGTGTCTGTTTGTAGCATTCCAGATGCTTTCTCTTTTGTCACACACGTAGTCAATAAATGCACACTCTAATCATTTATTTATTTACATCTATTGTTACAGTGATGGGAATATGGTTTGGAGGACATCTATTTTTCTGAGAGAGTCTGTGTGTGTATGTGTGTAGCACTCAGTTATGTGAATGGTGTTCAGTAATGAGAAATGCTTATCAACCCAATACAGCCTGTCAGCTTGTTGTTACCCCAACAAACCTACAGGTAGGCTAAAAGTGTTCCTATTGAGTCCAAACATTCATATTTGTCCCTGCAGAAATTGAGCAATCAGGAGGCAGGTGTAGTTGGTTAGGATTATGGGGCCTATTAATGTTGTGAAATTATGTTTCTTAATACCTGGGATGAAGTTGCTGCTTGAATATAAATGACCTTTTATGTAATTGGAACGCGGACGAGAGGAAGAAGGTTTGGTTTAGGGAAAGCTGGGAAACAGTTTCTCGAGCTGAAGTGAAGGAATCGCTTGATGGAGAGAGGAGAGCATGAGCGAACAACAAATTCATTCATTCATTCATTCAGCAGTTCATGAGCAGTTATTCCCTCCACACAGCTCACACGTACTCTCTCTATCATGAGTGGTATAATCTGTGCCGAGGGTACTTTCCACATCACTGGGTGGCTTTTGCTGCAGAGAGGCACATTTTAGCATAATACTAACAAGAACCTTGACAATTAGTTAGACAGGAGGGGACATTGGGGCAGAGAGGCAGCAGGGCAGTCTGCAGAGTGAAAGCATGAATAAAAGCCTTGGGATAAATAGGAGGAGACTGGAGAGGAGGAGGAACTGCGACGTTAGCTGTATGACTCTTACAAAGCTTTAATTACTCGTCTTTCTTTTTAATGATGATTGCTAAGAGGACCTGGATCTATACCCTATTTCACTAATGAGACATATGAATTTGCCCTTAGTCTGTCAAAGATGTGTGAATGAATTTAGAATGACTGAATGGCATGAAGACTTTTAAGATGCAAGTGGAGTCACGGTAATTATTTAGAAATTTCTAGTGGCAATGTAACATTTTGTTACTATTGTTGAAAATCCAAATGATATGAGATGCTGAAGCCCAATCTGCTCCCCGGGCACCGTAAAGGCAATAAAGTATATACATATGTGTTCATAGTAGACGTCATACTGGACTGCATTATACTGAGAGATACTCCTTCACATTTCTATACATGATGAGTTAATGAGTATAAAACACTATGATCTCAACACTGAACATTATAAGTAGCGATTAAAGGCAGGGCTGTTGTGCTGTACTGTACTACTGTACAGGTGTACCTAATAAAGCTGCCATTAAGTGTTACCATGCAACCCTTATTCTCACCGAGCTCTGTCAGCTATACTTACCAGTACATCTCTGGTAGATCACTCTTTACTGAACTTTATCAAACAAACAATAAACATACAGTAACAAACATAACTAAAAACAGGGAAAGTATCGGCCACTCTCACCTCCACAATAGCAGCACAAATGGCAAGTTCATCATACATACAGTGATAACATCCAGCACCAACAACACCAAGCTCACACAACACATGCCATCCCTCACAAACCATGACAGTTTGAAAACCTTAATACTGTTGACTCATTTACAATTTGCATTCTGTATAATGTTTATATACGGCCCCATATTGTCCAAAACACTTCTATGTTCTGTTTTAAAAGTAATTGTTCATAGTTGGCTATTTTGACCATGATATTTTTAGTGTATGTATGTCATGCTTATGTTGTGTTCTTTTGTATTGCAATTAAAAAAAGGGATAATACTTTTAGTTTCCCAGTGTCTCAGTAATATCTTACAGCCTGTGGTGAGGGCCAACCTGCACCATTGCCAATACATTTCTAATCACATCAACCCATTTTCATAAGTAATGCATCAGAAACTAATCTTTTTCAAAATCTCTCAAACACATGCAAGCAATAGTTGAGTTGAATTGTATAGCGCTGAATGAATGCAGATGCAGTGTTATTGGTTTGTGTTGGGTTTGGCTTAACTAATTTGCTAGCTTGTTCTAGCTTTTAGAAAAATGCAGTGGGCCTACAATATTATAATATTGGATATTATTGTCAAACCAAGTCTGGAAAGCATGTGCAGTAACTGCAGTTAGATTGTGTCACTGGAAAGGTTGAGATGGTGTTTAACTATACAAATATTTTATTTTAGAACAGATATATTTGTCAAGACCCAAATGTCTCATGTAAAGCTAGCAGGGGGGATACTGTAGCTACTGTTAACCTTAGCTGAATTTGATTACCTTTTTTTTCCAACGCTCTCTTTGTTATTGAAAACCAGATGGCACTCAGGGAGCTCACACCAAGGCAGCTCAGTTTCCCCATTATGCCATTGCACCTAAAACCAGTAGTCCCATGATCATCTGACCCTCATAACATGACTCCTGACCACGAAAACCTCCCCTAGAATTTGGAATAACATTGATATCATTATTAGTTTGAAAGTTATTCAAGATAAACAATATTTTACTAATGGTTGCTTTCTTTGGAATCTAGCTCAGTAAACGTTCGAGGATACATCAAATGCCTGAATGAATATTACTTGGATCCAGATCAGACTTAGATGTGTGGTAGATCTTATGGGGATGTCAATGTTTTGTTTTTGTCCAACCATTGTTGGTATAATTCATGAAGCTAGAAGCAAAAATCTTGTAATGACCCCCATCCTGCAATGGTAAAGAATCCTTTAAAAACATTCTGGATCCTGATGATGATCTGGATCACCACCAAAATCGAATAGATTATTGCCTGAGCTGTACCCTACCTCTCCGAAAGACTTAATTAAAACCCATTCATAACTTTTTGAGTAATCCCAGTCACAGACAAGCAAACAAACAAACAAACACCAGCAAAAACAGAACCTCCAAATTTAATGAACAGTTTTTCTGATATATTTTTCGGTGAACAGTTCAGTTTTTATTCTGCATACCATAATAATAATTTCTTACACAGTTTCCCAGCCAATTTGACATTTTAAACCACCTTTTTTTTTAATTTAATCATTCATGTAGTTACTGCTCTCTGCCTTTGTAGGCCAAATACAGGAATATTGTTAGCTAACTGTTTAAATGAAATGCTAATAGTGATGAAGAGCTTTACTCTGTTTGCTGACCATGAATGTTGGTGAAATGCGACTCATTCTGTTGCTAATTGTGTGTGTTTTTGGGGGAAGATCTATCATTGGATTGGACAACAGCTGCTGCAGAGGATTGAGAGTGTGACAGTCAAACATGTATGTGTGATTTTCAGGCAGATGACAGACAGACAGAAGGGCTCCTCAACAGGACATACAACTTTAACAGGATTGGAAATGGTACCCACCAGCTGTAAGAGGTAAGAGAGAAAGAGCAGGGGATGAGAGTCAAAGTGGGAGGAAGGAGGGGTGGCGACGCAAGGAGGAGTGTTGCTACATCATGTTTGAGAAGGTATTAACTGTCATTTAGCTACATAGTTGACTAAAGGACACGTTTGGGTTTGCTGCAACAGCTTGAGAGATGGATAAGGGGGATCAAAAATGGTGGAGTGAAGGAGCAAGCTTTGAGAGGAATGAATCCATTAAACACATCATCAAATGATGCAGGCACAGCATGGGGCCTCAGGATACACCCGTCTGAGAGTTGGTTGGTGTGGGTGTGTGTGTAGAGTTTTGTATCGGCCTAATAAACCATCCATCTGCAGGGAGAGGAGAACAGTGAATGTGGGGAGCGGGGTGTCAGCACTCTTTATGCTCCATATTTACACTCCTTTCAAATGCACAGACGGACAGATACACAGTCCTGCCCGCTGGTTCTTTGATGCTTGTCGATACTGCTGCGTGATGATGTCATACGGCAGAGAGCAAGGGAGGGAGGCATGATCAAAGAGAGAAAGAGGGAGGGATGAAGACGCAGGAGAGGATATCCAAGACAACAACAGGACAAAGATGGCGACTGCTTCTGCTATGGGACGTCCACTGGAGTCCAGACCACCGAATCACCGAGAGGAACCCTGGACATGCAGCAAGTGTATCCACTCCCCTTATTCTAACAGGATGACCACCAGCATGACATACTGGAACCACCAAGCCAACCGCAGCCACCGTTACCGCTGGGCTAGCACGGTAAGATCTCAGTCTACCTTAGCCTTTCCTCCGCTGCCGTTAAACATCAACCCCTCAATGCCCCGATGTCTGGTTACCATCACTCCATCCAAAGTATTCATCATGAGTTTCCATTCTTTATGATAACACATTTTCTACCCATTTTCTTTCTTTTTCTCAGCCCTTTCATCATGGTCTTTTGCCTGTTAATATAGGCCTCTCTTTGCCATCAAAGGCAGCACATCAATTGCCTTGACTCCCAAGTGTATGTGTGAGGGTGAAAGAGAGAAAGGGAGAGGAGAAAAAAAAAGAAAAAACACCAAGTATCAAAGATCAAGGCACGCTTTCATGCCTGATTTTGGCCATGGTTGGGTTGTGCTTTCCATCATCTTTCCATCATCCTTTTTCTCCCTGTCCCAGGGTTGTGGATGCTCTCCGAACCCAGCAGTGTTCTCCCTCAGCTGCAGTGGTCCAAAATCCACAGTCGCAGAAAAATGAAATCAGACGAAGCAAAGACATTTTTTCTGGTTTTCTTTGAGAATATTCTGTAGTTTGCAGGCGACTGGGCCAGAGCTCTGCACCAATGATGACAATACGTGAAACAATATTTGAATAAGCAGCAGGAGGGCAGCCAGCTAATCCACTGTGGCTAATCCAGTATTGGTGCAGGCCATATTGGTTGCTGGAGTATTCAACCCCGTCACAATACACATCAGCAGGACGCCATGGCAGATATACTGACACTCTTACTACAGGCATGGCTGGGAAAGGCCAGCAGATGGATGGATAGGTGGGTGGGTGGATGGATGGGTGGATGGATGGATGGATGGATGGATGCTATAGAGATGCATCAATAGACAATTGCATGGATCAATGGAAACCCTTGATATTGGTACTGGGGTTTAATTATTTCACATATTGTGTTGTCCTCTTCTGTAACTTTATTATTTTAAGAAAAACAAAACATAATTGCAGGATTAAGACAAGAACAGAGGTGATGGGCATATCTGTCATAGTTCTTGAGAGTGTCTTAATTTTTGTGACAAACAGACCTGAAATATCGATATCTCACATCTCAGTCGATGCCAAACATAATAAAAGGTTCACTGTACAAGATTCTCCCTTCCTTTGTCTTCATACGTTCATTGCAGCCAAACAAAACACTTTTCTTCAATTAATTTTCTGAAAGAGCAGAGGTCTGTTTCTCTTTCAAAAGGTATATAATGAAGATTTCACTCTCTGTGAGTATCTAAATGGGTCTTTGTGCTGGGAGGCCCCCAAGAGATAAGCCTGTTTCTGACAGGCCTCCATACAGACACCCAAATCTGCTATGGCAGCTGTAACAATGGGACCCCTGAGCTGGACCAGCGCACCGACAAAACCTCAATCTCAGTAGTCTAAAGGGGCTGCCTCAATTTAAGAATTAATAATCCACTGTTAACAACTCACTGGAAAAGGTTGTTTTCATCACATGACAATGTTTAGAGAGTAATTCATAGGGCTCTGTCTTTTTGTTGAGACTGTAAATAGTTCAAATTAGCTCGCAAAGATCACTGTCCATGTGTCATTGACATCGTAATTAATCAATGCCATCTGCATGCATGACATTTTCATCATTTTCTGCTTCTTCTACTCAATAGCCAAAGCAATTAGTCACCTAGAAGGTCTCAAAAGGGACAGAAACTGGTAAACACCAGGAGAGTGTTAGTATATGGATAAAGCCTGATGACACAGTAGAAGTGATTTTATCGGCAATATCAGTATTTGTTTTGATATTACACATTCTCTGGAAAGTCTTTATAGATAAAATGACCAGACCAAATCCAGTAAGTTAAATAGTGCAAACCTACAAAACACAAGATTCATTTTATACATAATGCAAAGGTAATTTAGTTTTAGTCCAGTATTGGCATGAAAAAGTATAAAATGGCAATAGAAAAAGCAAAGGTGTAAATATAATAAAATTAATAATTAATTACTTTCAGCTATTTCAGTTCCACAGTCCTGGTATTTGAAGGAAGCCTTTGTAAATGTGACTGCTGTAAGAAAGACAAACACAACCAGAGATATGAAAAGGCTAGGTGTCTGTCTCATGATGAATATATTGTAAAATATCCCAATAAGACTCAATAATGCTTCATAAATATCAGAATAAATTAAATCCTAAAGTCTTTTCAAATAACTACATCGAATGTTACTGCTGTTCATTCAAGTAAAAAAAAAACACCACGCCCCTTCAGGAAGTAGTCTGCATAAAACCACAACAAGTCAGTTTTACACTTCAGCTATTGCATGGATTAAATGAGGTACAACGCTTTAATTAGGGAGCCTGAGAGGTGCTGGAAGGTGGTGGTGATTTTGTTAGCCTGGTTTGGACACATTTGCCCCCTTTCCAGCCTTTATGCTAAGCTAAGCTAAAGGAGGTGTGAGTGGTGTCGACAAGAAAGCAACTAACACACCACCCAGCTCTAATAGATAGGCAGATAGAGAGAGAGAACATGTGAGCCCCCCCCCCCCCCCATGTGATGACCTTTCTTCAGCTAAGAGCTCAGACCTCTACAATACTCTAACACATACACATATATAGCTGAGACTCATTATAGATTCATAAGTGCCGACATGCCCCCAACCCCTCCTCACCAAGACATCATAAAGGTCAAGTTCATCTTCCTTAGTATTCTCTCTTTGTCTCCCTTCCCTCTCTCCTCATTGTCTCTGGGGCACTGCAGCAACCATAACAACAGTAGCCTGTTGCAGCAGGAACCTGTGTATGCATGCATGTGTGTTGACTGTTGACAATATAAGCCAGAGTGATAGAAATACATTTGCATAATGAGGTTTAACTTGGCTGTAAGGTCTGCCTGTCAGACACACTAATACAGTTCATCAACATTTTCTCCAGCCACCACTGTAAACGAGCCTGCCTGTCTTCATCACTGCCCTCAAAAAGGCATCTCTACATCTCTGACTGAACAAGTTTTATGTTAGAAGACATTTACAGAGTCATCCCCGACATAAAAATGACAAATGGAATATTAGTATCCTTGTGTCCGTAATCTTTTTTGTTTTTTGTCTGGAGCATTTCTCAAAACTATATATACTAGATTCACCAAACTTAACACATATTTTAACCATAATAAGTAGTTATGAATTATTATATTTGGAATATTAGTCCTTTTTCTGTTGTTTCTATGGAAACATGATTTTTAAGGTGCGTCTGAAGGGGGGTCATTTCAACTGGGGCATATCTGGCAAACTAAATACTCTAGCTTAACAAAACTTAAAACATATATAAACCATATTACATAGTTGGACCTTTCCATATTTTGAATTTTATATTTATTTTGTAAGCATTGCTGGCAAACATATGCATATTAACCATGATAAGTAAATGTGTCTTGATATTTTTATTTTTCTACAAATTTAATTTTTTCATTTTTCATGTAAAGATGATTCTAAGGTTGATCTTCTTCTCCAAAGCATATATCCATTCACCACTCAGGGCTTATCATAGGAATGGAGTTTATGTCACATCCTGATGCATTTGTTATGCGATATTTGAGGGGACATGTCATCTTCAGATGACTCTTCTTTTAGAAGCCGGCCCAACACTCCAGCATCTACTATGATCCGATCTTCAGTGTTGACTGGGGCCACCAGTGGCTGCTGAGCCAGTGTTGAGGTCAACATCAACGCTCTGTGTTCGGTTCTTGGGACTCTTTAGGCTCTGAGCTGACAGAGTCCATGGAACACAAACACTACAGTGCTCGTAGATGTTAACTACATGTCCTTTTGTCTTTGTTTGTCTCGTCTCTGTGTTTCACACATATGGTGTATCACATCCTCTTTGATGAGAAATATATATTAGCTGAGGCTAAAATCCCTACGGGTGGAAAATATTGACAAAATCAAATGTTTCCAACACAAATCCTCGATCTCTCTATGCAAAGCATCAATATGTGACAATATTCTATTGGTGCATTTAACAGATATTTACACAATAGAAAATTCTAACTCAGAAAGTAATTTCTAACATTAATATGACCCAACAAATAGTAGCACATGTTGTTTTCGGTCAAGTCAGACACTCAGATAAGTCCAGAAATATGCATTGCTCAAGCCTAAATTAGCCTGAGACCCTGGGAACAACAAATATTAGCTATGTGACATTATTTAATAGACTACCGTTCAAGACTATCTATTCTTAATTCACCGTAATATCATTTGATACTGTTCCTCTCTAATTGTGTACATATATATAGATAGACCCTCTTGAGGCTGGTTTTTAATGTTACAAAAATGTGAGAAATATAGCACAGATGTGCAAAGATGTCTGTTTTTCAATTTCCCAGGTTCCGATCACCATGGAAGAACTGTCCATCCAGGAGTGGCCAGAGATGAGGACAGGTGTCTGGACCTCACCGAGCCACCTGACCCTACCGTCTCCTCATGCGACAGCTGGTTGGAACGGCTGACAGGAGGCATGGTAAACTTTTTTAACAACTGCATTTCATAATTTGAGTTTGAGTATTCAGAATTCATGTGTGACAATTAAATTTAATATTGTATTCATATACATCCAAATCAAAATCATTTGGATGTAACGTTTCATGGTCAAAAGATCAAATGGCACTTGTTGTCAGTGTCAAATAGTATTGAATGTCTGTGAGATGTCAGTGATGTCAGCATGTAGGTGTGTGTGTGATGTAAGTCAAAAAGAAAAATCTAAATTAAAGCTTGGGGATCATCATGTGTCTGAAGCAGAGTCCTCTGACTCTCTGCCTTCTCCAAAAAACAACAACAAAAAAACAGGTGGGGAGTGTCTTAATGCATTGGGAACACCGGGCTCCCAATAGCTGATCACCCGACCACGCCCACTGGCATTTGAAAAACAAAGAGATACACAGAGCCAATCAAGCAGCCAATAGAGGCGGGGTCTTCACATTATTTATTCAAGTGTGTAATTCAGGTTTCTGAGATTGTTGCCTACATTTGTACATTGATTTAACCATCCAAAATAATTGGAGTTATAGACAGCACTCAGAGTGCAAACCTCTGCCAATCAGCTCAGTTCCCCCATTAAGTCATTCACCTAAAAACAATAGTTCCATTATAATTCAACCCTCCTAATGTGACTGCTTGACTATGAAAACCTATCTCTAATATTTGGAATCACATTGGCATCATTATTAGTTTGATAGTTATTCAATATTTAACTGCTGGTGATTTTCTTCACGATCTAAATCACCAACTTTTGAAGATACGTCAAATGTGACACCAAACTGAATCAGAGCAGTTTCAGCTACAAGTCTGTATTGTTATTATTGTGTTATCTCACATTGGCAAATTTTATGAGCCCTATCAATTTAAACATTGGGATCACCAAAGTTGGCATATTTGGATCCAGATCACACTCTGATGTGTACTAGATTCTATGGGGATGTCATCGTGTAATTTTTTTTTTTTTGAGCATTAGAGGCATTATTCATGACGTTTGAAGCAAAAATCTTGTAATTGACCCATCCTGCAATGGTAAAAAATCCTTTACAAAAATTCTGGATCCAGATGATGATCCGGATCACCACCAAACTTTAATGGATTGTTCCTTGGGCTGTACTCTAGCTCAAGCATCAAGATCCTTTCAGTTCCTTTTGAGTAATCCTGCTAACAGACAAACAGAACAAGCAAACAATGGTTTGTTGGTTTCATTCTGGTGGTTGTTTTAGTTTATGGAGCAAATCTCAAATACTATTCTTCTTTCTGGGACATAACTCAGAAACTTCAATATTCTTTTCACAAAACTTTATGTGCTTTTTGATATTTTGGGAACTTTTTCTCACATATGCAATTACCAATCATTTCAATTATCAGAGATAACTTTTACTAAAACTTAGTAACATGACGGGGTATTCTGATTATTTCATGCTTGTTTTGATTGACCTATTATCATTTTCTGTGATATTGGCGAAACGTTAAAGAAGAAGAAGCTTAATTTTTTGTCACATACAATTATACAGTATGCACAATACAATGCAGCGAAATTGGTTCTGAGCATTTCACCCATCCCTGAGGAGCACTGGGCTGCCCTTAGGGTGCCCGGGGAGCAAATTGGAGTTCATTATCTTTTTCCAGGACACTTTGACATGTAGACTGGGGGAACTGGGGATCGAACGACCGACCTTTTGATAGGACCTTTTCTTTGTTTTTTTGGATGACCGCTCTTACCTCCTAGGCATGGCCGCCCCTGCAATGTTGAAGAAAGTGGAAAAAGTGATCCAGAATCTCCACTCAGATCTGCCTCAAAAATAAATCAACTCGTCCTTGTCGCAATATCCTCCCCTACAGAAAATGTCATCAAAATCTGTTGTCAACTATTTTAAATATCTCGCAGACAAAACAAATAAAAAACAAACATAGGTGAATCACATAACCTCTTCCAAATCTGGTTGCACAGGTAATGACGTCAGCTTTTTAAAAAATTATTTCAATCAAACTTTTTCTTTTTTTGGTCAGGGATCTATTTAATCTATAGGTAACGTTGAGGGGAAGTGTCTGACTGTTAAATGTAGTTTAGTCTCTCTGTCTCTTTCTCTCCCTCTCTCTCTCTCTCTCTCCCTTTCTCTCTCTGACAGCCCAGCGAAGGCGAGTGACATGCAGGATGCTCAGGTGGCAATGCTCTTCCTCTGTCCTGTCAGTCACAGTGCCAGTGGAGGTGGGCTCCGTTAACTGAACACCTATTTGGAGGTAAGTTAAGCCTTCATATGTTTGCCATTGTCTCAGATTTGTCTCGCAGCCCTGACCGGCAGATTACCTGGTGGAAAGTAAACTGTACCTGCTGATGGTGTCTGTGTTGCTGTTCTTCAGTCCGGCTCTTTTATTTTATCAGTTTTAATGCTTGTAGCATTTGTGTTCATCTCTATGGCAATGTGTGGAACAAACAACCTCTAAATCATGCAATAACAGCCGGGCTAAGCAGAGTATATTTAAAGGCTAGCGACTGTATTGAAATGCATTTTATGTTGTCAAGTTGTGTAATGACCTGTTGCTGTCGCCAGAGGCGCTGTAGGATCTTTCGCTCCCTGACATAGAAATACGAGAGATAGAACTGGTCTGATCTTTAAACTCTGTTAGTAACTAAGTACATTTACTCAAGTACTAGTACTTTATAATACATACATTTAATAATTTTTATTAGATGTTATGTTATAAAGTGTATTCTTTATTCCACAATATTTCGATATCAGGCACAACAAACATATAGACTGCTGAGAGGAGACTAAACGGTACTTGCTCATTTGATATAGGCCTGGGCTTACATTTTTACCTCCCTTAAGAAGGTAATTTTTGCCACTTTTCTTCTTTTTTACTTTGCAATATTTTCTGTTTTCATGAAAATAAGATTTTTAGGTGAGTCTGACGGTTGGTCATCTCTATAGCCTATATCAAAAACAATGTCCACTAATCCAAGGTCACCAAAGGAATGGAGGAGATGTCGTATAACCACTGTTCAAAACATTGTTATACAGTGTTTTGGAGGATGCCACGGGGATATGTCATCTTCAGATGACTCTTGTATGCAGCGTCTACTCCTTTACATTTCACTTTTTACTACATTGCATTTATTTTACAGCTATAGTTAGAAGTTAGAAGATTGAATCACAAAACAAATCATGAGCATTACAATGCTTAATTATATAGCAAATTCAAACACAAAATAATAGATAAGCATGCGAGATTAACCTCGTTTTAACCAGTTCTAACATTGAAATGCTGCTTACATGATAATTCATCATAATCATAGATGGGAGCTTGCTGTGTTTGTCGCTTCTAGTCGACGTCGTTCTATAAACGTGCTACACAAACACACACATACACACACCACACGGGGCGGCGTGCACGCACGTATTCTCTCGCTCTGTTATTGCTCAGAAACCAGCCACCATGGGGAGTTGAGGGGCAGTCGACGGGTCATTTTCGTTAACATTTAATATCAGAAACATATCCATATGCTGCGTTGTGGAACACACTGTTCGCGCCAATATCCCCAATGCAGCGGATTACGGGGATCGGGCTTTCAGATACGGTAGGAAAGACACTTTGGTGGAAACACAGGACGTAAACGTACCTAGCTAAGCTAGCCAGCTAACAAGCTTACCAAAGCTAGCTAACACCCCAAGCTAGCTGGCGCTCCAGTCAGTAGAGTGGAAAACGTGCCCTCACTTTCCTGTTTTGTTTGATCTTGTATCGGCTGTTTTGTTGGCGGTAATTAGTTAGAAAGTTGTGTTTACTTCAGTAGGAGTTTGCTTGGCACTAATAGATGTACAAGCTTGTGCTTATGTGTTCTGCATGCAGGCCCTTGTGTGGTTGTAGAGTTTGTTTCTGTACCCATCCCCCACCGTCTCTACAGGCCAAGATGAATGAGATTCTCACTTCAAAGCATTGGCATTGGTGGTGGCATTGCAACAAGGCTAGCTAACTGTCTTGGCTTGTTAACATTAGTTGGCTATTTAGAAAATGACGAATACCTACAAGAAGTGTCAGCTTTGTTTTTGACAACTGTTAGCGCTAGCCTTTGAGCTAAATTAAACTGTCGACATAAAACTTGATATTGAACTTAAGCTTTGGATTTTTTAACATACAGCATTAAAGTGTTTTTTGTTAGACTGGAGTCTTAGTTCCTAGTAACACGGAACTGACGGTAATAATAACACCTACTGCTAACATTTATTTGTTGACAAGCTTGCATGCCCAATTAGCATTCTACCAATATTTGTAATTTTTGTGATAAGGTTCTCACTTTCAGTCACACATTAAACCGCAAAACTATATCACTCTCTTCTATTTTGTGTATCTGCTCATCATCCTATTTTGTTGAGCGTCAATAGTGCTATATACTGTATATTTAAATAGTAGTAGTCTGACACAGTGAAGGGGGGGGGGGTGAGTCAGGCATCTTTATCTATGTAATGTCTTTCTCTGTATTAACTCTCTGTGCTATAACTAACTGCTTATGTTGTTTCTATCATAGGGTGAATTGTATGCCAGCAAAATCATTGCTAGAAGGCAAGATTTGACCTCTGCCTTGTGCAACCAGAGACATGAGTGTTGTCAGAGAATTACATGGGATTGGGCACAGGGGTGGTGGTGGGGTTGTGGCCTCTCTGAGTGGCCCTACCCACTTTACCGAGGATGCTCCACGCCCCCCAGTTCCTGGTGAGGAGGGATCTGATGTGGACCCCCCAGTCCAGTCAGTCAGTACCCGTCCAAACACCCTTTCCCAAACCCTTGGCTATCTCCCATCGTCCTCGTCATCTAAAATGGGGGATCCATCCAGCTACACACCTTCCTCATCATCTGCGACCCCGCGCCGCCCTGATTTGGATTTGGGGTATGAACCTGAGGGCTCTGCTTCACCAACTCCACCTTACCTGAAGTGGGCAGAGTCACTTCACTCTCTCCTAGATGACCAGGAAGGCATCCAGCTGTTCCGAAACTTCCTGCGTCAGGAAGGGTGTGCAGACCTTCTCGACTTCTGGTTTGCTTGCTCGGGTTTCAGGAAGACCAGCCAGAAGAAGAGGGCAAAGCTGGCCAAGGCCATCTACAGGAAGTACATCGTAGACGGAAGTGGGATTGTGTCCAGGCAAATAAAAGCAGCCACCAAGAGCTTCATCAGAGACTGTGTGGGAAAGCCACATCCAGACCCTGCTATGTTTGAACAGGTAATTAAACCATTGGTTTAATGATTGTAAAAGTCCCCAATAAGATCAATGCATGTTTGATTACACATGCCAAAGTTAGAAATGTCTGAAACGGGTATTTTGTCCATTATTTTTTTTATCCACCTGACATAAAACTACAGAGGGGATACAGTCGTCAGTATGTGTGGCCTTTTTCATTTTTTTATCTGGAGTATATCTAGCAAACTATACATTCTACTTCACACATATTAACCATCATAGGTAATTGAGCCTTTTGAAATTTTGATTTTCCACAAATTTTATTTTTTTAACTTTTCCATTGAGAGGTGATTTTAATGTGACTGATGGTTGGTCATCTTTCTCCATAGCATATATCTAAAACATTCACTACTCTAGGCTCACCAAAGAAGTTGGCGAAATGTCATAGACATGCATTTGTTGTACAACTTGATGTTGATGTCGGGAGGATATGTCATCTTCAGATGACACTGGTTGAAATTGTTAGACACGCAAAGGAATAGAAATTACCAGCCAATGCAAGACAGCATTGCTATGCAGGCTGGCAGGATACAGCAACTCACACTTTATTTTGTCCACTAGGAAATCATCATATAAACCTGTGTTCTATTTTATTCAAAATGTAGGCAGTGCTGAAAATGTGTTAAGTTGAGGTCCAGGGTTTCCACCAGTGTACTGTAAGCCTGGTGGCCTGCAGGGCTTAAGTTGACTCCTTCGCCCGAAAATTAGTTGTCTAAATATGTTGGTGGAATGAAAAAGGCAGAATTCATTTGTGAGGGTAGTGCAGTACCCAGACGGTCTACAGAGCACACATGCTAGACTTAACCTAGAATTCATCTTCATAAAAAGCAAGCAGTCAATCATTGGCTCCTTAAGAGAAACAAAAGAAAAACATCTTGTGAACTTTCTATGCAACCCACCCGGACACAAACGACTGGGGAGCCGCAAACACCAGCAATAACAAACTACAGCATTATAAAACAACGTAAACCAACTCTATTGTGAAAGGAGTAAGTTGGTGCTCAGTCTCATTCTGTGCCTGTTCAGCACATTTGACAGCAAAATCCAAGCAGCTAAATACGAGTGGATGCCCTCCACTGCTAATAACACACCAGAACTCCGGCTCACCCTCATTGCTTATTCTCAAACAGGCAGGAGAATTTTAAATTTGTTTTCAAAATAATCACTTAATACAGTTAACTTTTTCAAATAAAAACGCTGCTGACCATTAAGATTCTGTTTTATATTGTATTTCAGTGGACTTGAGACACTAGTGACTGGAGCAAAAGACTAAAAATAGTGCTCTCTTAACTATACATTAAAGCAAGCATCGATTCTGAATCAAATATGCAGTCAAGGCTTGTGATTCTATCAAACTGAGAGATAAGCATATCGCCCCCGCACCAGACTGCCAGCACCGGTCAAAAGATACTCGCCACCAGGCCAACAACTTTTCTGGGGGAAGTCAATGAACAAGTTGTGAGACAAGAACTAGGTCAAAACGTTAAGACCAGAAGTGTTTACTTCAGTCTGAAAGGAGTATGTGACATCATCAGTGAGTTAGACTTAAGTAGTGATTAGAAACTGTGAAATGAAAGTAAGCATCGTTTTTTTTTTTTTTGTTTTTTTTTTGTTCCAGGCCCAGATAGAGATCCAGGGCATGATGGAGGAGAACACTTACCCTTTATTTCTTAAATCTGATCTGTACCTGGAGTACACACGGACAGGAGGAGAGAGTCCCAAGCCTAACCCCAGTGATCAGAGCCCTTCGTCGGGTCCAGCCAAGCCTGTGCCTGGGTACTTACCCATTCTCCCTGAAGATGAAGAGTGGAGGTGAGACGAAGCACATTTAATGTCAGACATTGCATAGGCTCCACGTCTGTCATTGAGAATGTTTGAACAATAAATGACTCTGATATTTTCACATAAGACGACATCAGACATTCTCACACATTGCACTGCTTGTTCTCTGGCAAGGTGCTGGTGATGTTTTAGATTCAAAAGTAGATAGTTAGGCCACATGTCTTATAAGTATGTATACTACATCCATAAGGAACCCTCTGTTTTTATTCAAGTAGACCTACGTTATTAATGAAAGCCTTTGTTTACAATGTGGCTCAGCGCTGCGTGAGCCCAACAATGCACCTGACTACACTACTGCCATTAATAGACTATTCATTCTGTTTTCGTGCCATCATTGGGACCTTTGGGACAAATTTAGCAATTGTTTATTAGTGAAAGTACTGCATTCAAAATCTTACTCACGTATATCTATGTAAGTATAATCAGTTAAAAACAGTTAAAAAGTATGTAAAGTAGAAGTACTCTTTCTGGAGGAAAATGTTCCTTGTGAGTGTTTTACAATTATTTAGAATGGTTTTGCTGAACATTGCTGCTGGATTAATGTGTATGTTACGTTTTAGATGGAGGTGTTTGAAGTTGTTCTAATTCTAACCACTTCATATACTTTGGAGTATTTTAATCTGCAACAATGCATCATATTCCATAAAATCATCATGTGTTTGTAGCTTTACTGTCATATCTCATATAGAGAGTCATCTTTTCATGGGCTCAGAAAAACTGCCCTGTATGCATTTTCGAGATCGGATGTAGCGGATTAGAAAAATATTAGTATATAAAAGGACAAAGTACCATAAAATAGTTAATATCAAGTAAAGGACAAACACCTTGAATTTGTATTTAGGGACAGTACTTTTTAAAAATGTTAGCTTTTACCCATAGATGGATTTGTGTGTTTGAAGTCTTCAGAATTTCAATCTCATACTGATGAGATTCTTATTCGATCTGAATTTAATGTACTTATTTACATTCGACTACCAGTTAAAACACAACTGTATGTGACAGATATGTCAAAAATAAATAGAGATGGACTCGGATGGAGCAAACTGGTCGAAACAGGAAACCAGATTTGCAGTGTGTGCTCTAAAAAGCTTGTGTTGATCCGTCCACTCTTCATCCTAACGCTGAACATATTTAAGGCACCAAAATCTTCTTTGCTTTCAGACCTGCACAATGTGGAATAATGATTTTTTCTGGTGTTTGTATAACAAATGTAATTGAACCCTATTGTAGGTGTGGAGGAGGAGGAGTGAGGGAGTTGGAGGAAGAGAAAGATGACGAGGAGTGTGGAGACACACCAGCTGGTCGGCGGACTCACTGCCTGCTGATGCAGACAGCACCACAGAGAGCCTCGGCCAACAGGAGGCAGGACAGCAGGGAGTACAGGTGTGTGTGTGTTTGTGTCCCACAATTATTGGATTCATAAAGAAGACGGTTATGTCTCAGAGTTTCTATTATTTCCTAAAACAATGTGATAATGAAATATTTTTTGATACCACCATCCTCTCCATGGTCATTTAGCCCACATTGGTAATGATACCAGTATTTTTCCTTTCAAAATTACCACCACCATGTCCAGCAGTGTACAGGAGTGGGGTTTGTTTTATATTTTACTACATTTTGGTTGAAATTCAACAGTCATATAAACACGGTTTCATTTGCAAATCTGCCAATATTCACTCCCTTTTTCCCCTATACTAACTATCTCGAGTCATAATCGGGTATATTTCATATTAAGAAATATATTTTCATTCTTTACTTAAATTGTTTGTAATTAACTTGAACAATGGTTTGTTTGTTGCACTAATTTTAAGCTAAAAATAGACTCTATAAAATTAAATTGTTTTGTCACTATGCTCTTTAAAAAGTGTGTGAATATGAAGAAAGATAATGGAGAACAATAATAAGAATCATAACCATGTCATCATCTGGCAGAGTAAGAGAGACACTGGTCCTGGTTGTACAGATGGAATGGAAAAACTCCTGAAAATTCATGGATTACTTGTAGCTTTGTGCTGACCTTTGCCTGCCTGTGCATGAATGTGTACTGTATATGCATCAGCATTTCAATGTGAGCTCACTACATTATACATGATCTCCTCTCATCCTTAGGCCATGGCGGGAGCCGGTAAACCCGTACTATGCTAACATGGGTTATGCTCGCGCTCCAGCAACCAGTGCCAATGACAGTGAGCAACAGAGCATGTCGAGTGATGCAGACACACTGTCACTGACAGACAGCAGTGTGTGAGTACACGCAGAAGTACTGCATGGATTCTTGTGTGCCATTAAGTCGGCTCTGCATTTGAGCATGTAGAATGACAGCACTGCTTTTCAGAATGAATGAGCCGATAATATCCATGTTTGATTATTGCATATTCTTGTCTTTGTGTGCAGAGATGGTATTCCTCCATACAGATATCGGAAGCAGCATCGTAAAGAGATGCATGAAAGTGCCAAAGCCAATGGACGTGTGCCCCTACCTCATATACCTGTGAGTCACACAAACACAACTCATTTAGCCTTGTATCAGCATTCGCAGCTGTATTCATGTAGCATTAACACTAGCCCTGGTGACCTATTTCAACTAGCAGGAATTAGTTATAATTATTAATGTAGCAGACAACAACAAATATCTCAGGGTAGGTTAGTTTTCAGTTATTTTATTAACTGGAATTAGTACGTCTCTTCTCCTTATTTGGGCAATTTAAGAGGTATTACTGTTGCCTAAATTTGTGTAACATTTATATTCATTGACAGACAAGGCATCAGAATTTTTGCAGCAGATTTTTATAGGAATTTGTGGCATATGATTTTTGTGCCTGTCTTCATATAGCGCACGTACCGCATGCCAAAGGACATCCACGTAGAGCCTGAGAGATTTGCAGCAGAGCTAATCAGCAGGTTGGAGACAGTTCTCAGAGAGAGAGAGGCTCAGGAAAGACTCGAAGAGAGGCTCAAGAGAGTACGACTGGTGAGTGTTTCTCTGTCCATGTGATTCTCACAATGTTAGTTAAGCTGTAATTCATTAGTTATAGACAAAGTTTTGACGTTGTTTCCTCAGCAATACTTGTGAGTGAAATTCCCCCAAAATTTCAAACTTAACTGTATATCTTTTATGTAAGAAGAAAGAGTGTGGTGTCTGCATGACAGCTCACAGTGAGTTCAGCAGATGTAGGAGAAACACAGAGGGCACGTTATAACAAAACTGTACCCAGAAAGCACACTTTATTTATTTGACAGTGTGGAAATGTAGTGTTTTCACATTGCAGGTGATGATCAATTACAGGTGTATTGGAAAATCAGGAACCACAAACACGTGACCAAGGTAGATGATTGGACGGCTGGATAAAAAGTGACAGTGACGAGCTCCGCGTTTCAATCAAAGTTGAAAATTTTTAAATTCTTGGTGACCACAGAAAAAAGCCAAATGTGCAGCGCAGAAAAGACGCTCGGGGCAGAAAAGACGCTCGGAGCAAAAAAGACGTTCAGAGCAGAAAAGACGCTCAGAAAAGATGCTCAGTGCAGAAAAGACGCTCAGGGCAGAAAAGACGCTCAGAAAAGACGCTCAGAGCAGAAAAGACGCTCAGAAAAGACGCTCAGAAAAGATGCTCAGAAAAGACGCTCAGAGCAGAAAAGACGCTCAGGGCAGAAAAGACGCTCAGAAAAGACGCTCAGAGCAGAAAAGACGCTCAGAGCAGAAAAGACGCTCAGAAAAGACGCTCAGAGCAGAAAAGACGCTCAGGGCAGAAAAGACGCTCAGAGCAGAAAAGACGCTCAGAGCAGAAAAGACGCTCAGAGCAGAAAAGACGCTCAGAAAAGACGCTCGGTGCAGAAAAGACGCTCGGTGCAGAAAAGACGCTCAGAGCAGAAAAGACGCTCAGAGCAGAAAAGACGCTCAGAACAGAAAAGACGCTCAGAAAAGACGCTCGGTGCAGAAAAGACGCTCAGAGCAGAAAAGACGCTCAGAAAAGACGCTCGGTGCAGAAAAGACGCTCGGTGCAGAAAAGACGCTCGGAGCAGAAAAGACGCTCAGAGCAGAAAAGACGCTCAGAAAAGACGCTCGGTGCAGAAAAGACGCTCGGAGCAGAAAAGACGCTCAGAGCAGAAAAGACGCTCAGAAAAGACGCTCAGAAAAGACGCTCAGAAAAGACGCTCGGAGCAGAAAAGACGCTCGGGGCAGAAAAGACGCTCGGGGCAAAAAAGACGTTCAGAAAAGACGCTCAGGGCAGAAAAGACGCTCGGGGCAGAAAAGACGCTCGGGCAGAAAAGACGTTTGGAGCAGAAAAGACGCTCAGAAAAGACGCTCAGAAAAGACGCTCAGAGCAGAAAGGATGCTCAGAAAAGACGCTCAGTGCAGAAAAGACGTTTGGAGCAGAAAAGACGCGCAGAAAAGACGCTCAGGGCAGAAAGGATGCTCAGAAAAGATGCTCAGAGCAGAAAAGACGCTCGGGGCAAAAAAGACATTCAGAGCAGAAAAGACGCTCAGAAAAGATGCTCAGTGCAGAAAAGACGCTCAGGGCAGAAAAGATGCTCAGAAAAGACGCTCAGAAAAGACGCTCAGAGCAGAAAAGATGCTCAGAAAAGACGCTCAGATCAGAAAAGACGTTCAGAGCAGAAAAGATGCTCAGAAAAGACGCTCATAGCAGAAAAGACGCTCGGGGCAGAAAAGATGCTCAGCACCTCGTCACGCTGCCGCCGTTTGTAACGTAGTGTAATTACGTGGCGCTCCCATTGAAAATAATTAAACAAATATGCTGACCTCAGGAAAAAAAAAGCTTTGGTGGACACAGACCCTAACAGTTACATGGAGGATTGTTGGGCCTTGGTGGAGGTTTGCGCTCTCCGAGCGCACTTGTTGACTGTTGTACGTTTTTATACACTGTACAAAAAATATTTGTCTCCTTCGCCAAACAGGAAGAAGAGGGGGATGATGCTGACATCTCTGTGACAACGTCTATGTCTTCTCATGGCATACCACTCCCCCTTCCCTCATCATTTCCACCTCTCTACGGCGCCCGTTACTCAGAGACCACTGCTAACACAGCAACAGTCGCCACTTATGGCGGTCTGGTCGCCATTGAGGATTCCCATGATAATGACCCAGAATCTATTTTGGATGAGCATGTGCAGCGTGTGATGAAGACCCCAGGCTGCCAGTCGCCAGGGGCAACTAACAGCACCTTAGGAGGAGGAGGCCGGCATACTCCTCCCAAATCATCACGTTCACCTGATGGAGGAACTGGCCCACCTCACTACCCCCCACACCGAGGGGGAGGTCACAGTATTCCTGCTGCTGGGGTCAAAGGTAAGGGGCTTGGAGAGACAGCATACGATGTTTATCATAACACCCACCCCTCTTGTTTTCTGTGTAAACCTGCCTGATTTGTCAGTTCTCGTAAATATATCACTGTTCTGATCATCCCAACTAGTGTACCTGAAGTCCTTCTCTTGTCAGGTGATGGCTTATCATGTTTTGTGTGTAGCTGTCACAGTGTGCAAGGCATCTATATATTTTTTCATTAGGCAAGAACCAGAACAGAACAGCTTTTGAAAATGTGAAGTAAAAAGGGAGCATTCTGAGGCTACCTGAGGGAGGACATTCTTTCTTCTTCCTAGATCAATCCTTCGATGGTGCTGATCTCACTTTCAGTACCATTTTTGTCAGCTTTGAGACGGCAGGAAACACTTGATCTTCCTCTGCCCCAGACAGTTATTGGCTTTCTTCTGCTTTGTGTCGCTAGTGAAAGGTCATAAGAACACGAGAGTCTTGTTCTACGTCACCTTGTCCTGTATATAAGCTTTATGAAATCTTAGAGTAGCACAATCTAAGAACGAGTAGCACATAATCAACATGGCACTGTTGATTGATGGACATCGGAGCTTTGTAAAATCAAAGCTGTTTAAGGTTGTCTACTTGTTATGATTTTGATATATTTGGAGTAATTATACCATTTTGGATGAACAGACCTATGGTTTACTGACATTACTTGGATATTTCTACAGAAAAAAAAGACTACACATTGTGTAATAGCATAATGTATGGCAGTTGAGGCTAAATCGGTCAGCGTTTCCATAAGAGGGCGCAGCGCCCATTACCTAGAAAACCCCCTGCATTGACGCTGTGAGTTTATTTAACACAATTATTCATCGAGTTTGGAAACATCATACAATTATTTAACTTAAAATGTTTTAACAGTGGATTTCCTTGAACTTGAAAAGTAAATATAATCATAAAGACTTACTTAATTATAATTTGTATTATAATGTTATTTAATATAAAGAATGTGCTCATCCTCATCCTTTTTGACCACTCAAAGCACCAGTACCTTACCAGCACATATAAACATGCATGAAAACCCAAGGGGCGGGCATGAATGAAATTCGGCACAATAAAAGTATTTTTCATCCATTATTTTTGCTTCTCTAATCGTTGAAAGCCAATATGCCTGTGTGTGTGTGTGTGTGTGTGTGTGTGTGTGTGTGTGTGTGTGTGTGTGTGTGTGTGTGTGTGTGTGTGTGTGTGTGTGTGTGTGTGTGTGTGTGTGTGTGTGTGTGTGTGTGTGTGTCGTATCAGGTTGCTGACTTTGGTCTTTAATGGGTTTTGTTGACTGTGAGAACAGTATACAATAATAAAGTAAAGCTATTGAATATCATCAAAAGTTGTGTCTTTATGAATATAACTGGGGAGAGTGGCTCTTTAGGTGTAGAATCATGCGAAATGAGACAAGAGTCTTGTATCCAGTGAACCATTTAATATTTAATGTTTATTTATTGATTTTGCTTCAAGTGCTGTGTGAGCATGGTTCACATGCAGGTTGACAAATGGTGCTGCTGCATCAGTGAATGTAGGATGTACTGAGGCAAGTATGACACTAACAAGTCTCACTGTGATGTCTGTCTCAGGTATGCATCACCACAAGCAGCTGTATCACCACAGAGGAAGAGAAGGGCAGGATGAGGGTGGTTCAAGGTCTCAGGCCAACTTCATGTGGAATGGAGACTCATCTAACCAGTATGCAGGGAGAAGTCGTAACTACGCTGACGGGGCTGGAGCCAGCACGCTTGATGGCATGGGTTATGGGTAGGCTAGCTTGGCTTTATGTGTTAACATTTACTAAAGCTACAGCACTGTATGAGTGTATGCTTTTCATTCAGATGACATCAACTGGTCTGTGTGTGCGATCTGTTCGTTCTACAGCAGTAAAGGCAGCACGCTGTCACGGCGAGGTTGTAAGAAGGCATCAGAGACATCAGGCAAAGGTGATGAGAGTGGGCGTGGCCTGGAGGCACAGGTTCCACTGGAGGATCTGGAGAGAAACCAGAAGATCCTACAGTGGATGATGGAAGGAGACAGACAGAGGAAGAGCTCACATGGGTGAGTAACATCAGTAAACATTGATCAACTGACATTTAAATAATATGACTTAAAGCTACTTAACATCAACTAACATTAATTAAACCAATAATACCAGGTTTTTAAGTATTGGTTTGATATACAGTACCAGTCAATAGTTTGGACATGCCTTCCCATCCACTTGAATGGGAAACAGTGTCCAAATTTTTGACTGGTACTGTATTTTTCACTTGGCAGCAGCAGAAACAATCTAACTTTGTCTGTCTGCCATTTCTTGACAGGTAGTATATATTGAGGGTTTTCAGAGCTCTTTTTCTGAAAATATACACCATAAGAGCATTTAGAATGAAACCCACAACAATCAGCTGAGGGGCGCTTTCTGTGTCTTCAGAAGGAAATAAAATGAACGTCAAACAACAACAATGAAACACTACCAATAAAGAACACAGTAAAATATGTACACTTATGAAGCATCTGGAAAGGCTAGTCTAAACATGAAAGAAGTAACAGATGTACACTGGCACAAACCCAAGGGGAGAACATTCAAGAGGTTTGGGCCAGCCACACTGAAGGTCATCCATAGTGCAAAGTCTGGAGGGGGGGTAGAGAGAAGATAGGCATCAGAGGAACGTAGTGAGGGAGAGGGTAAGTAGGGATGTGGACGACTAGAAATGTGGAAGGTGCGAAGTCATGAAGTGATTTATAAACAAGGATAAGTCTTCTAAAACTGAGAACTCCTGCAGCTGAATTCTGGACATGCTGTAGTCTTTTTAACTCCTGATACCAAGGAGAGAGAAATTTCCCCACTGTGGGACTAATAAAGGGATATCTTATCTTATCTTATCTTATTACAATCTGGATGTGACAAAATCATGGATTAGAGTCTGCGTCAGAATGAGAGAGGTAAGGGCCCAATCCCAATTCACCCCTTATCCCTCCTTTTTGCTCGTTCACGCATAGGGGTAGGGTATCCCTATTCTTGTTGAGACAGAGGGGAAGGCAGAGCCACATTTCAAACAGAGGGGTAGGAGATATCTCCCAGAATGCCTTGTGAATCATCGGCAAGATCATGGCAAAGGCAACAAAAAAAAACCCACAAGTGTATTTTCTTTGTTAAAACATTATGATGACCGTCAGGTCATATTATTTTACAGCTGTTTCAAATATGTATTATCGATATTTTCTTTATAAAAACCTCTAGTTGTGTTTGTGTATCCACTGTCTCTGGACAAATAGCTTAAGTTATAACATTGTTTTAAGGCTGATTTGTGTAATTCTGGGCTGCATCTTGACATATTTTCTCCTTTTGATGTCATATGACACCCAAAATTTATCAGAGAAGATCACATCAAAAATACATGATTTCTGGACATCGGTAATGTCTTCTGGACGTCCCCATTTGATTAAGAGTGACAATTTTATACGTCTGTTTTTGGACATTGTATCAACTTTATCAGTGTGACCTGGAATAGCATATCCAAGCTGTGTATACATCTTAATCATCCTCGTAACAGATTGGAAGAACGTCTTTTAAATACAAATTAAAAAACGGTGTTGAACCGGTGATCACCGGCACCGCACGCCACAGCAGAACACCAAACCCACAAAGAAGAATACTCTATAGCATGTATGAAGCACACGGTCTCTGTCGGAACAGGAAGACGAAGGAAGGGAAGAGAGAAGAGTGTGTAAGATTAATCATAATCTGCTTTTATTATTGACGTGATCTGGATGATTTGCTCACTGGGTAACTTAAAGATATGCTCCCACTCAACTAACAGTCTAGCCGTGCAAAATGCATTCCACTCAAAATGAGGCATATCAATGAATAAATATCATTTTATTATTTGGTCAAGTTTCAATGCATAATTCAAACAAAAACATGCCTAATGAAAGGGAATTCCGTTGGTACATTTGTTTTGGATTTCCTACCTGGCAGCCGTTTCCCTGCAGCTTCCTGTCTCTTAAACCAGCCGTGTGTCCAGATTTAGATTTCAGTAGCTCCCATCGATTCTTCTGCTCTCCAGTATTTACCAGTTTTGCTGTTTCTTTTGTTGAGATACTCGACACCTTTTCGTCACTATCACTATCTGTTATTTCTGTGTGACGTCACCAAATTTCAAAATGGCCCTTTGTTTACTTCATATTTTTCGCCCTTCACTGAATTAAAATCAGAATTGTTCTCTGTGCTAAAACATTAAACAGTGGTCGTCAGTCATGATGCCGGCTGGTTCACGTGAGTTAATTAACGACTAATTAGCTAACATTAATTCATCCGTACAACTTCAACAAAAGTCGAAACACTTTTCTTTTACTTCAGTTTGTGTAAAGGGGTTAAATGCATGTTAAAATGAGGCATTCTTATTTATTTTTTATTTTCACTGCAGGATTAACTTAGAGTTTGTAACATTTACATATAAATATCAGCTGACCCTGTGTTCACTGTCTGCACTGACAGACTAAAATGAAAAGAAACAGTAGTCATAGCTCAGCTTTGGGAAAAGAAGTGACACTGTTGTACTGTTTGAGACACATTTCTATAATTCAAATCCAAAATGATGCAAATTCAAACACAAAGATGAAATAAAGTGTAAATAAATATTTCTATTTCTCTTCGGTGTGGTTGTAAGCAACCTTCACAGATAAAACAGATGCGTTTTAATATTAATATTCATATTGGCTCTAGCCTTTGAAGTAAATTATATTCGACACTATCTACGGCGATTAATGTAAAAAATAGTTAATAGATTAATCGAAAAAATTATCGATAGATTAATTGACTAATCAAAAAATAATTGATTTAAATTGATTTTTTTTAAGTTAGTTGCAGCCTTAATATTCACCAGATCTTAACCCAATAGAGCAGTGGTTCCCAAACTTTTTGTCTGGGGAGCCACATCACTAAATCATTAAATCAAACAGAATATTGCTTGTTCTTTGTTCCAGTCAGGTGAACAAGAGGAGAGCAACAGGCATATCAGGTGTAGCATTTAGTCTCTGGGCGGTAGCTAAGCTAACATTACCTGCAGCAGTCTGGTCCTTAGCTGGGTCTTGTCCCTGGTCTCTAGCTATACCTTTCTTTTTTATTAGCCAGGCATCAATGTTTGTGTGACCACCTGCAAAATCTGTTCATTACTTTGGAAACTATGGTGGACACCTGGGTACAAACGTAGAGCTAAAGAAAACACGAGCGCTATTAGCTCTCACTGGGGGTAACAAACATTGACAAAGCCTGTATTCGATCCTAAATTTGTTATTTATTTGAAGAATAACTCGATCTACAAGTGAAAATTAGTATCAAATAGTAAAAATTGTTTAATTCTGCATATTTACATGAGAATGTTGACCAATAAATAGGCGATGTGGCACTAATATGTGTTATGGATTGGCAGAAACTCATCAGTATTGCTGTGTAGGGCATGTGTGTGTGTGTGTGTGTGTGTATATATATATATATATATATACTGTATAATAATAGTCAAATAGAATCATAACTATTTTATTTGGCGACCCAAATAAAATCTCCTGCGACCCACCTGTGGGTCACGACCTAAACTTTGGGAACCACTGCAATAGAGCATCTGTGGGATGTTCAGGATCACCAGGTGAGAGAGAGAGATCCTGCTCCAGCAACACATGAACAACTTGTCACAGCTCTGCAGGAAGAATGACGTCATCCTACAAGTCCAGAATAACATCTGATCCATTCAGGAGGTGTAAAGTAGTGATAAATGCTGGAGGTAGACACGCACGGTAGTGACTGTTGTTGTTCTCTGTCTCACCATCCACACTTTCTGACTTGTAAACACTAAGACAAAAACCACTAATCTGCACAAAAATGATTTTCTGTTTGTCTAAAGGGTGAATAAAGATGTGAACCATAATTTGCCTTTGATATTTAATATGAACAGGATGACATGACAAAAAAAAAAATGTTTCTACTGTTGCTCAGTAGTTTTGGTCAGTCATCCCATCTACCCCTCTGTTTGCTCTCCAGTGGCAGCACCAGTAGCTCCAGGAGGACGGCAACGAGCATTGAGTCACCACGTCCAACCTCAGTGGAGCGGCCTGGAGCTGTGCACCCCTGGGTTTCTGCACAGCTACGAAACAATCCCTCGTCAGTGTCCTCTGCCATCACCAGCTCATCTTCCACCCAGGTCCAGCCCTCACACCCTTTCATCCAGGACCCAGCTATGCCCCCCAACCCTGCTCCCAACCCCCTCACCCAGCTGGAGGAGGCTAGGAGGAGGCTGGAGGAGGAGAGGAGGAGGAATGCGTTGCAGCAGGCCAAACAGAGGTAGGTGTAAGGAGAGCTTTTACTTGCGTCTGTGTTTGCATCGGTCCTTATTTGAGTGTTTTGATGTGGATCTGTGCTTTTCTCTTAGGCATAAGTCAGGTAAGCGCCAAGTGTGTGAGAACATGACCGTTGCTTACTACTTCTGTGGAGAGCCAATCCCATACCGAACATCAGTCAAAGGCCGGGTGGTGACCTTGGGCCAGTTCAAAGAGCTGCTTACCAAAAAGGGCCATTACAGGTGAGAGCATATGATGCCCGCGTTTTTAAAATATACAAGTTTTGTCATTGTTTGACTCCGAAATAATGGTCCATGTCTTTTTTCTCTGCAGGTTCTACTTTAAGAAAGTGAGTGACGAGTTCGACTGTGGTGTCGTGTTTGAAGAGGTGCGTGATGATGACGCCATCTTGCCTATCTTTGAAGAAAAGATCATCGGCAAGGTTGAGAAGGTCGACTGAAATTTGGGAACAGGAAGATGACACAAAGGAGAAAAAAGATCATTTGTAAAAAAAAAAAGAAAGGAGGTTGGAGAGAAAATGAATGGGTGAAAGTAGACAGATGGAGGGAGCAATGTTTGACAGAAGGGAGATTGTGCTGCATGGTAGAAACTTGAATATTAAGGAGATGATTAGTTAAATGGAATATCTGAATCTCTGCCTGGATCAAACCCACATACAGCAAAGAAGCTTGGCCAGATTGAAAGAAAGGAACATACATTATTTAACTTGTCTTTTGTCCTCTGTGGATATTGGAGGAGCGCTGTTTAAATCTGATGTCTGACCAGTCTTCCACTTTCACTGCGATGGATGGGATAGGGTGAGGGGTGGACTGCTGGTAGGAGAGAGGAGAAAGTAGTCTTCCACTTCTGCTCTGGAGGAGTCTGTCCTCCACAGACCATTATGATGCTGCTACATTACCATGGAAACTCTTCAATCGGTGCTGGGGACAGTAAGGAAAGCAGTCTTGTTCCATTCGTGAGTGTCACTGCCTTTTGCTGTCTCTGTTCCTCGTTAGCTTGTGACAAGAGGAAAGGACTGAGGATTTTTTTGGGGGGGGGGGGGGGGGGGGGCAATGGAAACTTTGGTCTGCTTCTCCTCTAGTTTGACTTCATAGCCTCAAAACAGAAAGTTTCTCACCCTTGATTTCTAGATGTCATGTAGTGATCTCTCACGTTTTCATGTCGAGACAACAGTTCTCCACACGACTTGTTTACCAAAGCTAGATATTTTTGATAAGACAAGTATCCTTGCTACTTGTGTCATTTTATTTGAATTGTTTATGTACAAGGCAGGTACTATTACTTATTAATGCAGCCTAATTTTGTTATATCTCAACTTAATGTTATATTATTGTGTATGCTTTTAAGCTAGTTCATTAGTCGTTTCAGGGCTGCCATGTTGTTTATTTCTTCCCCTCAATCATACATCCCTGCACCTCAGTTCTGTAATGTTTACCTTTGAGTGTGCAGTTCTGTTCTCCTGCATGATGGATTTTAATTTTAGGATTACTTTTTTTCTATCCTCAAAAATGATCATGAAACACACTGCTGGTGTGCCATCTATGACTAAAGCGTTTGTTATTGACAGGTCACTGTCACCTCATGTGCGTCATCTTCTGCTACACTGACAGCCGGTGTACATAATTCCACACTCACTCTAGGTGCCTGCCTGCCTGGCCAGTGACATTACTATCTCGAATGCTTATTCTTAACAGTGTTGGTAAGTCAAAGCATGTGCCAATATGCCTGAACTCAGCCAAAGAGCAAATTGTGCATACCATATGCCTACATGTGTGTGTCTGTACAGTCCACCAATATAAATTGTATTTTTTCATCATGAGCAGAAGGGAATCATCGTCTGCTTGCAGATTCCTACATGTCAAACATTGTAGCTCAACACTGAGATTGAAACCTGCAGTTTATCTTTTAAGAATCGTTTGACATTTTGGAAAATTGATTATTTACTTTCTTGCTGAGAGTTAGGTGAAAGAAATGATACCCACATACGTAAAGTGTCTGCATGGCAAATATACAGCTGCAGCCAACAGTAGGTGAGCTTAGCTTAGCATAGCATAAAGCAGACAAACAAGTAGCCTGGCTTTGTGTGAATTCAACAGACTAGGGCTGCTTCTGCTGATTATTTTTAATATCAATTACTTTGCCAATTATGTTCTGGATTAATTGTTTGGCCACTAAAATGCTATCATATCAGTTTTGTAAAAGTGATTTTAGAAATTACTTGTCTTCTCAGATCAACCTATTTGAAAAAGACCAGTTTGAAAAGTTTGGTTTTCTGTCAAATAAGATAAAAAAGCTGCACAATGGCTTGATTTAGGAACTGTTGCTAGAGTGTTTTGGGCATTTATGCTTCAAAAATGATTTTAATTTATTACAAAAATTTAATTATCTAATAATTTATTTTAAGTTTAATCCCTAAAATAAACTAGAGCTGTTAGCTATTTCCTTGTTTGCCGTCTTCATGTTAACCCGAGCCATCCGGTGCTGGCTGTAGCTTCATATTTAATGCACAGACATGAGAAATGGTATCAATCAACGTCTTGGCATATTTTCCATAAACTATTCATTCAAACTCGTCACATCAGTACAGTAAGGCCTTGAGGCCTGAATATCAATGAAGCGCCGTGCAGACGATGCACTGATCACACACCAGCTATGTAAGCTGAATGTAATTTGACTTTTTAAACCATGTACCTGCTCTGTCCTGAAAGGAAATACCCTTCAATGGTCATGTCATCATGTCTTATGTATTGATGTCAAACTGTTGGCCTGATTGAGTGTTTCGTGTTAACTATGCTCGTAGTTTATTGAATGTGTCCATCAAACAGGTCCTACTGTCTTGCAGGAATGTCAAATACAATTTGTCATGGTTTTCTGCACAGCAAGGGAAACGTAGGATCGGAAGACATGTTTGTCCTTACTTCAACCCGTTATGCCTTCTATATGAAATTTAAAATTTAGATATGTATTTGTTTATAAAAAGTAATTTTAATAATCACCAAGCATGTTCTTTATAAGGAATGTTTTCCTGATGAGTTGAATTATCCATTTTGTTTAAATGTTTTTGTGCAAAGTGCTATGGCCCCCTGATATATCTTATCTGTTTTATTAGAACGCCCAGGGACAGTTGAACAACATTTGTTAAGAGCTGATTTTTGTGATTATGATTCGATGGACAAAACCAACAACTGCATCTATTGTGTTGTCAGTTTGTGTGAAACACAGTGCCTTTATCATGTTATCTTTTGAAATGTCTTTATTGAACCAATCCATGCTTTTAATGTCAGTTTATATTTCCAGTCGATCCCGTTGTATTTTTAGCTGCAGTCATGCTTGATTTCTGACTCTTGACTTCTGTTCTGATAGACATTCTGCTGTAAATATGTACATTATCATTTCATATGTGTCTTCAGACCAGCACCCACATGTCCATGGTGTTTCTGTTTTTCAAAGGTAAACTCCAAGATATCTCTGTGCTGGTTCCACTTGTACATTTCTTTTAAAAAGGTACTTCATAATAAAGATGAATAAAAACTTTGTCTCTTTTATATTTTTATTGTTCTCAGTGTGCACTTCATTGTTCTTACCTTGGTTATGTGACTGATTTTTGTTGGGTTTTTTTCAGTGTGTCCGCAAGATATCCCTAAAATATGCTAAAAGGATTTTGATAAAATTTTGTGTAGGTGTGGATCTCGGTCCAAGGAATAGTTGATTAAAATTTGATGTGGGTTCTGAATCACTTTTTTCAACATTGTGAGATAAGACTTTTTTTTTTACATTTTGCCAATATCATGAAAAATAAAAAAATATCAATCAAAATAAAAATACCCAGGCATTGACATCTTGATGATTTTTGGGATTTTCCATAGCTATGTGTAATTGGATACACACTTTGTAAATAGAGATTTCCTATAAGAATTTAGTCAGCCTATACAATTCCATGGTTGTAGGTAAAACCACTCTGTGACATATATATAATAAGTAGTTAAAACTGGCCACACAGCTGTGTGTTGATGCTTAAATCTGATTATCTCTGTTTAGTAGTGATGACAGTACTTTTGCCTTTAATAGTTTATATATATTCAGTAGTCAGCACATATCTGCATAAATTAAGTACAATTCTGATAGTACTTCTGCTTTTAGCTTCAGTTTATTGTCAGAATAAGGTCAAAATTCTGAGATTACAGTCGAAACTGAGAATAAAGTCAGAATTCTGAGATTAAAATCGAAATTCTTAGAATAAAGTCGAATTAGATTGTTTCTCCACGTACTCCGGTACGGTAGGTGGCAGCACGTACCTAAACGTTCTGATGCAATTCAGCGTAAAACGCAAATAAGATGCACGTCAACAGAGACGCTCGAGACCTTAGTTGGGGGAAGTATTTTGTAAACAAGCTTTCCTCAATATCTTAATTTATTTAAGCAGTTACCGGACCAGAAATATCCTAAAACAGGGAATAACCCGTCTTTCATACTCGGTGAATTTAATAAACTGGAGCAGCCGAACAAGCTGCTACTATGGTTAGCTGGTGTTAAGCTAGCATGTTAGCTAGCTGACTACAGCGTGCTATGGATGCCATCAGTATAGTTGCGGATGAAGTGGCTCTGGAAGGGCTGGACGGAATAACTATTCCCACCCTGTGGATACGACTAGAAGATAGAAAGCCAAAGTTTCCCCTCAAACTCGACGACTGCACCAAGGAGCTAATCTGGAAGTCACTTATCAGCAACACCGACCTGAAATTCTACCAACTCCCACAGGAGAGAGAGGACATAGTGCTGTTTGACAGGTGGGTTAATCCTTCTGGTAGGACCGGCCGGTGCTGAGAAATGCATCCTGCCGGGATTTGTACCCCTCCAGTGATAACACTGTTGGCAGTGCTGTTTTCTCTTAACTCCAGTCTGAAAGGATTAGGTCTGTGTTAAGCGTAGTACTCTGAAGGAGTACGACGAGGCGCACAGGCACAAGAGGACTGGATTTAAAATACTTCAAAAGTTCTGTATTAAGGTCAAAAAGGGTTTGGGTTAGGGATAGATATCAAAGAATCTAACGGGTGTATCAGTACATTTACGTGGCATTCTGACTCAATGGCGTGAATGAACTAAATTGAAATAAAGGAATGGACAAGGGGGGATGCAAATCCCGGCAGGGATGCATTTCTCGGCATAACACCCAAAAATAGCTCAGTTCAACACATGTACTAAACTGATTAAATGCTGTATTTCCAGTTCAAGATAATCTACAGACCAAACTGTAATCATTTTTAATTGAACTATTTTGTCAGAGAACTCCAACTCAGTTGTCAGTTAATGAGTTCCACCTAGCTAAAACTAATGCAGCTAATACAATAGCTCTGCAATGAATCATACCCCACTGAAGGTTAGAATGGAATAATGATTTTGGTAAATCTGTTTCAGATATGTGTTTAGCTTTCTGGCAATTTGGAGGCCGCACTACAGTGATGAATGCAACGTTAAGTATATGTAATTTCATTTACTCAAGTACTGTATTTGAGGTCAAAGTCTAGGTGCCTTTACTTTAGTGATTAAATAGGAGATAACTGCACTAAGACGCTGAGAGATGAAATGTCTTCACAACTAAAAGAGAGGTCCAATTACCTTCTATATTACATACGTTACTTGTTTATTTCCAATCTATGTAGCTGAAAAAATGAAGCTACTTTCTGGTTTATCAGCACAGCAGGGCTGTAATTGTGTTCTGAATTATTATGAGGGCCCGAGCACTGAGGGTGCGAGAACCTATTGTCCTGCAAGGAATTATTTTTTCTCCTCCGAAAAGAATCGCTTTTTTGGGGCCTTTCCGGTGCTCAAAAACTCATGTAACTTGGCAATGAAATTGGTTGGCGCGAAAAATGTACTTGTGAAATGGTGATTGGAAATGGGCGTGGTAAAATGGCTCGCTAGCGCCCTCTAAAGTGCAGCCCCTGCCTCCAGTTTAACGTACATGTACGAAACTCAGTACACATATGTGCCTGTCCAAGACCGACAAAAAAGTCTCTTGGAGCAATGCCTTCAAACAAACAGGAAGTCGGCCATTTTGATTTTTGTGGCCATGTTTTGCCATTTTTTGAAAATCATACACTTTGTATTTTAACGAACTTCTACTAGAGATTTTACCTGATCGACTTCAAATTTGGTCAGTACTACCTAAACCCCATGAGGATCAAAGGTTGTTCAAATCCTGAGTTTTCGTTGAACGGTGTGGGCGTGGCCAGCCGTCAACTTGCGTCAAATTTTGATGTTTTGACATGAAACAGAAAGTTGTTAAGAAGTTGTTAACTTCATTGTCTAAGGTCCAATCTGTACAAACTTCACATGCTGGTTAAGAGTCCCGACCTAAAGACATCCACATGACAAAATTTAGCTATAGTCATAGCGCCATCTAGTGGCAACAGGAAATTACATATTTTACATTTTGATACACTACTACTAGGCCGTTGAGCATATTGGCTTCAAATTCAGTGAGAACAGCTATAACAAGTTGGTGATGCATGATTGTGAAGCTCAGTGTGGCGATTGAGATTTTGAGACATTTTGAGACTGTGGCGAACCAATATTTTCACCCCGAGTCAATCGGCAGCCCCGATAGTCCAACATTTATCGCTGTTAAGATGCGGCTAATGGCAACATCATGTTACTTCCGGTTATCCATACGGAATGCTTTTATTCTGAAAACACACTTCTGGAACAGCAAATGGAATACTTACATTGGCATTCATGCACAGACCACCTGCAACAACCGTGTTTAACTTAACAATTAAACTCAAAACGTGACGAGCTGCTCAACACATCTGAAGGAGTTCAATACTGCACTATGTGTTAACAGTTCCAGTGCACACGTGGGACGGCACAACCAATAGGAATGCAGCACTGAATGGGTTATAAACAGCTAATGAAATAGAAAAGTGCTATATATATATATATATATATATATATATATATATATATATATATACATATAGGATTAAGAAATACAAGACTAACTTTGGGGCCTTTTCTACACTATGACTGTCGCTAAAGTTAAATTATTTTCAGCATTCCAGTTTTACTACCTACAAAGGTAACTGCCTTTACTTAATTTTTTTGATAGCTCACATGTATTCCTTACTCCAGTCAATTATTATTATTATTATTATTATTATTATTATTATTATTATTATTAACCATTGTGAACTGCATTAAACTCAATCTCGTTCACCATTCATTATGTGTGACTTTTTGTCATGTCACTATTCCTATCATTACAACCAATGTGTTGGTGATTAGATTGGATTGTTTACCAGAATAAAAAATTGTTTACAGAGCACAAAGTTCAAAATAGATTTAGCCTCTTAATTTTGCTCTCAAAGTGCACCAGATTTATGCATTTAACTTTAAAAAGGCACAAAATATTCTTCCGGGGAAGCATGGCCCTGAACCCCCCTAGAAGGTCGGGGGTTCACCCCCCAGTGTTTCTCAAAATTCTGTGTGAAACACTGGAAGCTTGTGCGTTTTCGTGCAAAGTTGTAGGCGTGGCTGTCCAGTGAATGTTGATGTTTTGCTGTGAAGCAGGAAGTTGTTATAACTCTGCTGTCCATGGTCCAATCTGCCCCAAACTTCACACGTTTGATAAGAGTCCCGCCCTGAACACATCTATATAGATAAATTTGGTAATAGTCACAGCGCCACTACTATCAGGCTGTTCACCACAATGACCTCAAATTTGGTCAGTAAAGCCATAAGGCCTTGATGACGCTTTATCGTAAATATTGTGACATTCCATCTCATGGCAGCGTCCCGACAGTTGATGTTCGCCATCAAACAGGAAGTTGGTGTTGAGAGGCCAGGGAAGTTCAGATGCTCACCAAAACTGACACACTCATCAAAGGTGGTAGTACTTACGATCTCATATGGTTTACAGGATCGGTTGTGGCAAATTGGCTCCACATCGCCCTCTGGAAAACTTCAAATAAGCATTCCTGAGTCTGTGTTTAACCTACATCTATGAAATTTGGTAAACACGTCTATTATATCAAGATCTACAAAAAAAAGCCTCTTGAACCCATGATCTAAATGCAACAGGAAGTCCGCCATTTTGAATTTGGCGTCAATTTGTATGCGATTTGCAGGTGTTATACTTTAACAAACTCCTCCTAGGGATTTTGTTCGATCGATTTGAAATTTGGTCAATAATATCACAGCATGTGAATGATGAAAAGTCATCAAACGTTTTTGGTTAACTCGAAATGTGTGGCCATGGCGGCGTGGTGAATTTGTACATTTGCTATGAAAGAAGTTTTATAACTCCACTGTCAATGGTCCAATTTATTCATCACATCATTCCAAAAACCCAAAGACTCTTCATTTACTATCATAAGTGACAAAGAAAAGCAGAAAATACTTACATTGAAATAAGATGAAACCAGCAAGTGTTTGATTTTTTTCTTGAGAAATTACGAAATCAACCTATAAGTGTGCACTTTTTGGAAGATATTGTCCTTAATCCTGTGCTGTACTCCCTTTATGCTACTCACACAAGCAAATTTGTATAAATGAATCATTAAAGAAGCTGCTCTGTAGTTCCATGGTTTAGCTGGGAGTGGATGGATTTTGTGATTTCATGCTAGTAATTGTATTTTTTCAGGTATGAAGACTTTGACCCCGAAACAGGCATTGAGAAAACACAGAGATCTTCTGACACATGGAAAGACATCTACCCAGTCCATATTATAGAAAACCATGAAGGGATACAGGGCTCATGTGCAGTCTTCAAACAGAGGAGAGACGTCACTAAGGATGTCCGTTCCAAGTCTCTTATTCCAGTAGTCACCTTGCAAGAGGCTTTGGAAAGGTTTGAACAGTTTGTTTCAATGAAATAAAAATTCATGCATGTGTGGATTGCATGGGTTGTTACCAACATCTGGTGAAAATTTCATGTCAATAGCACCTTTAGAAATATATTTACTGAGAAAAATGGTGACATGTTCACTACTTATTTTACCCGCTATATATATATACACACACACACACACATATATATACGTGTATATACATATGTATATATGTGTGTTTTGTGTTAACAACCAGCTCACATAAGTAGCACAGAAAAGTCACTGGTTAGTAAGAGTGTTAATATCTGTGCAGGCATGAGTTGGAAATCTGATTGTTGATCTGTTGTCTTTTTTGGTTGTTTTTGTTTGTTATAGCTTCGGTTCTTTAGATACTATTAAACATGGTTATGGTATTGTTTTAACCGTGTGTATCGATGACCTTATTTCACATACTCACTCTTTTTTCTAACACATACCTCCTCAGATATGGTCAAAAGCTCGTTGTTGTGGCGTCTCAGAATCTGCGGTTCAGGACATTGATTGGCAGTGAGAGTGATCCTGATTTGATACTCAATGATGACTCTTACTGTGTGTTGGAACGAGTGGGCCGAGGTCGATGGCAAGGAGAGCTACAGAAAGATTTGCACGGATGCTCTTTCAAGTAGGAGACACACACAGTAAACTGGCACGGTTGCATTGCTGCTCTGTGTTTCAAGCTGCAGTTTTAATGTTCACTGTGTAACAGCCAGTGTCGTGTTTCAACAGGATCGATGCTCGAAAGTTGTTCTACATGAGGAAGTCTCTTATCAGACATGGGCTCATCACCATGCAGTCTCATTGTACACGACTGAAGTCAGGCCAGCAGCAAAGCTCCATTCTTCTGCTGCTCAAACGCTTCCATGTAAACAGGTTTGTTTCTGGTCTGGTTCTCTTATTTTAGAGAATTATTTTTTTCTTTAATTCTCGACACTGTTCTGTTATGGTGCACACGTAGAGAAGGGAGGTGCGGACAGCCTAATATGCTCCTATTGCAATCCAACTATAATGGAAGGAATCTATCTGTACGGCCTTTTCTTATCTCAAGAACTCTTCATCTGATCTGCTTCATATTTGGTGTGTGTATTGCCGGGACCAAAGGAGATGTCAAATTTGGTGCAATTTGGACATGCAACATGTCTCAGTGTTTAACTTTGAGTAACCAAGGGAACTGCACTCTGTACAGCAACAGTGGCTGAGCTTCACCGCTTGGCTCATGTCAGTTCATGAGATACACAAGTGGGTCAGATCAAAGTAGCTTCACAGCTTTACTTTAAAGAAACAGCAGGTGTACTGATGTAGGAAGCTAAGAATTAAATGTTCTGCTGACGGGGGCAGCAGCAAAATTAATTGTAGCCACCAAAAAGAAGGCCTCCCTCAAAAAAATCAGTATCTTTTCAAGTGATTTTTAGCATGTTATCAATGTTATTGTGAGCATGCTGATGTTGGCATTGGCCTGATGTGAAAGAATGATGAAATACATCCATATCAGCAACCGGCCTAAATGAGCTGGAATAAAACGGTTATCTCCAAAAATCCAGTACCATGCATGCTTAGTTTAATAAAGCAGCGTTGTGCAGAACAGCCTCTCAAAACCTCTGGCATGGTTGTAGACTCTTAGCCTTGTTTGGTGCTGACGGACATGTTTCTATAGTGTTGAGTAAAAAACTGTTAAGTACCAAACAAATTCAGAGAACAAAGTTTCTGATATAAATAAAACTTTTGCCACTTTTTTTTAGGTGTATTTCCTGTATGGCTGCTACATTTTTAACACTTTGACCTGAAAGTTTGTCAAATCAAACAAAGAGTTTTGTAGGGAATCATATTTGTCAAAATAAGGTTTCAAATCATTTCTGTATTCTCAAAATTCAGACACTAGAATGGAACCATTTCAAACAGTACAATACATTTCAAACAACTGAAGACTGCTCACTGAAGTCATCAGCGATGGGAACCCAAACCTCATTTTTAAAACTTGAGTAGCATGATAACAAGTGATAACTTGTTATCATGCTACTCAAGTTTTAAAAATTTCAGAAAGTTTGTACAATTTGCAATACTAAAATGTTTGGAAGGAACAAAGCCCAAGTTTGTTCTTTTTATAATGCAGTATTAAGATTTACGAGCATCCTTTTTCTTTCACTTCTTTCAGTCCCACTCCCTCTTGTTGTGTCTCTCTACAAGAAATTGATCTTAATGTCCTCTCCTGTTTCAGGAGGTCTAAATATGACGTACTGATGGAATGTGTGTCCAACCTGCTCCAGCAGTCACCTGGTCAGTTTGTCACTTTGATCGCACTGAAACAACAACTTGTGAGTATCTCTCTGTCTGTTACTTAATGTCTGCTCATCTTTACTGTTGTCTTATTAACTCTTTTCTTTTTTTTCCTCAGAACGTGAATGACCATAGTTTGAAACGTGCTCTTCTGTACATGCGAAATGCCAAGTTGGTTGAGTATTTCCAGTGCCCGCTGGAGGACTTGGACCCCAGTGCCGGGCCCTGCATCAACAAAAGAGGTAATGCTTCAGTTCTGGTATTGCCTCAAATGTTCTGATGTATTGGATTCAGAATTAATGATTCATATATATATAGTGTATAGTGATGACATACATAAAAAAAAGTTCATTTTTCAAAATTAAACCAGTATTATAATAATAATAATAAAAAGGCATTTGTTTTCCAGGGAATAAAGTGCTTGTGCGCTGTTTGAGACTGTTAAAGCCATATTCAAAAAAGGGCGTCACCGATGATGATTATGACGACGACGAAGAGGAAGATGATGACTCTGAAGCAAAAATAAGGGCTCCCCTTTCAGAGGGTCGACTCATGGAGCGTGATGTTTTGACACAGGCCTATCACCTTGGTAGGTTTGATCACTTTGTTAGTTTGTGTAACAGGGACACAGTTCTCCTGGCAAATGAAGTATCTGGATGTATATTTTGACTCGGTTCTCAAGAACATTGGATTTGGAAAGGAAGAGTCCTGACTCTCACTTTTAGGATGACCTTCAGGGGCTTTTTGCTTTTTTTGTTGTTGTTTCCATTTGTGCTGCCAAAAAGAGACTGAGCTAGCTGGCAGTTGGCATAGCAACGTCACTTCAGTGTGAAATGTTACATAATTTGAGGGACGTGTGCACAATTTGTTGTTTATTTTTAGGCTACCATTACAAGCTGCTGTTTACACAGCTAATGGCATTCAGGTCTTCAACCAATCACCATGCTCTTACAGGTGTGAATGACATTAAGAGGTCGATAAAGGCTGTAATACAAGTCTGAAAAGTGATGTGCACAATCCCCACCAATTTATAAACAGTGCAGTACAACAGTGAAAGGGCTCCAAATCTCTTCACCCTGAAATCACTGCTGATAGTGAGCACACCCCTTGTTCTTATTCTCACCTCTTACTCTATTATTAATTTGGGTCTGTGTCTTTTTTGTTGTCCTGCAGTATTATCCTGTGGTACAAAGGGAATCCCTCAGAGTGGCATCGGGTTTAGGATGAATGTCGGTAAGCTAGAATCCCGTATGATCTGCCGAAGGCTGGAGAGGGATGGTGCTATTAAGGTAAGTAAACATTTCCCATATAACTACAAACCACCAAAAAATGAATCTGCTCTCTACGAAAAAGAGTATTTAACTTATATTACGTATTCCCTTCAAAAACTGTTAGAAATCTTAACTAAGCCTAAATCAGTAAAGTCTGTTCGAAGCAAGTGTGCTGCAGACTCGATTGAATTTTCCCTCTACTTTATAACCAAACACATCCTATTCTAATGACATTCACGTAAGCTTCAGATGAACAACTTTTTTTTAGGTACTAATCAGCAAATGTTAGGATGTAAGCGTGCTAATTTGAGATGGTGAACTTAGTAAACCTTAAACCTGCTAAACATCCTCTCTATAGAGTAGATGTAAATGAGACAGACAAAATATAGGAAACACAACAGCCTCAAATTTAAACCCAAGTCAAACAACCTAGAGCTTTTTACAAAACCTGAGACTCTAAGTGTAGTAATCAGGGCTATTTTATTTATTTATTTATTTATTTTTATAGAGAGAAAAAACAGCTGGTTCTGGTTATAGATAGATAGATAAATAGATAGATAGATATAAGTGGTCAGTGCGGATGTGCAATGAGTGGAGACACACATGGTGTGTAATAAGTGGATGGATGGATGAATGAATGAATGAAGAGTTCTATGGTTTTCTGACACAACACAACTCAGATTGTAGAGTCTGACTGCAGTCGGGACAAAGGACCTGCTGTAGCTCTCTGTCTTACACTGTGGGTGTAGCAGTCTGCTGCTGAAGGAGCTGCTCAAAGCTCCCACAGTCTCATGTAGGGGGTGAGAGGTGTTGTCCAGGATGGATGTCAGCTTGGTTAACATCCTCCTCTCACCCACCTCCTCCACAGAGTCCAGGGGACAGTCCATGACAGAGCTGGCCCTCCTGACCAGCCTGTTGAGTCTTTTCCTGTCCCTCTCTGTGCTTCCTCCACCCCAGCAGACGACAGCGTAGACGATCCATGATGTTACCACAGTGTCATGGAATGTTTTTAACATCCTGCACACTCCGAAGGACCTCAGTCTCCTGAGCATATGGAGACGACCTTGGCCCTGCTTGTACAGGACATCTGTTTTGTCCCACCAGTCCAGTTTATTGTTGAGGTGAACACCCAGGTAGTTGTATGAGTTCACCTGTTCAATGTCCAAACCCTGGATGTTTACCGGTGTAAAAAGGGAGATCCTCCTGTGGAGGTCAATCACCAGCTCCTTTGTTTTGGTGGTGTTAATCCGGAGGTGATTGATCCCACACCCGTCCACAAAGTCAGTGATGGTGTTCCTGTCCTCCAGATCGTTCCCCTCTGATATGTATCCGATAATGGCTGAATCATTGGAGAATGTCTGGAGATGGCAGTGACCTGTGTTGTGTCTGATGTCCATCCATCCATCCATTTTCTTCCGCTTATCCGGGTCTGGGTCGCGGGGGCAGCGGTCTCAGCAGAGAAGCCCAAACCTCCCTCTCCCAAGCCAGCCTAGAGATATAATCTCTCCAGCATGTCCTAGGTCTACCGGGGGTCTCCTCCCAGTGGGACATGCCCAAAATACCTCCCCAGCGAGGTGTCCGGGGGGCATCCGTACCAAATGCCGAACCACCTCAGCTGACTCCTCTCAAGGTGGAGGAGCAGCGGCTCCACTCTGAGCCCCTCCCGAATGACTGAGCTCCTCACCCTATCTCTAAGCGTGAGCCCAGACACCCTACGGAGGAAGCTCATTTCGGCCGCTTGAATCCGCGATCTTGTTCTTGTTCAGTCATTACACAGAGCTCATTTCCATAGGTGAGGGTAGGAACATAGATTGACCGGTAAATCGAGAGCTTTGCTTTGAAGCTTAGATCCCTTTTCACCACAACAGACCGATACAGAGTCCACATCACTGCAGACGCTGCCCCGATCCGTCTATCAATCTCCTGTTCCATTCTTCCCTCACTCGTGAACAAGACCCCGAGATACTTAAACTCCTCCACTTGGGGCAGCAACTCATCCCTGACCTGGAGTGAGCAATCCACCCTTTTCCGACTGAGAACCATGGCCTCAGATTTGGAGGTGCTGATTCTCATTATGGCCGTTTCACACTCAGCTGCAAACTGTCCCAATGAATGTCGGAGGTCACAGTATGATGGAGCAAACAGGACCACATCATCTGCAAAAAGCGGAGAAGCAATCCTGAGTCCACCAAACCGGACCCCCTCCGTCACCTGGCTGCGCCTAGAAATTCTGTCCATAAAGATTATGAACAAAATCGGTGACAAAGGGCAGCTCTGACGGAGTCCAGCTCTCACCGGAAACAAGTCTGACTTATTGCTGGCAATGAGAACCAAACTCTCGCTCCGGTCATACAGGGACTGAATGGCCCGTAACAACGGGCCCGATACCCCATATTCCCGGAGCACCCCCCACAGAGCACAATGAGGGACACGGTCGTATGCCTTTTCCAAGTCCACAAAGCACATGTAGACTGGCTGGGCAAACTCCCATGCACTCTCCAGCACTCAAGGGAGAGTGAAGAGCTGATCCAGCGTTCCATGACCAGGACGAAAACCGCATTGTTCTTCCTGAATCCGAGATTCGACTAACGGACAGACTCTCCTCTCAAGACCGTCCTACAACATCCAGAGCCTTAAGGTACTCAGGGCGAATCTCATCCACCCCTGGGGCCTTGCCAGAGAGGAGTTTATGAACTACCTCAGTGACCTCAGCCCCTGTGATGGATGAGTCCCCCTCTGAGTCCCCCATCTCTGCCTCCTCCATGGAGGACGTGTAAGTGGGATAGAGGAGACCCTCAAAGTACTCTTTCCACTGCCCGACTATATCCCCAGTTGAGGTCAGCAGCAAACCATCCCCACTGTACACAGTGCGAACAGAGCACTGCTTCCCCCTCCTGACTCGTCTGACGGTTTGCTAGAATCTCTTTGAGGCCGTCCGAAAGTCATGCTCCATGGCCTCACCAAACTCCTCCCACACCCGAGTTTTTGCTTCAGCGACTGCCGAAGCTGCACTCCGCTTGGCCCGTCGGTACCTGTCAGCTGCCTCAGGAGTCCCACAGGCTAACCATGCCCAGTGGGACTTCTTCTTCAGCTTGACGGCATCCCTAACCGCTGGTGTCCACCACCGGGTTCTGGGATTACCGCCACAACAGGCACCCACAACCTTACGGCCACAGCTCCAGGTAGCCGCCTCAAGAATGGAGGCACGGAACATAGTCCATTCTGACTCAATGTCCTCAGCCTCCCTCGGAATGCAGTTGAAGTTCTGCCGGAGGTGAGAGTTGAAGATCCCCCGGACAGGGGCCTCTGCCAAACGCTCCAAGCAGACCCTCACTGTACGTTTGGGTGCACCAGGCCTGTCCGGCATCCTCCCCCGCCATCGCATCCAACTCACCACCAGGTGGTGATCAGTTGACAGCTCAGCACCTCTCTTCACCCGAGTGTCTAGAACATATTGTTGTAGGTCTGATGATACAACTATAAAGTCGATCATCGACCTATGACCTAGGGTGTCCTGGTGCCAAGTGCACTTATGGACACCCTTACGTTCGAACATGGTGTTAGTTATGGACAAACTGTGACTAGCACACAAGTCAAATAACTGAACACCACTCAGGTTCAGATCAGGCAGGCCGTTCCTCTCCATCACGCCCCTCCAGGTCACACTGTCATTGCCCACGTGAGCGTTGAAGTCCCCCAGAAGAACTACAGAGACCTCAGTAGGGGCACCTTGCAACACCCCATCCAAGGACCCCATCCAAGGCAGGGTACTCCGAACTGCCGTTTGGTGCATAAGCACAAACAACAGTCACAGCCCGTCCCCCGACCCAAACGCTCAGGCAAGCAACCCTCTCATTCACTGGGGAACTGATGTGTATAATGTAATAAGAAAGGGGAGAGCACTGTTCCAAGTGGAGCTCCGGTGCTGCAGGCCACAACATCAGACACACAGTCCTTCATCCTCACGTACTGTAGTCTGTCAGTGAGGTAGTTGATGGTTCATGCAGTCAGGTTGCGGTCAACTCCTGCCCCTTCCAGCTTCTCTCTCAGCAGTGAAGGCTGGATGGTGTTGAAAGCACTGGAGAAATCAAAAAACATGACCCTCACAGTGCGTCTAGGATTCTCCAGGTGTGTGAGGAATCTGTGCAGCAGGCATATAACCGCGTCATCCACTCCGATGCCTGGCTGATAGGCAGACTGAAGTGGATCCTGTTGGGAGCTCACCAAGGGACACAGTTCGTTGAGAAGAACTCTCTCCATGGTCTTCATCAGGTGGGAGGTCAAGACCACAGGTCTGAAGTGGTTGGGCTCTCTGGGGTAGGCAGTTTTTGGTACAGGTACCACACAGGAAGTCTTCCACAGTACCAGGACCCCCTCCAGACTGAGGCTGAGGTTGCACAGATGCACAGCTACCTTACATAGCTGGTCTGCACAATCTCTGAGCAGTCTGGAGGTGAGCCGTCTGGACCTGCAGCCTTCCTTGGTCTAATCCTGCTGAATTCCCTCCTCACCTGATCTATTGTTATGGAGAGAGTGGGGTTGGCAGTGGGGGGTGGCTCCAGTTGGTGGTTGCAGGGGGAGGGGAAGTTGGGGATGGAGGCAGTGGAGAGGTGGGAGGAGGGGGGTTGTAAGACTGCAGCTGAGGTGTTAGGTAGCCAGAGAGGGCCTGGCTGGGACACACTGGGACACGGCTGGTCCATACTCTGGTGAATGGGGGAGGGAGATGAATCAAATTGATTAAAGAATTGATTTAATTCATTCGCCCAACCCTGATCACCAGATTCTGGACCTCTCCTGCTGCCCCTGCTATGTCCCGAGATCGATTTCAGTCCTCTCCCGACCTCTCGCATTGTTCTGCTGCAGTCGCTCCTCCATCTTCGTCCTGTATGCATCTCATTTTACGTGTGTGATGTCTTTCACCCTTAGGGATTCATGGAGGATGAGGGTCGCCAGAGGACTACAAAATTTATCAGCCATAAGTGTGTATCATGAACTAATGTAGATTTTTTACATTTTTTGCTTTTACATCATATCACATCAAATGTTGCTTTGGTAAATATTGTTGTTCTCACTTCTGTTGACAGATACGTGGGTGTAAGCGATCGACTCCAAATGTTTGCAAAGGAGCAGGAGCGGAACAAGCTTCTCTACTCTTCAGCATCACAGGCATCTGATACTGCCAACACTATAACACCATCTACCCCTAAGTCACCAGCAAAACAGGAACACAAAACTCATGCAGAAGATAAGATTCAGAATGCTGGAGGAAGAGGAAATAAAGAGGTGAAGGAGACTCAGCAGATGTTTGGTGATTTAGAAGTTGATACAGCAGATGAAGGCTTGGGTGGAAATCGAGGGAAAGCAAAAAGGAAGTCGGGAGCAAAAAGAAAGACGGCAGAGAAGAAAAGAAGTATGAAAAGTAAACAGCTGCAACCTGACATCACCAAAGCAGAGACTACTCCAGCTGAATGTAAGCTCTCAGTAAAGCTCACTCAGAAAGCAGCTTCTTGTCCTCACCTGTGATGATAAAAGAGTTGGTTTAATAATCTTTCTATATTCCCACTTTTCTACTTTCTGCAATCCCTCAGTTGAAACCCCAGCCTGCAGCACATCCACAGCTACAATGCTTTCAGTGTCCACTCCTGGAGCAGGTAATTTCAGCATCTGTCAAACTTTCTTTCTTTTTTTTTTCTGGCTGACCACAGCAAGGGTAGAGCTCCTGAAACACCTAGAGTAGCTGAGCTGTTGGCCACATGGGGGCAGCAGAAAAACACAACATTGTCCGACATAGCAGCAGCTTTTGATATGGTCAACTTGTTAGCACACAGCTGCTTATTTCCACGCCCAGCAGATACACAGCAACATCATTTGTCATTTGAACTTGTTTCCATCTCTTAAGTTTATCCACAATAATCACTATTATTTTAGCTTTGTTCTGCTCTCCATAAAGTCCTCAGGAAAATGTCAGGCTCTTGAGCTCTTATGCGCTCCACTGTGGTTACCAGCTACTTGGTGACCCTGCCTGTGTGCTGTTGGGTGCTGGGCAGGCAGTGGACAGTGGTTTTTAGAGCTTTTCTGCTTAATACAAATTCCTGCTGTGGCTGAAATAACGCAGAGAAGAGAGATGAGACCGACTCAAAATAAAGATGTAGACTGTCAAACCAAAACAGTGAGCTGTGATTCACAGAGCTGGGGGGCTAACTATCTATGTGCACCAAAAATGTGCCACAGCATTTATTCTGCTATTAAAACACCAAACCATTTCATTCAACCAGACCAGCATTATGTTTACTCTCTAAGAGGTTACTACACACAGGTACATGATGACATTAAGATGCTGGTCATTTGTCACATAATAATAATCATTACTCTAAGTGTGTGTATTGTGTTCTGTGCATATTTTGTCTCTTCTGTTAGAACAAGCTGTACTTGAGGAGGAGGAAGAGTCCTCCTCGACTCCTGCCACGCCCCTGCCTCAGAGTGAGGCGCTGACTGCGGCCGTTAAGCCAGCCGTTGACAGCGTTGTGGAAGTCGAAGATGATTTCCAGGTCAGTCTGACGGGATGATTTCAGTGTCTGTTTATTTGCTCTTGTTTTCCATCTGTTTGAGTGCTGGAAGTACTGTAACTGTTCAAACCACCTCCACCAGGAGCCCAAACGTAAACGGTCCAGGATGTCTGTTGAGAAGTCTCATGAGACATACCGCCTGCTGAGGAGGAAGAACCTGATCGTTGAGGCTGTCCATAACATGAAGATCATAGAGGGCCTTTTTCCGTCAGTCTGTCTGAAAAGCTATCAGTTCATTTCCAATCATTTTTATCACACAGTAATAGAGGAGACCAAAATGCCAACATGCTGTCTTTCTCCAGGCTACAGAAGATGATCAATGATGAAGAGAAGCAGGGTGGATTCATCACTAAGTGTTGCAAAAAGACTATTTTACGTCTTGTCCACAGACTGTCTAGAGAAGGCTTGCTTAAGTTTTACAATACCACTGTCATACAGGATGGGATCAGCAAAAAGGTAAATACACACATCACTGGATGGTGGTAAGTTATATCTACAAGCCTCACTTCATCAATTAAAATTAAAATTCAACGTTGGAAAGACAGTTATTAAATCTTCATGCTGATTTGATTTACTACAAAATGCTTGGATAGAATGATGTAATAACAATCTATAACATATTGTTTTAGTTTATGTGATTGTAAGCATTTCCTTTAGGAGCATTAGAAATATTTTTCAGTCTGTATCAGTTTGATCAGACTCTAAATAAACAGAGGGAATAATTGAATCTTTCTATAAGAAATGTGGATCTATGAATTCTGGGTATTATTGCTCATGCCCAGAGGCTGGCCAGCTAATCAACAGTCACTCTCATGATGAATGGATGTCTCTGCAGATGTGCATGGTTTCTAAATTCAGTGATATTCTGTGAGCTGAACAAGAAGCTTTTGCAGGCCGGATGTGGGCCCTGTACTGCCTTTTGACAATCGCCAGCATAAAGCATAGACTGGAAACAGGGAAGCTATCCCAATAAGAAAATCCGTCCATCAGCAACTGTTAAACTCACGTTATGTACAGTCAGTGTTTGGCTCATGAAAAAAAAAAAAGTAACATGAATCCATTTTAGAACGAGCCTTTTTAGAGTTTTTCATTCTGGTCATTTGAAAACTTTCTAGCCTGTTGTGCTTTTTTCAAACTATGATGATAAATTGAGTGAGGTATTATTCTGTTTCAAGCAATGCTATCAACAGAAAATATATTCCATAGAAAAATGAGGTATTCAAACAGATAAAGCATGTTTTTCTAATTAAATATGTCAAATACATTTATATGTACGGTGATATCTTTTAACAAATGTAACTATACGTCACATTTTTATTAGAAAATCAAATGAATGCTGAGTCAAACTTTGCCCCCCCCCCCCCCCCCCCCCACACACACACACACACACACACACACACACACTAACTCCATCTATCCGTCTGATGTCCTCCTATGTGCAGGTTGAGTTGGTTGTTCATCCATCCATCCAACCCAACGATGACTTAGTGAAGCGAGCCATTGAACAGATCCGCTTCAAAATCTCCAGCTCGTACACAGCTGTACGGTGAGGACAACAGAAATACTTTAATAAGTCATTTATCTGGACATAGCTCATGTCTGGATCAAGCCGCTGATCATCTGTCTTTTATCTTCCTCCTCTGTCCCCCAGTCTGCAACAAGCTGAAGAGAAAGCCAGAGGAGAAGAAAAAAATAAAGGCCAAATGAGCATGGCTGACATGACGAAAGAAGGATTAAAGGAGGACTTCAAGCCTGAAACAGGTTTAGCTCCACTGTGTATTAGAAGAGAAGCAAAATGGAAGGAGCTACTCTGGTTGGCCTGGGGTCTGGAAGGCTGTGGTTCCTTTTATTATTGTTTTTAATGAGTATTTTTGTGACAGGAAGTTGGATATGACCTTTTTTGGTGTTTTGGTTAAACCAAGCATAAACAATAAGAAACCAAAGTCAAATCTATTGTCCTCAGAACAGAAACACTTGGGGGGGGGGGGGGGGGTCGTCATCACCTAGCATCATTTACCACTGATGTGCTGACATTAGACCTGGAGTAAATACACTCACCAGCTTTGATTGCAAGTTGGAGTCTAGTCTTTAAAACCAGCTGCAGCTAACAATTCAATTCTGAATATTTTATTGATTAATCATGTGATTTTCAAGTATTTCTATAATCTAACTGTGGTACCAGCTGGACCATATATGAACTGTTTTGGTCTTTTCAAGACTAGATTCCTTTCTTTGTTCCCTCTTTCGTATTTTCTTGTGACTTCTCACTCCTTGTCTTCATAGTTCGGGGACTGGGGAGGACATTTGGCTTCCAGCCTAAGATGCCTCGCCTGCGTGTTATGCATAACTACCTCTGGTACCTGATATATGGGCACCTGCACAAATACAACTCCCACTCCACAAGTCAAACCCCAGATAACCCAAACAGCTGTGATCCTGATGACGGCTCTATGGACCGACAAATGATAGATTCTACTTTGTGTAACTTGGATGTGGCATCATCTGGCGATGAAGAGGGGGACCCAAAGGAGGAGTCAGAGCCTGATCTGTCTGAGACGGACATGAAAGGTAAGATAGCATCATGTGTGGGAACCCTCCCCTAATAGAACATGGCACTTTTTTTTCAATCAGTCTGCATGTATATTTATGGTTTTTCTTAAAGAAAATACGTGCAGTTTGATCTTGCAGCAGAGAAGCTTTTTCTGTGTGTGCGCTTGTGACCTACACCAGCCAGCCCTCTTTGAGAGAATAGCCTATTATGATTTATTTAGAACTAATATATATTTCTCATCAAAGAGGATGTGATACACCATATGTGTGAAACACAGAGACGAGACAAACAAAGACAAAAGGACATGTAGTTAACATCTACGAGCACTGTAGTGTTTGTGTTCCATGGACTCTGTCAGCTCAGAGCCTAAAGAGTCCCGGGAAGCAGAGCAGTGATGTTGACCTCAACACTGGCTCAGCAGCCACTGGTGGCTCCATTCAACACTGAAGATCGGATCATAGTAGATGCTGGAGTGTTGGGCCGGGATCATGCAGCAAGATCCTCACCAGTGCACAGAGCCCCTCTAAAGTCAAACAGAAGCCAGACAGCTCGGCCTGCCCCACCAAGCCGCGAGACCTTCCAGGAAGCAGGGCCCAACGAACAGGCCCAGGGCCCAGAACAACCAACAGGCCCGGGGCCCAGAACAACCAACAGGCCCGGGGCCCAGAACAACCAACAGGCCCGGGGCCCAGAACAACCAACAGGCCCGGGGCCCAGAACAACCAACAGGCCCGGGGCCCAGAACAACCAACAGGCCCGGGGCCCAGAACAACCAACAGGCCCGGGGCCCAGAACAACCAACAGGCCCGGGGCCCAGAACAACCAACAGGCCCGGGGCCCAGAACAACCAACAGGCCCGGGGCCCAGAACAACCAACAGGCCCGGGGCCCAGAACAACCAACAGGCCCGGGGCCCAGAACAACCAACAGGCCCGGGGCCCAGAACAACCAACAGGCCCGGGGCCCAGAACAACCAACAGGCCCGGGGCCCAGAACAACCAACAGGCCCGGGGCCCAGAACAACCAACAGGCCCGGGGCCCAGAACAACCAACAGGCCCGGGGCCCAGAACAACCAACAGGCCCGAGGCCCAGAACAACCAACAGGCCCGGGGCCCAGAACAACCAACAGGCCCGGGGCCCAGAACAACCAACAGGCCCGGGGCCCAGAACAACCAACAGGCCCGGGGCCCAGAACAACCAACAGGCCCGGGGCCCAGAACAACCAACAGGCCCGGGGCCCAGAACAACCAACAGGCCCGGGGCCCAGAACAACCAACAGGCCCGGGGCCCAGAACAACCAACAGGCCCGGGGCCCAGGAAGCTCCCCGACCAGCACTGCTGGAGTTGAGTTGCGAAGAGGTGGATACAAAAAGCATAAACAACAACAATAACACAAAAACAGATGATGATGGACGGGGAGGATATGTCACCAGAGTGTGTCCATAAAGAAGGCTTGATGACAGGTATGAGGCTTAGAGTCCAACAGACTTTTATTAGAGTCTATTTCCCTTCAGAAAAGCCACGCTGTGATTTCAGGATTCTGGAAGCAATTGTCCATCAATACTCAGTTTGTCCACAACGAGTGAAGCACGTCTGTTGGTTTGCCTGTTTCCTTTCATGGTGGATACAGTATCTTCCTGGACTCATGCCACCTTTTAATGAGCCTCCATCTTGTTTCTTAATGATTTCACCACTGCATGATTTCTCTATACTGTCATGTAATGCTCCATGTAAGCGAATTACATATTAACTGTGAAACATCAAGAAAAGAAAGACGAGGCCGTTTCTCAACTACGATGAACATTTATTTAAATCCATCCCTTGTTCACAGTCTTCATAAGAACTATGCGACTTTGTTATATTATGAGATAAAGTAAGAAATGACAGCTTATCAAATTTAAATTTACATTTGATATATTGGGTTCAGTTTAACACGGCTAGCTTGAGTATTAATAATCCCAGAAACGGGTGTTTTCAGTATTTATCATTATCATTATTTCTTTTTCTACTTTAAAATGGACGATATCCATATTGTGATGAGTGTTCTCAGTTAGAGCCCTCGGCTGGTCAGAGTGTTTTTGAACCAGCTAGACATGCCATGCTTGACAAGTGCAAGATGCAAAACCCAGTTAAACAGGGTAGATGGTGTCAAATGTTCTAGAATAGGCACTTTGGGGGGAGGGGGGTGGGTGGAAGGGTTGTTTTTTTGTTTTTTGTTTTTTTGTTACCATCGATGCCTTTGTTTACCTTTTGCTATTCGACTACAGCAGACACCTTTATTTTCATACGGTGATCCAGAAGTGACACTGTGATGTATACGCTCATTATTGATGAACAGGGTGGTGATATTTGTTAGTTTTAATGTAAATGGGTTAGGGTTAGAGTTTTGGCACACCTTAAAAAGATGCAAACAGATATTGTCTTTTTACAAGAAACCCATCTCACCATACAGGAGCATAAGAAATTGAGAAGAGAATGGGCAGGACATGTATTATCATTATCCTTTAACTCAAAAGCTAGGGGTAGTGGCCATTTTGATAAATAAAAATCTCCCAGTGACAATTGGGGAAAAGATCCATCAGGCCGCTATATACTAGTTAATTGTCAGATCTATTCTGAGCCCTGGACACTGTTAAACCTATATGCACCCAACTATGATGATGAATCCTTTATCCAGGATGTTTTTTTTGAAGGTATCAGGGACAACCTAATATACTCGTAGGTGGGGATTTCAATTTCTGTTTGGATCCTATACTAGATAAGTCAACTACAACAGTATCCAAAACAAAGGCCGCCAAAACAACTTTGACATTTATGAATGATTTAAACATGATGAGGTGTGGAGACAAATGCACCCTCAAACTAGGGACTACTCTTTTTATTCATGCCCACACAATTCTCATACTAGGATCGATCTGTTTCTGTTGTCAATGCAATTAATTCACAGAGCATTAGAATCTGAGTATTTATCTAGAACCCTGTCTGATCACTCACCATTGACCCTGTCTATTTTGATGGCCGGAAAAATAGTTGACCCATATAGATGGCGCTTGAACCCTACCCTTCTACAAAGGCCAGATTTCTGCAAGTTCATTAGGGATCAGATAGAATTGTTTTGTGAGACAAACTGCAGTTCCTCCCCTAATAGTTTTGTACTATGGGACACATTAAAAGCTTATTTGAGGGGACAAATAATATCCTTTACAAAGGGTATCAAAAAGAAATATTTGGCAGAAATAAATACGCTAGAAGCACAAATTTTAAAATTGGAGAAGGAGTTTCAACAATCTGGGTCTAAGGACTTATACCGATTGCTGGTGAACAAAAAGTTGAAATACAATACATCACATACCTACAAAATTGAAAAAAACATCTTAAGAACCAAACAAAAATATTATGAATTGGGAGAAAAGGCTCACAAAACTTTGTCCTGGCAATTGAGAACAGAGGAAAGTTCAAGGACAATTAATGCAATCCAAACAGAAAAGGGTTCAACCTCATATAACCCAACAGAAATTAATGCCACATTTAAACAATTTTATATACATCAGAATTGCCAGAGGATTTGACAAGAATTGATGAGTTTCTATCTACGATTGAATTGCCAAAACTCAACCACGAAGACCAAAAGAATCTTGACTTGTCCATCACTCTGAAAAGGCCTTTGATAGGCTTGAGTGGCCATATTTATTTAAAGATTTAGGCAAGTTTGGATTTGGCCAATTGTTTATCAACTGGGTAAAAACCCTATACCATGAACCCAGAGCCAAAATTACCACAAATGGGCAAACCTCATTATCATTCCCCGTAAGCAGATCTAGTCGACAAGGCTGTCCTTTGTCTCCTGGACTTTTTGTCTTGGCCATTGAACCACTAGCTGAAGCAACTAGACGGGATTCAGAAATAAAGGGCTTTGAAGTGGGTCAGATAAATCATAAAATTAATCTTCTGGCGGATGATGTCATCCTGTACCTGACAGACCCGGGTAACTCCCTTGCCAAATTACAGACTCTTTTATGCGCCTTTGGTTTTATTTCAGGATACAAGTTCAACTGGGAAAAAAGTGAAATTATTGACCATACTGTATATCAGCAAACAATCTCATTCAAATGGCTTTCAAATATTAAATATCTTGGAATAACTGTAGATAATGATCTTAAAAATTGGTATAAACTCAATTACCTACCATTACTGAGTAAAATTGAGGATGACCTCCATAGATGGATAAACCTTCCCATTACTTTGATTGGTCGAATCAACTGTATCAAAATGAATATACTACCAGATTACAATATATTTTCCAATCCCTACCAATTCCATTACCTGAAGCTTTTTTCAAAACCCTCCACAAACATGACAATTTTTATGGAATGGTAAAATGCCAAGGGTATCTATGGAAAAATTAACATGGGAACATAGTTTAGGAGGTTTTCGACTTCCAAATTTTAGAAAGTATTATCTGGCATCTCAGATGTGATTTATTCTTGCATTTTTTGAGATTGATGTTGCCCCTTCTTGGATACAACTTGGACTGCACCCTCTGAAGGAAGATAATTTCAGTGACTTTATTTACAAATGGAGCCATAGAACGATATCCAATAGGACAGACAATCCTATTTTGAAACATCTCATTAAAATATGGATTGAAACTCACAAAAGTTGTGGAATTAAGATGGGACTGTCACCAAACACATCTTTGAGGCAGAATGAACTTATACCCATGACTCTAAATAACACGATCTTGGTGATATGGCATCAAAAAGGAATTCAACATTTGGACGATTGCTACGAAAAAGGACTTCTCATGTCTTTTGAAAACTTGAAGAGGAAATATGACTTGTCTAGTAACACTTTCTTTTGCTATCTTCAGTTAAGATCATATCTTAGAACCAACCTCGGCCCTGGAATGACTCTACCTGTTTTTACTACTGTGGAAAAGTTACTTCATGAGGGAAATGTAGACAAATTTATTTCTAAAATGTACTCCTTATTGCTGAATGAAGGCCCAAAGCCAGGCCTACACAAATCCAGGATGAGATGGGAATCAGACCTGAATGTAACAATTGATGAACAACTCTGGTCATATTTATGTCAGAACAGTTTGTCAGCAACAGTTAATGCTCGGTACAGACTTGTTCACTATAACTTCCTCCATCAATTGTACCTCACTCCACAGAAGTTGCCTAAGTCCAAGCCTGAACTGTCAGAAATGTGCTTCAGATGTGGTATAGAGGTCGGTTCTTTTTTACACTGTACCTATTATCGTTAACCCCCTTTTAACCCTACAGGGTTAAAAGGGGGTTAACGATAATAATTATGATCGAAATGATCATATATTAATTATCATATTATAAAGCTATTAATTAATCAGACAGGGTTATGAAAATTACCTCGAGGAGCACCACCTTCCTAAAGCTATATCCTTAAGGTCGGAAGGATTCCTTAAGAAAGCTGTAAATATAACCCAGATTAATTAATTACTAAATAATAGCGTTCAATCAGTCTCAAATGAAGGAAGTCGCGTCCTCTATCGCAAGAACTAATGATTCCAGTCATCAACACAGAAACTTGGTCTAAAAGAATCTACTTTATTATCAAAGATAATCTAACACAGCACACAGGAACAAACTAAACTAAATCTAATATAGGATGATAACAGAGAGATAGTCGAATGAGATCAGAGTGAAAGAGAGAGAATAAGACATAACTATAACAAGGCGAAATGATAGCGTGGTGATGTGAACCAAACTAAAGGGGGTCTAAGGGAAGTTTGAAGGGAAACTAAATTAGGTAAATTGTGGATAATAATGCCAGATCAGCTATGACGCTTTCCAAGACACAGAGATGTTCGGGTTAGCTTACTTCTCAGCCGGTCTCCGGGGTAGGGACGAAAGCACGCTTTGGCGAGTTATCAGGAGGGGTCACCGACCGGATACTCGCGGAGGATGCTGTTCGAAGTCCACCGGATCCTGGTCCCGAATCTCAGATGTTGGAGGGTCGCGTCGTCGCTGGCTGGCGGCTTTGTGAACTTCGGACCTGACGGTCGTGTTCAGCTTGGCCGTGCTTTGACGGCGTTGGAGCGAGTTAAGCGGTAATACAGCTCAAAGAAGGGCTTAGTGAATTACTCAGGCGTGAGTGATCCACAGGTGAGCTTCAAATAAATTAGTTGAAGTGAAGAACTTCAACTATTAACAGAGATCGTAGGTAAGGAATGCTATCTAACTGTATGAGCTAAGTCTTAAAGAGAGGGGATAAAGAATTCTCTTCTGCTGCGGCAGGAGGGCACGGGCTTACCAGGAGTCACGGGGACCTCCGCGTTCAGGAGTCAGAATTCATGTCAGGTGGAGGTAGGAGCAAGCGGAGCAAGAGAGCGAGCGGCTTCGCGCCGTGCCTTTTGAAGCCTCACAGCTGCCGGAAGTAGGGGCGTGTTCTATTCTACTGTAAGATATGCGTTCACATCACCAGCTGGCATAGAAACAATAGGCGAGACATCTGAGTCTCTCCACTAGAAGGAGGCATCAAAGCACACATGCAATAAACATGAACTCAAATGGACACAGGCAGAAAATCATCACTGTGTGCTTATTAGATTCAAAACAAGAAACACATTACATGAAGGAGTAAAACACACAATAATTAAGAAAACATCCGAAATGATCCATTGGAAAATGTTGCAGAGTTCAGTTTTTCAGAAATCATGCTTGCACAGTCATGAACACATTTCTTCTCTTGCTTCCGTGATGAGAGGAAGAGGAGAAGAGGCAGGAGGGATGGTGAACATTTATGCATGGAAGGTTGGTTGGATTGTCAAATTTTATTGATTCATTAATTTCGAGATTCCAAAACCATGCAGGATTTTGGATCCTGTAATTTGGAGTAGAAAGCAGTCTCATTGTCTCTTGAGTTGCAGGCTGATACCCTGGTGTGTCTCTGGTACTCAGCAAGGGGTCAGGAGGGGTGAAACCAGGTCCTCTTTGATATGTTAAAGGAGGGCAGATGTTGTGTTGATACAGACCCCAAGTTGTGATTACGGGCGTTATCTTTATGTGAATTGTGGGGTTGTAACTCCACAATGGTGAACAGATTGTTGTTCCAAGGGAATGACCATGTTTGATCATTCAAGCAAGGCGAAACCAGGGCTGAAGTCGCAGGACATGGTGAGGTGGGGGTCGACTGACCTACCCTCACCCTACACTGGCTTGGCACAAAAGTGAGACCCTTCTGATATGACTTCTGTAACATTATGACCAAGATCACAGGAGCTCACTTTACATTAGATCTTGAGTTATGTCTCCTGGGGAATTCTACAAAAGTTAACAGATCTTTAACAAAATCTCAGATTAAATTTATGGAAATTGCTTTATGTGTGGCCAGGAAATGCATAGCAATAACCTGGAAGTCTGACTCCCCTCTCACCATTGATAAATGGACCACGGAAATTAATAGTTGTATTCCTCTTGAAAAGATAACATATAGTCTCAAAAAAAGGATATGATGCTTTTCTGAATGTTTGGCAGCCTTATTTAGAACGTATGGGTTCAACACTGTAATTACTAACTGTGTTACTGCTGTGCTTATTGGTGATGTGTGTGTGTCATTTAGGTGCATCGACTTATTTATTTCATATGTGTATATATGTATGTAAATATATGTGTGTGTGTATGTATGTGTGTATATATGTATATATATATTTATTTTCTTTAAATTAATTTAATTTACTTATGTTTATTTATTTATTTATTTTTCCCCCTTTTTCTGTTCTGTTTGGTATGCTTTGTTATAAAACTTTTGAATAAATAAAATATTCCAAAAAAAAGAACTATGCAACTTTTAAATGTGAAGAATTTGCTTATTTTTTGAAAGAGAACTTTGTTCCTATAAGAGCCTATAAGAGATAAATGATCATATTACTCCACTGCTGAAGACACTGTTACTTGTTATTAAAGCTTTAAGTGACCTTGCTTCTCCCTACATTAAATATTTTCTGTCACTTTATCACTTTAATGATTTATTTCTTAACTTGTATTGGTTATAAAATTTTAGGTTTTATTCTTGTAATTTAAGTCTCACTTAATTTGATCTATATTCGGGGGTGGGGGTGTTGCTCTGTCTATATTGTTTCAGTTTTGCTACGTGAAGCACTTTGGCCTGCATATTTGTTTGAAAGGTGCTACACAGATAAAATGGAGTTATTTGTGAATATAGGTACACTCATTGTTATTTTAATTAAGAATGCTCTTTCATAGGGGCTCTCAGACTTTCTGTGATCTTTTGATGATAGTGTACGTTGATGAAGATTCGTGGAAGAGATTCATCACTCCCGTCCAGTTACACAAGGAGTTTGGCAGCGGCTGGGCGATGGTTGGCGACTTACTTCTCTGCCTGCCTCTGTCTATCTTCATTCAGACCACACAAATCAATTATAAGGTGAGCATTTAGTTTAGTTTGTCTTATGGTACCATCTGTGACAGCGGCCTTTGTCACATATACTGTGGTGGTTCTAAGTACTCATTGGTCCAGATGTACGACATGACACAGACTCCCTTTGTCCTTAAAGTGTAGAGTAAGTTCATTCTTAGGCATTTGAGTTTTTATCAATGAAGCCGACCTTCTGGTCAATTGATTTTTTTTTCCAGGATGGGTAAAATGTTTAACATTGCCCTGAGAGCTCCACAAACTGCAACTAAAAGACATGCAAATAGAAAAAACACAGCGTAATTAAGAAAGCATTGTTACCATTTTGATGACTCGTGTGCAACATTTTGAAAAAATGTTACTATTAAATAGTTTCAAGGTGAACATTCTACATTTAATATCATTTAAAAAGTGCAACACAAGAAAAAACAGATGATCCTAATGGTAATAATTTCTTCCTGTCCAACAGCTAAAGACAATGGATCAGTGCATAAAAAGACATAATACTGTGTAACAGTTGTCTCGTTACCACATTTGTAACAGTCTTTATTTTTAACACAAATAAATAATGAACCACAGCTTTTCAGCTTCAAAAACACAAGTAAGACCTAAGCTTTGCAGTTTTTACACAGACGTGTCCCTCATGTCTGCGTCTCTGCTACTGCAACAGACAGAGCCATCAGTCCAACACAAAACACCTCATCATCATCACTACCTCACTACCCTGCTTACCTGAGCCGCCTCTACACCCCCTGTCACCTGCCGCTGAGCACAAAACCACAACCCAACACCATCAGGGATTATTCTATATATTCTCTATATTCTACGTCAGAAGTATTGATTAAACTGTAGGATCGTTTTGGAGACTGCAGTTGTTGGTGTTATGCACATAGGTGGACATTATAAACTAAGACGCCAGATTTCATTACTCCACTTGGGTTGTGCATGTGGACATGAATGAGATATTCTCCATGGCCTCTTCTTGTAGCAGAACTTGTAGTGCTCACAAACACATGTGCTTGTTGTGTCCACAGGTGGATGGATTAGAAGACTATCTCAACCACCCTGTGAAGCAACACCTCCTTGTTCGAATGCTGCCTGCCAGAATGAAAAGACAGCTGCTTTATAAACGGTGAACTGCTTTCTCACACTGCTCTCTCTAAGTCATCTTAACTTTAATCTAAACTGTTTTTGTGCTGTCTTTTTATCAGGAAATACATCTTTTCGTTTCATGAGAACCTGCAGAAGTTGGTGTACATGGGTCTGCTGCAGTTTGGTCCTGTGGAGAGGTTCAAGGAGAAAGACCAGGTACAAAGTAACCGCATCAAAAACACACATTACCAATCGTTGTATTCAAATACACAAATTCGAGCTGCCATGATTAATTGATTAGTTATAATGACTCGTTTGAGGCAGCTGAATATGAATATAATCATAATATTTGAAAGCAGGACCTGATGTTTGGTGTGAAATTAATATATGCAAAACATGCTAAATTGAATATTTGTAAATATTTACATGTGCTTTTTTTTCTTTTTCTTGTACAATATACAAAACGACTAGTCAGACATAAAGTAACATGGAGGTTCAGCCCGGGAAGATTCAAGGTGCAAATAAAATAAATCTAAAACATTATTACAGAAAATGAGGGAAAACATATTTGTGTTTTTAAGTCATTTAACAAAGTTGTGCAGAGAATCTTTTTCAGTGAAAATAGATGATTTGTCACATTCTTCGGTGATGTTTTCTTTATAAATCCAAGTAACCGATCTAAGTCAAACTAACAGAAGATTTCTCTGATAGAAGAGGAGTTGTCTTTAAAAAAGATGAGTGAATTAAAGGAAATCAAAATGAAGTTAATTCTCTTTTCACATATTCATGTTTTCTACACATCTTCACTGATCCAGGTGTTTGTGTATCTGAAACGCAATGCGACCATTGTTGACACCACCAGCACTGAGGCTCATTATTGGCTGGTCACAGAGCCACCTGACAAACCCTTCGATAGGCGTCGGTACACATTCAACACTGCTGAAGAAGTAGAAAACTACTGGTTTGACCTGATGTGTGTCTGCCTTAATACACCACTGGGTACATGCACAAACACACAGCCCCATCAACACAATCTCTCACAGCATCAGCAGTCATATGGAAAATTCTCATTTCATCTCTTTCTTGGCATTTTTCTAGGGGTCATCCGCAGTAAGAGAAATGTCACAGAGGAGGAAGCTGATCCTTCCTTTGTCCGTGAACGCAACATTTTCGTAGGACTGGCATACATGCTAAAGTAGGCGGACTCTGATTTCTGTGTAGCACCAAATAAGTTTAGAGAAAGAAGTATGCAGTCCTTGACCCTGAGCCTTTTAACGGAATGTATGTGTAGTAATAATAATAATGATAATGTAATAGTGAATGTCACTCCTCATGGGAACAGTGAGTGAGTGCTGGGCTTACTACTGTCATCGTTGTGCTTTCCCTCACACACATCTGAAGTTGAATCTGTACACACACACAGGGGCAGTCAAGAAGTGTGTGACGATGGGTCAATACCAGGGGACGGGAAAGGAGCAGCAGGTCTGGACTCTGAATTCTTTGCTCATCTTAAACGTAACTGGTTTTGGACCAATCACCTACTGGCTTGCAAAACGGTATATACAGGAAACAGGAGCAGCACATGTGTATACAGTATGTATATTCATGTAGTGCATAGACAATATTAATATTGGCCTAATATTTGTGCTTTTGGCAACTTTTCAGACCCAAAGTGGTTTAGCAGCAAAGGAGAACAAAGTCAGACTGAAGAGCCTGCTCAGTAGAAATGCTCTCAGGATTGCACTTAAAGCTGGTGAGTTGCTGCTTGAAATAGAAAGAATTTCTCTCTTTAATATAATATATAAATATATAAAGTCAACATTAAATGTCTGAACAACCAGTACTTAAATAGCTTTTTTTAGTTGTGTACATAAAATATGCCAAATGTGTCCAACAATGTTCCTTTTAATTTTGTAAAAGGTGATGACTTTTGATGTCATTGTTTTGATAGAGACAGAAATGACTTACTGTGTAACCCTTTATTCATTATTAACAGTCCCTGATGAAACGATGGGAATATAATATTTGAGTCTTTAATGTCTAATACAGATATGAGGTTTTTCCATTGGCTATGCTGAGGCACAATCTTATTATGTTGGTGCTTTTAGGACCTTATGCCTGCTGACTTCCTTCAAAATCCACCTTTAAACCTGTCACTGGGTTCCTGCTCATCAATAATAATAATGTCTGTGTTTAACAGGAGGAACTACTGCACCTCATTATGTGACTACCAAACGAATGCTGACTAATGAAAATGTTGAGGTATGAGTTCTAACAGTTTCAATGTATTATTTTGTAATCTTTAAACTCAGTTTATTGGTTTCATCCAGCTAAGACTAATGAAGTGTAATTCAACCATCTTTAATGAAGGTTATAATGCTGAATCTGTTAAACTGCTTTAAAGAGGTGTTGAATCAAATGTATGGTGGTCGATTGGTCAAAAGTGGCAAAATAAAGATGTCACTTAGGCCTCTGGAAAATGATTATGATTAATCAATAATGAAAATAATGGTTAGTTGCAGCCCTAAAATAGTGTCAGTATTAACAGGTTCTTAAATCGAGTGTAGACTCAGCTGTTTGTGAGGTTGTGTATTCTCTAAGAGTACAGGTTACAAACAGTGTTTCCAGTTCTTGTGTGCTTGTAAACAGGTGAGTATAGAACCTGCAGCCAGGAACCAGCAGGTGGTCGGAGGAAAGGGACAGAGGAGAAAGAGGAGCAAAAAGGAGGTTGTCAAGACGTCTCGCAAGAAGAAGAAAGGTACAGTGTGAGCATAAATAACCATGCATGTGACAGGGGGTGTAAAGACGGACAGCTGATGCACTGCGTTCTGGTATTTATGTGTGTTTATCTGCCTTAAAGAGCTTAAGAAACGAACTCCTGCCCATGACGAGGCGGACCACAAAGCCTTGAAGATGATGACCAGACAGAGAGTCTTCTGGTCTGTGCAGGAGGACTCACTGATGATGCTCTGCAGCGTGGCCTCTCACCTGCTCAACAGCAAGGTATGAACACACGTCCATGAAGGGTCGTCCTTAACATGCTAGTGTCCACCGAAAACAAAGACTTCTCTGTTCCTTTATTTCATTCATTTTTAGAGGGGAAATATGCAGTAATTAAAAATTCATTTATTTTCTGTTAAGAAGGTACTTTAGGTTGGTGTGTTGGTTGTTGTGTGTAAGACTCACATTGTTGTGTCTTTGAGCCTCTGAAAAGCCAAAGCCTCACACTAATAAGCCATAATACAAGAAAAGGGAGTCATAGTAGACATTACCCCCTTTTACAAAGCCTGTTCAAGGCGGTACTGTTGTATTGTTATTGCACCTCTCCGTTCTGTATAAACGTTACAAAGGCGTAACGGGGGGGTCACAGTTGTTCCACCTCTGAGCTGCCGTATAGGTAGCAACAGCACTGAATGGACATCAGTATGAGCCTGCAAACTGGCTGGGCAGTAGGACAGAATGGAGGCTCGACTTTGTGGCATTATGTGTGCTGCCCATAGCCTGTAGATATAAAAAAAATCAGTAGCAATTACCAGCTAACTCAGAGAAGAAGAAAATCAAAAGCAAAATGTTTGGAAGCAGGAGGGGGAGCTGTTTTATTGTGTATGTTCTGAGTCATGATGCTAACATGCAGTGTGCTTTAATGTGTTGCAGTTAAAAAGGCCGTTCGTACCTTACTGTCTGGTGAGAGACCTGCTCCACTCAGAGTTTGAGAAATCAATGGATAAAACATCCGTCGCTGTTGGACGTCGGACACGATACATCCTGAAAAACCCTCAGACGCTTCTGAACTGCAGGTAGGTTTGCATAATAAAATACACAGTTTATAAGACCAGCCTGAGTGTTTCTCACCACCTGTGTGCTGCAGGATCTGCCTGGCTGAGGTGTACCAGGACAAACCTCTGATGAAGCTGTTGGAGGAGAGGAAACCTGCCCATCCAGACCATCCAGAGGTGTTTGTCGGTTTTTCTTCATGTTACTGTTGATCTTTTTCATGGTTTCTGAAAGCTTGAAGTTGACAGTTGAATTTTTCTTTGAGGATTGTGGTCAAGCGTTCTCTGAGTATGTGAGGCTGCTCAGAGAGAAGTACAGCTCTGCTCTGACCCCTTGTGACACAACCTTGCCCGACACAAAACATCAGCTGTTTGCACGGTAAGAGGAGTTTTGATTACAAGCCGTGAGGGTGGAGACAAGCAGCTGTGAAGTGAGCTTTGTAATGTGTGTGTGTGTTACAGCTTTAAGGTTTCAGCTATACAAAGTGGAAAGCAGCTGTCATGCAGAGATTCCCTCAACTGGTGAGGATTCAGTCTGAATTTGTGATTTCCTTTCTCCTCTGATTATATGTTGGTTTGTATGGTAGCAGTTACATGTTTTTTGTGTGTCCGTTACAGCACAGATGACATCCACACCATAGTGTTGCATAACTTGATTCAGAGCACGTTGGCCATGAATAACAGCCAGATGAAGTCTTCCAGGTCCTTTCAGGTACGTCTGTGTTTAATTTACTTCCTCTGCTCATGAAGTTTATTTACATACTTTACTGTTTTTTATGTACTGTAGTGTTAACTGTTCTCTTTTTCTCCTGCTCAGGGATTACAGATGTAAATGAGCTTACAGCTAAGAAGCTGTGCTCTGTCCCTGTCAGATAAACAAATGAAACATTAAATATAAATACTTGGCACCTTTCACAATAAAAGATTTGTGCTGACCCTGTTGCAGGAGGCTGGCACACACTGACCTCTGATAGTCCATCTGTCGTTTCTCTTAGACCTTCCAGTTGTACAGTAAGTATGACCAGGAGCTGCTGTGCCAAGTGTTCATACAGTGCAGGAAGAGGGGTCTGGTCAACCGCCGTCGGGTCAATCAGCCATCTGGGCCGAAGAAAAACCGAGCGCTGCCCATCCTGCCAATGTCCTACCAGCTGTCTCAGACCTATTACAGGTACACAGCCTCCTACAGACTGTAGTAATGAGAAGACGACTCATCTCTTACTTAACCATTTATTATCTATCTGTACTATTTATCATGCTAAGACTCCTGTCTCCTGTTTATTTCAATTTGTTTTGATGAATAAATAAGTGACGAGGACTAAGTTACTAAACATAATGTGATGTTTCAGAGTCACTGGAGATTAGAAGTAGCTTTTCATTTTGCAGGTATTGGTCGTATACTGTATAGTCAATAGTTTTAGCTTCTAATATATAAAATGAGTTTATCTCCTAGAAATATTTGTGTCTTTTTGTGTCCATGTCTTCTGTTGAAATATTTGATTACACACTACTCAGAGTTGTGTTTCACAGTTATGTGACCATGTCTTTCCTTTTTCCATGACAGATGTTTTTCATCACGTTTTCCTCACTCACTCTGCACTGATGCCTTCCGCTTCTTGAGGAATCTAATGAACAACAGAACAGGAGATGACAGACCTGTCACAGAGTTCTACCTTGAAACAGAGAACAGGTCAGAGAACAGGGAGGGCGTGACGGAGAGAAGAGCAGGATCAGAAAGAAAAAGAAAGCAAAGCAAAGAGAGGGAAGACGGCAGACCAGTGAATGACTCTGCAAAGGAAGAAGAGAACAACCAAAGCAAAGTGGAAGAACAGCAAACAGAGACTGAGCACAAAAAGCCAGAAGGATCCTTCACAGCTGGTTCTGAGCTGTGGAGCACAGAGCAGACAGACGATCGTCTGCCCAGAGCTGCTGCCTCAGACACAGCAGCTGCAGCTTCAGGGCCTCCGGATGTGTCGGACATGTTGCCGTTTACTCTGGACTCTCCAGGCGGGGCCTGTGTGGTGTCTCTCAGCCTGATGTCTTTGGGTCTGCTGAGTGTGAACATCTCCATACCTAAGCAGATTGTGGTGGTAGACAGCAGCTTGGTAGACAACGATGTCGTAAAGAGGTCAGTCATAATCCATGTATAGGCACTAATGTTGTATTATAGTCAAGAGCAGACTATTCAAAATAATGGGCACTGAAGTGATATTGTGTTTGAATTTTTATGATACTAAGAGCCTCACAAATGGAATCCATTCAACTGCTTTGTACCAGGGAGGAGACACAATATTTATAACATGTACAACCTGAAATATTCATTATCTGAACAAATACCTGCATGTATAACTTACTGTCCTTATAATTAAAGAAAAAAGAAATAACCAGGATAGTCTGAAGTCTCCAATACAACCAGGATACTCTGAAGTCTCCAATATAACCAGGATAGTCTGAAGTCTCCAATATAACCAGGATAGTCTGAAGTCTCCAATACAACCAGGATACTCTGATAGTCTGAAGTCTCCCAATATAACCAGGATAGTCTGAAGTCTCCAATATAACCAGGATAGTCTGAAGTCTCCAATACAACCAGGATACTCTGATAGTCTGAAGTCTCCAATATAACCAGGATAGTCTGAAGTCTCCAATACAACCAGGATACTCTGATAGTCTGAAGTCTCCCAATATAACCAGGATAGTCTGAAGTCTCCAATATAACCAGGATAGTCTGAAGTCTCCAATATAACCAGTATAGTCTGAAGTCTCCAGTATAACCAGGATAGTCTGAAGTCTCCAATATAACCAGGATAGTCTGAAGTCTCCAATATAACCAGTATAGTCTGAAGTCCCCAATATAACCAGGATAGTCTGAAGTCTCCAATATAACCAGGATAGTCTGAAGTCTCCAATATAACCAGGATAGTCTGAAGTCTCCAATATAACCAGGATAGTCTGAAGTCTCCAATATAACCAGGATAGTCTGAAGTCTCCAATATAACCAGGATAGTCTGAAGTCTCCAATATAACCAGGATAGTCTGAAGTCTCCAATATAACCAGGATAGTCTGAAGTCTCCAATATAACCAGGATAGTCTGAAGTCTCCAATATAACCAGGATACCTGTAGGCCTGTTAACTGTTAGACAACATGAGACAGTAAAACAGCATCAGATGTAACGAGATGAGTTATTTAAACTGCAGCTAAGTTGCTTCCATCTCCTAGTGTTAGTAAACACCTCTCTAAATTACAAAATTATGCTGAGCCAACATTTACACCTCAGTAATTAGTGACAGATTTAGTGAATCGTGAAGTGTTCACTGTGATTGATTGACCTGTCTAAACTCTGGTTTTCAGTATGGCAGCACTGGAAGACGAGGACGAGGACGACGATGATGATGATGGTGAGGAGTATGAGGGGAGAAAAAAAATGGAAGTGAAGGCTCATCAAGCGTCACACACCAACTATCTGATGATGCGGGGATACTGCTCTCCTGGCATAGGTACATTTTTTTTACTTACTTTAGATCAGGTCTGGCCAACCCGCGGCTCCCGAGCCGCATGCGGCTCTTTGCCTGGTTTCATGCGGCTCTTACGTTAATATCGAAGTTTGTGTTTGTGTTTTTTTTTAATGTGCGTGTTCGCTTCGCTTGAGTTCAATATGGTATTTTCGTCAAATGCGCATGTGCGGTCAACATACGTCTGCGAGTCTGTGTTTTCTACCCTGAAACACGTGAAATCAAAGCATCGATCTGTTCTGACTGACACCCATGTGAAAGAATTGCTTCAAGTGGCAACAACGGAATACAAGCCAGATTTGAAGAGGATTGTTCAAGGCAAGGAATGCCAGTCCCACTAAGCAACATGCATAGTAAAAGAAAAACGCTATTGTAAATTATTATATTTTTGTTTGTGGACTTGGTTGAACTGAGAGTTTGTGTGTGTGAGACAGTGCACACAATGTTCATTGTTGAAAATGACTGGCCTGTGGTCTTAGTACTGTAGGAGTCAATTTCTGTCATTATCATGTTGGTGTGTGACATTTACAATAAATCTGGCTGAGCAGAGGTCTGTGTGTGTGTGTGTGTGTGTGTGTGTGTGTGTGTGTGTGTGTGTGTGTGTGTGTGTGTGTGTGTGTGTGTGTGTGTGTGTGTGTGTGTGTGTGTGTGTGTGTGTGTGTGTGTGTGTGTGTGTGTGTGTGTGTGTGTGTGTGTGTGTGGAAGGGATGGGGTGATGTTCATGTGTGCCCATGTGTATGATGTGGCTCTTTGCGGTAACACAGTAAAAAATGTGGCTCTTAGTCTCTGACTGGTTGGCCACCCCTGCTTTAGATGGATTGTTTTCTGCATATGTAATGTGTAAATTCACCTGGTTTGTACCTGGTGGATGGCAGAAAGTAAAGTTTATTTTCAGCAAAATCATATGGATCATGCACTGGATTGAACAAAGAATAAACTAATCAAACAAGGGAATGTCAATATCTTTACAACTGAACTCACATTTTACATTTATATACTAAAGTAGCAAATGTCAAATGTGCACAAGCCAAACCAAAAAAAAGGTTTAGATTTGTAAAAAATACAAACAAATAGTCAATTAAAGTATTATTTGTCAGACAATTAATGAACTACAAATCTGACAATTATTATATCATTTATCAACAAAAAACAGTCCTTGGTTTTAGCTCCTTAAAATGTGAGAATTAAATCTGAATAATGTCTTGATTAATTTATTTAAGAATATTAAGATGGATGGATCTGAAATGAAAATAATTTTTACTTGCAACCTGAATTATTTTTGTAAAATTGTTTTGTTCCTAGTCAAACGACGTGACCTTAACACCACTGATAGCATCGTGGTGGAGTCGTGTCTTATGAGGCTGAAACTGCGCAGCACACCTGCTCACCATGTGTGTTTGAGTGTGGAGGGTAAGTATCAATACATGGAAGATGCATACAGACACAGTTTCACCTGCAAAAAAGTCATCATTTATTGACTTTTTTCATTTTGATCTCCCCAGCATTGGACTTAACTAAATGTGGTCCATCCCTGCTGCCCTCCAGCCTCACCTACTCAACTCGTTTCTCCTACCCCTGTCCATCCAGTGTGAAGGAGTGTGAGAGCCGTTTGATTCAGCAAAGAGGATACACTCCTCAGGACACAGAAGCCTGTGTTCAGCTCAGGAGGAGCTTAGATGCAGCTGGTGAGAAAGGCTTGGATATGCATGACCTCTACCAGACTCACAATCATTTGGAGGAGCCACAGTGTGGATGCACCAGGAGCCTGCAGCAGTATATGCAGGTATCATGTTTTACTATATAAAACAGAAATATATCATTTCAGTACAATTAGAAAGCAAAATGAACAATAACTATAAAATAAAGCTATAAAACAAATCACAGTTATTTTGAACTCTACAACAGAGTGATTAGTCAACTGGACCGCAATACTGGAGCACTTGCAGATAGCCTTAGTCTTAGCCTTAGCTAAAGCTATATGTACTTTTCCCCAAACTTACAAAGGTTAACATATTTAATGTAGACCTGAATGTGACATTTTGACATCCATCTTTCATTATTGTGCTGTAGAAATATATGGTTTAACTATAATAACTACAAAATAACGTTAAAACTAAACCACAGTTACTGATGTCTTTGCAACAGAGAGGCAGTCAACTAGGCAGCTACAAGAGCTGCTTTTCAAATGAAAGCTAGTCAGGGGGGAGATCTGCCCCATCACTAGCCATAGCTTAAGCTAAATGGACAGTTTTCCCTAGCTACATTTAGCAGTGTTAAAATTTCTAGTTTGAAAAAATTCAGTTTTTTGTCCCACAAATGAACTAAATAAATGAAGAACTAGTTACAAACATTTGGTTGAAAGAGCTAGCTTAGCAGAGCAACAGTAGCTGCCATCTGGTCTTTTTTACTGTGGAGAAATAGTCATGTGATTTGGTGTGGTTAAGTAAGGACACAAAAATCAGCCTTTAAACGTAAAAGGCTTTAAATCACTGATCAGTCAGTCAAAGGTGGTGATGTTTTCTTTGTCTGGACGACTGAACTTTTGCTAAGGGAGCTTTCTGTGACTGTAGCATTAACACTAACTTACTACTCTAGCTAGTGAGCAGGACATGCTAATGTTTGCAATTTAATAGGTGAAGTTTAATTGTTCAATCCATTCTTTATATCTTTGCTCATCATTTAGATTTTCAAAGAGACTGAAAACAAAGACACAAACCTCTGAATGTTGATGATGATAATTCTACCATTACTGTTTTGGGAGGATTAGCGAACGATCAGTTTCCTCTTCATCTGTTTCTGCCTGATTGGGTTTTATCCATTCTCACTAAAGGAGTTACAGGAAGAAGGCCAGGTGTTACAAGTTGGGAGTTTGGGCATCCGTTGGGTGCTCATGCAGCATGCTGAGCCGTGGCTCCTGGCTGTAAAATCCAAGCCATTGTCCCAGTCGCGCCTCACATCTGACAGTCTCCAGAATCCGTTCAACAGCTCTTTCACACGCAAAAGATGCAAGCGACAAGTCCGACAGGAGGCAGAGGAACCACCAACAAAGAAATCAGCTGTGGACAAACAAGCCGGCGAGGACATAGAAGACGTGGAGGGGTTCTCAGCTGACATAACAAAGGAGAAACTAAATGAGGTAGACCAACTCAAAAAGCAGAGATTGAGGAGAGGGGAGGGAGAAAAGCAGATGCAGCCGGAAGAGGCAGGAAAGGAGAAGATGGACACTGTGGGAAGACGAGGAAAAAAGGAGCTTGTAGTCAGAGAGGACAGTGTAGACAATGAAAGAGGTGAAAAAGGATCAGCTGATGATGAGTAAGTACAGCCTCACTTAGTTAATTATACATTTTTCTGTGCGACATCTCTTTGCTCTCTGTTCCCATCACCAACCTCTAATCCACACAGCAACAACGTGAGTTTCATCGGCCGACCGTGGCGCATGGTGGACGGTACTTTGAACAGGCCAGTGGGTAAAGGCATGCTGGAGGCTGTTCTTTACCACATCATGTCCCGACCTGGACTCACGCTGCAGAAACTAATGGAACATTACCAAGATGTGCTGCAGCCAATGGCCTTGCTGGACTTAGTTCAGGTAAACAGAAAAACTCTCCGCCCCGCAGGGTCACACCTGTATGAAGTGGTGGTTCATTAGGTCATCTCATCTGGTCAACTTCATGGCTCAAACAACATTTTAATCTAAATTCCCTTGAATTTACTTCATGAATTGAAAACACAAAAAGTAAATTGTTAACACAATCTTTTTTTTATGGCTGATAGTTTTCTGTCCTTGTCTTTCCAACAGGCACTCTTAGAGATGGGCTGTTTGACAAAGAAAACTCTGGTTAAAGTACCTAAACCCTCACTATTTTCCTGCTCTGCTGTGAACCAGACAAGCAGAGAAACAAAAATGAAAATTGATGAACCAGACTCAGTCTTTTATGAACCAACCATCAGCTGCGTCCTGCGGCTCAGTCAGGCATTACCCAACGAACGCCACTGGAACAACTGTCTGCCATAAAACTCATCTTGGATTGATATGGCCTGACGCTGGCCTTACCAGTCTGGACCTGGTACCACATTAAGTACATAGAAGGCTTCAAGTTGCAGCAACATGTCATTATTCATGTCAGGTCTTTGACAGATTCACTTATGGTTTTACAGAACATTTCTTTGTACATTTCTTTCTGTGCTAATTAACCTAAAATGATGAATAAAAATACATGACATTACATTCTTGACTTCTCTTTGTTCTGTAAGAACAAACCACACTGACATTTATCAGGTTATAACATCTCTGCTCAAATGAAGGAATGCTAGTAGCTGGGTCCTGTTTTATTTATAGCAGATAATCGTTGTTGGACATTGTTATGAACATACATGTGAATCCTACATGTGTTCCTACAAGCTAATGCATGGGCTACAAGTATGGTTTGTTTTAATCAGAAGAAAGTGCTCTTATATTGCAAATCTGATGAAACCTTGTTTGCCCAGTGTGAAGCGTTTACTCTGGGAATGAACACCTGACAATCTGAGGTTATAGGTGTGAGTAACCGTCTCCCTGTGGAGTTTTCTTAAATGTGTATCCTTGAAGCCTAAAAACACATCAGGTGACCTCATAAAGCATCACCAAAGGTGTTTTCCCCCATGGTTTGAAACTTGCATGTTTGTTTGAATCCATGCCCATAGCCGTCTTCCTTCTTCTTGCCTCTACTGGTACTTTCCTGTGTTTCTTGGTGCATCACCACCATTCAAGGTGTACATGTACAAGGTCAAATAACATTAACATATTTTAGCTCATTAGTTCAATACATGAGTAAAAATCAACATCATATGCTGGCCATTTATTAAAGTAGCCCCTGTATCCTCTCAAAGTTTTTTTAATAGGGCAAAACGTGTTAATTAGCAGAGGTGCTACAGATTTCATGACTGGACAAAGCCGGATAGCTGCTAATCTGTAGCATAACCTTATAGATGAGCATGTTTACCCTCCACTTGGCAGGACCTGTTCTCAATGTCTCAGGTGAATGATGTTAAGGCAAACCTGTAGACGCAACAACAGCCAAACTATTTCAATACCTCATTTAAATTTTTATTGTAAGGGTTTTATTATATCTATAAAATGTTGAATAACACTCATTATTAAGTGAGTGCTTATTGGAGAAATTCACTTGTGTGGTCTTGTTAAGTTTTCTTTTCCTTGGATGCCTCTAAACTTCAAAAATGAAGACATTAAATGTCATTTAGTTGATAATATTGACTATACCTAACCTGACATTGATGTTATTAGCAAGTTTTAAGTGTTGAAGTGACAGTATGGGAACAACCCTTTCGCCCAAAATTGTTACAGTATTAATTGATTACATATCTTGTCTAATGATTGATTTTATACACATTTACTAATATTTGTGCAATTATAACAAACAATTGTGCCACATGTTTTCCTGATCCACAAATAAATCAAATCAATGACCTTTTACACAATTCCCACAGCTCTGTTTATTTATTTTTATTATTAAGTTATTTCTGGCCTTTATTGACAGGACAGCAAGAAGACGTGACAGGAAATGTGGGAGAGAGAGAGTGGGGGGAAGACAAATGGCCACGGGTCGGAATCGAAACCATAACGACCGCTAAAGGGCTACAGCCTCAGTACATGTCGTGCAAGCTCTAACCACTGCACCACAGCTCACAATGTTTAACTAGAGAGCACTCAGAGAACCAGACCTCCACCAACACCATCGTCACTAAAGCCACAACAATCAGACACAACATCAAACAACTTAATATTATTATTATTATACTTCCATACCCGGATCTGTCTCAGAACTAAGTGACAGACATCTTGCAGACAGACAGTCTCATTTTGCAGAGGTAATAACTGGCTTCCTGACGACATGCTGGAGCAGGGGAGAAGGGCAGTCGAGGTAAAACTAGGCATCACTGAGGAGGAATAAATAGTTTGAAAGCTAGAATTTGTGGAATGAAGGGAGGGAGCAGAGATAGATATGGAGAGAGGGTAAAAGTTGAATTCATGAGCACAAGTTTTTCTCCCACTAAAGAGGGGAAAAGCTCTCAGGAAGGACAGAAAGGAAGTCTGCTTCCTGACTGCTGAAATCCCTCCACCATAATCCAGCCAATAAACTTGGCCTATCTAAACTGTTGTGTGTAGATTATCTACAGGCTGACAGGTATTGTGTATGTTTTTGTGTTTGTGTGGGAATACTGTTACCTCAGTGGGTTGTTGAAATTTGATCTATGTTTCAGTCATCCACTGCTGACAGTACTGGACTTTCCCACACGCCTCACTGCTTCCTCTCTGATGAATATCTATTTTCATTTTCACTTAAGGTGTCTGCTTATGTTACATGTTATGCTTACAGGACAGACAAGCCTTCGTAGCTCACTGTTTCATAGAGGATCAAAAAGGTTGTGGACTTTATACTTTTACCAGGCGGCTCGTTTCCTTTGGATTCAACAGGAAATCATGTTTTTCTCTTGCATACTATTGGTTGTGTCTTGGATAAACCTCCACGTTCCACTTGCAAGTGCAAATTGTGGTAAGTGTTCCTTAACTGCTGTGAAATGTCGTTTTATTTTAGAATTTTCAGATAATCATGTCATTAATGCAGAAAAACAGGCAAAACATTTATCTCAAGTGAATGTAATTTTTGAATGTTTGCTTAACCAAAACTTTTCTGTACGGCTGGAAGCCAAATATTCAGCCCTTTATTGGCAAAATTTACTATTTATCAGCTGTTTGTAATAATCAAATCACACAAGAACAGTTTAAGTAGCTCAATGGAACACATTTTATTTCCACATTCAACACAAAATGTTACGTTTACTGTCGACTGCAGTCTCTAAATGATTCAACCTCTAGAATCTCATCAGAGACACATTTACAGATCAGAAACCTTCATAGACTTACTTTATCAGTAGAGTCCAAAGGTTTTTCTGTTCAGGTCTAAATTTACATCAGGGCTCCATGAACTCCAAGACCTTCACCACTGCTGACCCAGAAGCTCCAGAAAAGTGGGCTCCAGTAGCTCAGAACCATCTAGATCAGACCCAGAAGTTCTGGATGCTGTTCTGTGGAGCCATGAAACCAAACTGGAACTTTTGGGGCCTCTGAATCAGCGGTATGTCTGGAGGAGGAAGAATGAAGCTGATGCTGAAAAGAACACCCTACAGTGAAGCATGGCGGTGGCTCGGTGAGGCTCTGGGGCTGCTTTGCTTCCTGGACCACTGGAAACCTGCAGCCTGTAGAGGGTCAGATGGATTCCATCAAGAATCAGGAAATCCTAGAAGAAAACGTCTCCATCTGTGAGGAAGATGAAGCTCGGCCGTCATTGGACGTTTCCAAAAGAACAATGATCCCAAGCGGACCTCAGAGTCCACCAAGGCCTGGTTTCAGAAGAAGTCCTGGATCATTCTAGAGGCCGTCACAGTCGCCTGACTGGAATCCATAGAAAACCTCTGGTGGGATCTGAAGAAGGTGGTTGCAACAGGTAAACCAGGAATATTCCAGAACTGGAGGCCTTTGTCCATGAGGAATGGGCTAAGATTCCTCAGGAACGCTGCCAGAAGCTGGAGTCTGGATCTGCATCAGGTTTGCAGCAGGTCATAGCAGCTAAAGGGTCTACAAAGAACTAGAGACGCTGGTCATTAAGGATCATTTAGAGACTGAGGAGTCTGGAAAAAGACACTTTTGTGTTGCATTTGGGAAAAACACCTGTAATATTTGCTGTATTGAACCCATTAAGTGTCTGGACCCAATAATATCACATCAGCTATGTTGGTTGACAACTGAATAGCATGTTCACAGACCATTTTAATTTGCTTGGGAACATACATGTAATTAAGGAAGAGCTACAGTAGCTACTCTATTTAGTAAAAATATAAATATATTAATTAATCAAAAACACTAATTTATCTTTAGGTTTCTGGAATAAGTTTGTGTGACACCACAGTTTCAGATGCTTTAATGGAGTCTGGTTGTTAATTTGACTGTTTAAATGTCTGTTACAGATGAAGACTGTGCAGATAAACCTGTGTTCACTCCATCCAGACTGGTGGTGAAGTATGGCGACCCGACCTCTGCTACGTGCTCTGTTTGTCAGCAGGCTTGCCTCAACAGCCTTTTCAGTTTGGAAAAATCAGTGGGAGTTGATACGAGAAATGGATCTACCATTTCATGGACGGTTGACAGACTGACTGAATGGGACACGTCTGCTTTGTGCTTTTATAATGATTGTGATGATCCTTACCACCAGTGCTGTACCATCCTCCATATAACTGTCTACCGTAAGAGAACTTGCTGCTAGTGATGGTTTCATTATTTACACACAGGATGACTCCTGCAGCAACAGAGTTTACTTTTGACTTTTTATTTCTGTCTCCACAGAGCCTCCAGACACTGTGTCCATTAGCTTTGTTAATCACACTGGGCCTATGTCTGAGGGCCGTCAGTACACTCTGCAGTGTACAGTACAGGATGCTGCTCCAGCTGAAAGCCTCACAGTGACCTTCTACAGAGGACACACAGCAGTGGGTCAACTGCAGTCCAACAGCAGCACAAAGAAACCAGTGACGGAGATCTTCACCCTGACCATCACTCCCAGTAAAGAGGATAATGGAGTCCAGTACTGGTGTGAGGCCAAGCTAGAACTGGGACCTGAAGGACCACAGCTCCCTCCAGTGGTGATCTCTCAAAACATCATTGCCACAGTCCTCTGTGAGTCATGAAAATCAACGCACCTCCACACCTTTGGTTTCTTTAAGTAATGCCAGGTGACAGAACTTAAATGAGTATTTACATATCAACAATGAATCACATGACTACTAAAGTATCACCTCATTCTTTTGGTTGTACATCCAGAACTTTACTGTTATGGTTCATGCTCACAAAAAGGAGAGTGAATAGTGGACTTAAAGATCCCTTCCACACATGTCATAATACATACAATAGAAAAGCATAATTACCCTTTTAAAGTCTAAATGATCTAATAAGATACGGAGCATCATAAATATTATATCTGCTTAACATCAGCATATTAGCATATTAGCATACTGAGTTAGTGTTCAGCTCAAAGCCTCACTGAATGACTGAGCTAGTATCTCTGACCAGAGCTGTAACAGTAATTCTTAACATGTTAAAAGTTTTATTTTATTTGTGAAATACCTCTTATATAGGAAATGCAGCTCAAAGTGCTAAAGAAGACAGGAAGAAAATAAAAACAGGAATAGAAAATAAATCTAAATTGATAAAGTTAGTAAAAGTGGAAATTTATAAAAACAGGGTAATAATAGGTATAAAAATAAGCTGAAATAAGGATGAAATTAAAATAGAGAATAATTGTTCAAATTAAGAATAGCATACATAAAATAAGTAAACATTTAGAATGTGGTGCTGTAGAACAGATGAGCTTCATGTCTACAGAAGGTAAAAATCTATTTCAATGCTGAAGAGATGAAGATATTCAGGGAGCATCTTCTCTGATCTCTAGATCAATTCTAGATGTAACAGTAGGCCAGTGCAGGGCAGCTAACATGTAACCCCAGTCTAATATAGTACCTGATGTAGTCAAACATCAATGTGCAAAGTAGCATTTCAGTGTTAAAATGTCTAACAACAATACATTATCCCAAACGTATGCAGCAATGTTTGAAAAGTGTTATTTTATTGAAGGTAAAGGTGCCTGAGAGCCAGTGAATGAGGAAGGAAGTCTGCAAACGTATATACCTTATATACCTCATATAATATTACCTCATCCATGAATTAACACGTCAGGCAGATTTCATTTGACAATGATAACTGTTGACTAATGATGACAACAACTCTCACACTGCATCCATCTTTTGTTTTCTTATTGTTGAGGCCTCCAGCAGCATAATCTACACACTGTGGGTTGAAATACAGCTGCTCCTGTAAATTAATGTAGGCTGGTGGATTAACAGGTCAAATATTTCCATCTGAAATGTTTCAGAGCTGAAGGATTGAATTTGTTTATTTATTTTGAACATGGAAATGAAACAGATAAATATGAGAACAAACACAAAAGTAGTACAACAGCCTGTCAGGGACAAAACTGTAGTGACAGTTATTAGATACGTTCCACCGCTGCTCTTTTACACTGTTTTCTTTTGCATTATTGGAGAATGTTTATTTGCTGTAATGATTTTTCTGTCTTACTGGATTAACACACAGATAAGCCTCAGCTCGAGGGGTCATCATATCCAGATCCCATTCTAGTCCCAGAGGGAGACCCACTACAGCTGAACTGCTCCGCTGTCGGGAACCCCAGCCCCTCATACAGCTGGACACTTCCGTCAGATGGACCCTCCCCCTCCAACAGTAGCGTTTTAACCATACGATCTCTACGTTCTGTGGATAGAGGCCAGTACACCTGTTCTGTCAGCAACACCATGGGGACGGTCTCTGTGAAGTTTAACGTGGATGTCCAAGGTGAGTGTTAAAGTGGTTATTATTGGTACAGAAGAGAAACCACAATATTGCTTTCAGTCTTCCTTTCTAATGTAGAAAATCCTCTTTTTCTTTTTTCTTCACCTGACCCTCTGCAGTCAGCTACATTGGATATATTATAGCTGCGATGGTAATAGCTGCTGCTCTGCTCATCATCCTGGGGGTAATTCTGTACATCAGTTACTACAGACACAACCGAACGGGACGGTACAACCCGAGGAATGTTTTTGGCTTTCACACTCGACACTGTGCCGTACCCACAGCAGAGCAAGTCTGCAATGAGCCGAGAAACGTGTATGGACAGTCTGGAGCTGTTGCTCATTAGCTGCAGTCAAGGGGCCCCGTGGTCCAGGGGTTCAGATGCTCGTCAATTTGTCCCTCTAACATCCTCTAACTGTTGTTGAACATGCTGTGTCACATTCTCTCAGTTGTGTTTTGGTTGAACTCTTTGAACAGATATTTTTTAGAGAGTTGTTTATTTGTGTAAAGAGCAGTATGTTAAACCACTGACAGCTGGAGTCTGACCTCATTCATTCATTCTACAGACAGTAACAGTTACAATGTGCGTGTGCAAAGTGTTGGTTGTGTATACATCTGTGTAAATGTGTGTGGACTCTATTGATAAAATGTGAATAAATATTAACACGTTATACATACAGTGAGATGCATCCCAGTCTCTTTCATTGATAATGTATTTTAAAGTACTGTAGTTGCAATTGTTATTGGATATAACATGTTATTGGAGACGGTATTAAAATAAAACTATCCTTTGTATATTATACATGGTTTAAAATCTCCTTGGGGCTCCTTCACAAACACATCAACTCTGTGTGGATCTAGACAGTTGAACAGTGGGCCAAATAAACTACAGCAGTGACATAATGACTGAGTATGATAAAGTGAATATAAAGCAGTATCCACCAGTCAATAACCTCTAATGTTTTCTGGTGAATACTTTCCTTAATGTAGGTTTCTTTCAGCTTAAATGTTTAGTTGATATAGATGTTATCAGACACAAACTGTTCAAGAGAAATACGGACATGCTGTTAAATAAGTAATACATAATGTTTTCTCTTTATATTAAAAACTACACAAAATAGACCAACAGTTCAACTCCATGGAAAAAACTGAAACACTTGAAAATGTGTTAAATCATACATTTCTGCATTTTTACAAGTTGAAAAACTTTTTTTTAGTCTCCATTTTTGTTCTCAAATAAAACTCAAGGGATTTAAAAATGCACCACAGTGTTTATTTGCTAAATTTCTTTTTGTGTTGTATGAAAATAACAGCCAATATTTTGTTCCTTTTTAACTTCTTATGGTTGTCTTAATTTAATTAATAACAAAAACTGAGAAATAAAAATAAGACCAATCTAGTAAGCACCATACATTTCTCAGGTAACACAACTGGAGTACAAAACATTTTACACATTGCAGGTGTCATTTTCTCCCTACCCTTTGTGCCCTTTTACAGGGGTGGCTTAGTTTAACAAGAAAGTAGTCCTTGAGATTAATTCATTGGCTATTCCTCTAGAAAAACTGTTTTCAGACTCAAGACTGCGCACAAAAATGACAAAAATTGGTCAGGTGTGACCAAACCTGCCCGATGTATAGATGTACAAGCAATTTTAACCTGTTAGAGAATAGAGAAATAGAGAAAATGTTTTCTCAAACCTGGCCAAAAAAGAAAGAAAAATAAAGTTGCGTATTAAGATCTATTCAGTACAATGTAATTTGACATTATTTTACTGTATATGAGGTCAATTCAGACATTTTAACATTGACACAATCATTATAAGAATTATAAGTCAGAAAAAATTATTATTGACATATTATTGTTGTGTTTTCCATTTAAAATAATTGTTTGTTTGTTTGTGGCTATTTAAAAACATAAATAAACAAATGAATAAATAAATTCCATTAGTCGCTCTTTTTGATGACGCGTATTGATTGACTTCCAAGCGTGTGGGGTAATGGATTTCTGTCAGAGAATTTTGAGATGGTCTTGTTTTTGTCAAAGGTTCCCCAAAGAACCATCACTGAGAAGAAGAACCACAGGGCCACAGCTGTTTGGTGGAAGGATTTAGAGCCAACAGATATGACCCTGATCTGTGGCTGTCATTTCATGGACTCGGTACATAATAATCATTCAAGTATTAATATCAATAATCATTAGAACCAAAGATGTACACACTACTGAAAAATGAGATGGAGAGGAATTGAGTTGAGTTTGACTCTTTCCTAGTTGCTCTAGAGCAGAATTATTTCATGTTTACATGTTTACATGTATCTGTTTAGTTGAATTGAATGCATAAAATATTCATAACCAAAACCAGACTGGTGGATGTCCACTTTTGTTTTCTTTCAGTTTTCAGTATTTTCTCTAGGAAATGCATTTTCTAATTGCAGTTTATATAGTATTGTATTATAATATTGTATTGCATGTAGTATTTGTATTATTTTGTTCAAGTATTGTTATTATATTATAGAATTTTATTTTTTATGATATTATTTTGTATTAAGATAATCCTTGATCAAACCCACAACAGTGGATTTGTAGTATTACAGCAGCAACTTGTATTGTATTGTATTCTATTTTTGCAATACAAGTTGCTGCAAAAATAGAAGCATAAGTTAAAAAAACAAATGAAATAATGAGTAAATCTGCAACATAAACAATATCATTCATTTCTTACCTGTAGTAATAAAATTTCCCTGAGTCAGTTTTGCCCTTACCCCCCTGGATGGGGACACAACATAGAGTGAATAAATGAATATGAGAATGATATACTGTATTTTAGAGTCACAATATTTGTGAGTTGTTTGTGTAAAAGCCTGCGGAAGTGGGTTTATGTCTGAGTGTTTGGATGAACTCACTGCATGTTCCTCTCTTAACTGGTGTCAGCGGAACAAATCCAGTTCATTTTGTTGATATTATTATTGATTTAATATAACAAGAAAACATCCGGATTCATAACAATATAATGAAAGTATAGAAAACTACATTTCTTTGGAGAAACTCACAAGAGCTGTAATGCTAAATATTTTTAACTTAATGCTGCCTATCATCGATCAGAGCCTGCATGTCCATTGGAAATTGCAGCTATTCAGGTTAATGTTGTAGCATTGAGCTGATTGGATCCACCTCCAGTTAATGAATTTAATTCCAAAAACCAACCAGTAGCATGTTCAATTTCTCACGTTTATAACAAACCAAGTTTGGTTCATGCATGACAATGTCAGACCACATGTGGCTCATGTCTGTCAGGAGTAGCCTACCTGGACCAGAACAATGTCTCTGTCCTTCGCCAACATATTCACCAGATCTCAACCCAATAGAGCATCTATGGGATGTTCAGGATCACCAGGTGAGAGAGAGAGATCCTGCTCCAGCAACACATGAACAACTTGTCACAGCTCTGCAGGAAGAATGACGTCATCCTACAAGTCCAGAATAACATCTTATCCATTCAGGAGGTGTAAAGTAGTGATAAATGCTGGAGGTAGACACGATCGGTAGTGACTATTGTTGTTCTCTGTCTCACCATGTTTGTGTAGATTCTCAGTCATCCTGTTCATGGTAATCCTTGATTCAGAAACAACTGGACTTCTTTCTTAGTTTGAAGACGTTTCACCTCTCATCTGAGAGGCTTCATCGGTTCTAAACTGTTGGTACGAGGTCAGGATATTTATCCTCTGTGAGATGTAAACTACCTTGAGAGTCATTAAGTAAGTGTTTTCTTTTTTTCTCTCCTTCCTGGTCCCATCCAGTTGGGTTGCTTCAGAATCAACCTTCAAGGACTGTCTCACCATCCACACTTTCTGACTTGTAAAGACTAAGACAAAAACCACTAATCTGCACAAAAATGATTTTCTGTTTGGCTAAAGGGTGAATAAAGATGTGAACCATAATTTACCTTTGATATTTAATATGAACAGGATGGCATGACATTAAAAAAATGAAGTCCCATAAGGGGATTTTTTTTAATCTTAAGCGCACAAGTTATTATGTTGTGGGAACTAGATATAATATTGTGCGCTCAAGATAAAAACAATTCCCCTTATGGAACTTTCGGGGCTCCGTACTGCTCAGTGTGTGTTTACTGGTGTTTACTGGTGTTTACTGGTGGAAGTTGCCCGCCCCAATAAGGCGGACCCACAGACGCGTCGCGGCGACGTTCGGCAGCAGCCAATGAGGTGTCTACGTCTGTATATGTATGGATTTCTGTGGACCGCACGTGACTAACCCCCTTCACTAGAGGATTGGAAAACAATTCAGTTCCCTCCTGTTTGCCGTCGCCTTGTCGGTGTAGTGTCCCAGCTGAATGACAGCTGTTTCCTGTTGCTATTACTGAAACTTAAACCGGAGGACGGAGAGAGCCGGGACATGAGCACCGGAGCGGGCATCGATTACAGCGTCTGGGATCATATCTACGTGTCAGACAATGAAGACGTGACCAATCCGTACGTCGACACGCCGAGCCTGTTCAGAATCAGACACCGGGTCAGCAGTGAAACTAGTAGTAGCCGTGAATTTGGAGTTAGACTCGGTTAGTTTTACCAGTAGACATGACGTAGTGCCAGTGGACATGACGTATTACCAGTAGACATGACGTAGTGCCAGACCGACAAGGAGTCCATTCAGAGTTGGACAACAGGGGGCTGTTTTATAAAGGACGTTAAGAAAAGCCAGGATTCAAGTCCAAAACCAGACTTGAGTAAGCCTAACAAATCAACCGGGGCTTAAGCGGTTCCATCAAACCAAATCCTAGCTCATTGAGCCAGACTAACTCTAGACAAGTTCAGCTAGTTAAGACAATTGTGAGAGCATGCTATTTTTAAGCAGTCCAGAGGTGGAACATAGATTAGATCCATCTACCATAGCAAACAGCAGAATTAAAACATATAGTAACCTCAAAAGGTAATGCAGCTGTCCAAACAAAACCAGAGAGGAAGACAGTGAAATATTGTTGATCCAGTGAAATGCAAACAGAAATGAAAATGAAATGTAATGGGTCACGTGATCCTGTGAACTGAAGGTGAGTCCTGGTTGTGGGTTCAAACCCGACCTCTTTCATGTCTGCCCTCTCCACATCTCCTGTCTCAATCTATTGTTATTCTGTCAAAAATAGAAGGATAATCACCACCCCCAAACATGAATGAATGAAATATTTAGATACAACCTAATTATTACAATGAACCTAATTAATTCATACAATTACAATCAACAAAGAGAACCTACAGGTAAAACTACTATCTATCTGTTCTGTGTATTGTTATATATTTATCTCTGTATACTGTAGATCTCTCTCTCAAAAAATATAGTACATGTACTGTATTTGTAATGGTGTTTATGTTTATAAGTATAAATATACAGTATATAAACAGAAAAGATAGGTATTTTAATAACCTTCAGGTTAAAATATTTCTTTTCACTGGTGGTGAGTCACCTGTTTTTGACAGAATAATTAAATAATAGATCACAAAATTTTTTAAATTTTACTGTTAATATAGCTACTACCATATTTGAGAAAACTTGATTGATGCTTATTTATAAGCCTTGAAGTTTGATACAATACAATTAAAAATACCTAGGACTATGATTTAATTTATCATTGTAGAATTCATTTAATTTTTTTATTCATACGATTTTGTCTAAACTTTAATTTTACAGTCATTATTAAAGTCAAATAATGTGGCACCACACCAGAGAGTCAGTAGTAAAATCATCTCTTTTCTCTCAGGTTACAGCCTGGCTCAAAGACTGTAACCAGAATGGGAGACAACACGAGTTGGTGGCAAAATAAAGTGATTTTTTTACAACAGAATCTGTAAAATAAACAAGTGGAAAAATATCAAAAAGCTAATAGAAGAATTACAGCTGTCATCTGCTCCAAGGAGGGAAAGAGAAAGAGAGCGAGAGAGAGAGCCATGATAGAATTGGACCGGATTAATAGGATGAGCTGCACCCAGTCCAGGTGCAGCTCATCCAGGAATCAGGCCTCCAATCAACTCCTGGAGCTCAAGCAGACAACAACAAAACAACAAAACACAGGAAACCTAGTGTGTAGGAGGAGGGGACAGGAACTCTGCCTAAACAACAACTGAGGCTTAGCCTGACAATTAGCCTGCTCCGGACCAGGCTAGTTTCCCAGCATAGGTTTCCATAGTAACTGAGTTTAATCTCTGTTGAACTTGCTTTATGGAACCGAATCAAGAGAAAATAAGCCAGACTAACCAGAATAAGCCTGGCTTATTTTGTTAAACTTGCTTTATGAAACAGGCCCCAGGTGTTGCACAAAAAACAATGACCCGTCAGATTCTATGATGCTAATGATGTTGCTGTAGTGTAGCTAGCAAACTTTATTTGTACAGCACTTAAAACAAATCTAGAGGGCTTTAGGTGAAGAAGACAAGAACACATTCAGAGCATCTGCCAACATCACTAATCAGTTCTTTTATCATTGCAACCTGGGCTTAGCACTCACTGTGTGATGTCACCATGATGACATCACTGTACTCGGATCTGCCTCATGTCACATTAAATAATACAACACAATGCTTTGACACTGGGGCCATTTGGAATCACGTGTTTAGCATCAGTAGTTTATGAGTTATCAACAAAAATCCAGATTTATTTTTCATCAACAAACAACTTCTTCCCTTTTACAGATACATGAAATCCATTTGAATGACAGAATCTGCATTATCTCAGCTATATCATGTCTCGACCCCTTTATGTATCCTGATGCATATTACCCCCCCCTCAAAATATATTGTTTTAATCCCCCAGATCCAGGTCATGATCTGGATCCAATTGCTCATAGTGGTGGAACATCATGAGCTGTCTGTGCCTGGGCATTTTTATATTGATAGGCCTATTATTATTTTTCATGAAATTGTCATAATGCTTATAAAGACCTTATCTGACACAGTTGAAGAAAGTGACAAAATGACCCAGAATCCACATAATGGCCTGATCCACCTCAGAATCCGATCAAAACTACCTTGGCCTGAGATCCACCCACATACATGAAATGTCATCAACCTCCGCTGTCAACTTTTTAAGATATTTAGAGGACAAACTAACAAGGGTGATTACATGACCTCTTCAACGATTAAAGAGACTGTTTGGAAATGGAAGTGAAAGAACACATCATGAGAACCAGCAGAACCATGTGTGCAACCAGCAACATAAAGACTAAAAAATAAAGAATGTCTCCCTTTATATCAGACTATAAGAGACTGAAAGGCTGACAGTTGATTGTAGATGCTCACAGATATTTTGCTATGGCATGCAATTCTGCAATAATAACAAAAAGCAGTGCATGAATGTGGTGTTTGAGGTCGAGCACAAAGACTCATTCTTGACCTTAGAAATAATAATTGGACAACATAATCATTTAAGGTGGATCTTTCCAGAGTCTCCTTATTAGCTTTCCACTGCATCTTACTGACATTCTGTATCTGTGGGATCATAAGATGCTATTAAAAGCTGTTGAAAAAGCTAATGGTGGACCTTGAATTAACATTTGATAACACATTTTTTCTATAATTGATTTCCCCATCCAACTTTAATCATTCATTTGACAATATTTGATGCAGTGGTTAGGAACCTCTGAGATAGAGAGTCATAGGGTGTAAATGTCAGTTTGTATGGCTCTGGTTCTGTGTAACTAATGAGCTTAGCTGGTGCCTAGCTGTCACATGACTAGTTAAATGAAAAGTAACTTGTAGCATCCAGTATCCTTCTTTTTTGTAGCATCCAGTATCCTTCTTTTTTTGTAGCATCCAGCATCCTTCTTTTTTTGTAGCATCCAGCATCCTTCTTTTTTGTAGCATCCAGTATCCTTCTTTTTTGTAGCATCCAGTATCCTTCTTTTTTTGTAGCATCCAGCATCCTTCTTTTTTTGTAGCATCCAGCATCCTTCTTTTTTGTAGCATCCAGTATCCTTCTTTTTTTGTAGCATCAGTATCCTTTTTTTGTAGCATCCAGTATCCTTCTTTTTTTGTAGCATCCAGCATCCTTCTTTTTTTGTAGCATCAGTATCCTTCTTTTTTTGTAGCATCCAGTATCCTTCTTTTTTTGTAGCATCCAGTATCCTTTTTTTGTAGCATCAGTATCCTTCTTTTTTTGTAGCATCAGTATCCTTCTTTTTTTGTAGCATCAGTATCCTTCTTTTTTTGTAGCATCCAGTATCCTTCTTTTTTTGTAGCATCCAGTATCCTTTTTTTGTAGCATCAGTATCCTTCTTTTTTTGTAGCATTAGTATCCTTTTTTTGTAGCATCCAGCATCCTTCTTTTTTGTAGCATCCAGTATCCTTTTTTTTAGCATCCAGTATCCTCCTTTTTTTGTAGCATCAGTATCCTTCTTTTTTTGTAGCATCCAGTATCCTTCTTTTTTTGTAGCATCAGTATCCTTCTTTTTTTTAGCATCCAGTATCCTCCTTTTTTGTAGCATCCAGCATCCTTCTTTTTTTGTAGCATCCAGTATCCTCCTTTTTTGTAGCATCCAGCATCCTTCTTTTTTTGTAGCATCCAGTATCCTTTTTTTGTAGCATCCAGCATCCTTCTTTTTTTGTAGCATCCAGTATCCTTTTTTGTAGCATCCAGTATCCTCCTTTTTTTGTAGCATCAGTATCCTTCTTTTTTTGTAGCATCCAGTATCCTTTTTTGTAGCATCCAGTATCCTCCTTTTTTTGTAGCATCAGTATCCTTCTTTTTTTGTAGCATCAGTATCCTTCTTTTTTTGTAGCATTAGTATCCTTTTTTTGTAGCATCCAGCATCCTTCTTTTTTTGTAGCATCCAGTATCCTTTTTTTTAGCATCCAGTATCCTCCTTTTTTTGTAGCATCCAGTATCCTCCTTTTTTTGTAGCATCAGTATCCTTCTTTTTTTGTAGCATCAGTATCCTTCTTTTTTTGTAGCATCAGTATCCTTCTTTTTTGTAGCATCAGTATCCTTCTTTTTTTGTAGCATCCAGTATCCTTCTTTTTTGTAGCATCAGTATCCTTCTTTTTTGTAGCATCAGTATCCTTCTTTTTTTTGTAGAATCAATATCCCTCTTTTTGTCAGTTTTCATTCCATTTTTTCTTAAATTTGATATCTGTAGAGAATCAAAGCTCGCCTCGATGTGGGAAAGTTGGAATAGTGGCGATTGGCTGATGTGCGAATGTGGCCATGTATGTGTGCTTTCGTTCAGAAATATTACAGGCACGCAAATATTGTATGCCTGTAATGTATTTTGTTTTTTTAGAACTTAATTTCCATTAACATCAATAAACAGGCAATTAACTTTACAGAACAAGATTGCCTTGAGAGTTGGTTTAACCTGACATATATGGACAAAATTTCACCATACCACAATAGAACACACACAGCTATCTATGTATACACCTTCCATGCACATACGCATACATACATTCCCATACACACATATCCCCCCCTGAAAATAAATACATAAATACATCAAAAGAATAAAAAGTTTTCTAACTAAGGTAATCAGTAACTGATGCCCATCTTCTTTTAAAAATAGGGATTTTCAGTTGTAGCTGAGCTGTCATTCACTCCATCCTGTAATGTGTTTTATTGCCTATCATATCATAATGGGGCCAATTAATAGGTATCATATTTGAGAAACTTCTCCCACATCAGGCTCTAATTGATCATGTTTTTAAGACATTTGGGTTAATACAGTAGTTCTCTTTCATGTGCATTTCATTTTCAGTTTTTCTTTCTGTCATGCACATTTGTTTTGAATGTGTGCGTTCTAGTTTTCCTCTAACAGAACTTTTTTTCCCTCCCTACTTGATCTCCTTCAGCATTCATTCTCTTCTCACCTCCCATCCATCCGTGTATATTTCTTTTAACAAGTATGTCCTTACTCTCATCCACTCTGGCCTGGTACAACAGGCCCGGCTGGAGAGAATGGCTGAGTTTCAGCAGAGAAGGGAAGACCTGGAGGGTAACTTGGCAGAATGCAAGAGGCTATTAGAGGAAGCCCAGGGACGGTTAAAAGACCTGGAACAAGCAAGGACCGAGGGAGAGGAGGATGAGGAGAGAGAGGATGAGCTGAAGAGGTTCGAGGCCGAGGTGAGAAAACTGAAGAAGGATGAGAAGTCATTTGAGAAAATGATTGAAGAACATGGGCCAGAAGAAAGGAAACTGCCCTGGAAGACAAGATTTGCAAGATGTAGTTTGAGTTGTCAGTGTCCTGATTTATTTTTATCTTCTTTTCTAGAGTATACTTAACATCAAGCCTGTTACAAATGAGGAAACAGAGAAGGAAAAGGTGGAGAAGCATAAGACCTTTGTGGAGAAGTATGCAAAAGAAATCAAACACTTTGGTATGCTTTAGTCTTGATGCGATAGAGTTTGTTTTCTTTGCCTTCCTGCTCCCTCACATTTTCCTTTTCTTTTCAAATGCTGTTTTTCTGCCATAATATGAGGTAGTATGATATCAGAAGTGGAGGAGAGATCAATACACGAGGCAAGCATGAGTTTTCCCTTGTTCAAGATGACTGTAAGAATGCTGCTGCTTGTAACCCACTCTGTAAAGACTTCTATGCTGACTGGGTCAAAAACAAATACATATACTTGTGACACTACACTGGCTATTCCACTCATTCCCTGTTTTTCTGTGCATAAAATGTATAATTAGCTCTTGGTTGATGTGCATACATCGTTTTGTTGAGCGATGCTTGAATCCTTGAATATATGAATCCTTGAATATATGAATCCTTGAATATATGAATCCTTGAATATATGAATCCTTGAATATATGAATCCTTGAATATACAGTAAGGTCAGACAACAGTTCTCAACTGGGAATAATATAATCAGCACTTCACAATTTAGGACTCAAACATATATGTATAAATTGGTGGGAACTTTATGGCTCAAAAGGTTAGACATTATTTTACATCTTTTTGTTTTTGTTTCATATGGCACCTTCATGCGGGTTGATGTTTAATATATTTATAACAAACACAGTAATGAGGTATTGAAGTCTGATAGCAAAAAATGAATAAGTTGTGATGTATGCTGATGTTTTTAAAGATGCACTCCAGCAATTTAGAAAATTAGCTAATTAGCACATTTACATTGATGTGGAAACTGAAATGTTGATTAATGTGCACAGTCCCTGGTTAATAAATAAATAAATAAAATACACCAATAATGTCTCTAAAGAGCCTTAAAAATGGTCAAAATTAAAGCAGCAGAAGACACATCCTGTCTTTTAGCTCCTAGTATAGTTAAAGCTCTAAAAACACTGGATTAGTCACCAGTAACAGTGTTTTCATGATTTAGGCCTCTTGAACACAACTGAGAACCCAACCTCTGGAGCTCAGTTGTAATGTAGTGTTATGGTGGATGTGCTTTTCTGTGCACCAGGTATGTTGCGGCGCTGAGATGACAGTCAGAAGTATCTGTCAGACAATCCACATCTGGTCTGTGAAGAGACTGCCAACTGTCTTGTTGTCATCTCTATTGACTTTGGGATAGACAAGGTGGGTGCTGTGATAAAAGTGTGTCTGCATGATCTAGATGAACTAATTGTGACTGGTAAAGCCGTGTAAATTCTCCATGTACTCGTAGAAACATGCACTGATGGAGCAGGTAACCCACCAGGCCATTGTCATGTGGTTCATCTTGGATTTGGCTCAGACTCTTAAAGTCGATCCAAGAGGCTGTTTCAGACAATTCTTTACCAAGATCAAGGTGTGTAGTTAGAAGTTTTGTCTTTGCATTCATTTATGTGCAAAGTTACTTTTGCTGGTATGTTTGTGAGAGTTTGACCACTGAAGAGTTTTTGTGCCCGTGTCAGACTGCAGACAAGCCATACCTAGATGCATTCAACCACGAGCTGAAGTTGCTGAAAAAGCGGGTCTACAGCTGTGCGCAGATTCGTATGGAGAGCACTGCGAAGGAGCTAGAGAAGAAGAGAGGCAGAAGAGACTGGGCCCAGGTGGTTTAGACCCTGTAGAGGTCTACCAATCTCTGCCAGAGGTAAACCATTCAAAGACATGCACATAAAGTAAGAACTAAGTGTTTCAGGGAGAGGTTTGCCACAGTGGTCAGCAGATTGTAATAACATGGTCACTTTATAATTAAAAGTAGGGAGCATTGTGGGAGACTTAAGCCGTAATGTCATTAGGATTTATAAACTAATACTTGTGTATTTTGCACTTGCCTCTGTGATAAGTTGAAATGTGTATCAGTACAGTGGATCACAATAGTGTTGTCATATACGGTATGTGTCTTTGTTTTTCTGTTGTCAGACAACTTAATGATTGTATGAACAGTTTAATAATGGGTCTCTAAACCACACAATCCTGGTAAGATCCAACTCTGTGTGTAGCAAACTGAGCCTCTATTGTAATAATTAGGCCTATCACAATTATGACATCATCACCTGATCTCAATTATTTGAGCTAACTGGAATTATTTTGCATAATTGTTAGAAATGTCATATTCCCATCACCATTTCCATGTCGTTTTTCACTGTTTCCTGTTTGACTGACACTCAGTTGTGACGTCACCTGGTTGTGTTTATTCTGCTACGAGTGTAAAATTAAATCCGCCTTTAGCACCAGCGACAGTTATCTTTACAGGTGTTCAACTTTTCAATGAGCATCTGTTAATGCAAACATCATAGATCATATAAGCCAAGTGAAAAAGGAAAGCCAACAACTACGTACCCACCATCATATCCAGTTCATGGCCGCAGCAGCAGGTCGATCCTGGCAATTGGATTTTACTGAAAGTCACAGAAGAGAGTCTAAAATATAAATGTGACAGTGACTGTCAATAAATGGTTCTTCTTCTTTATGAGGTGTATTTGTCTTATATATCTGTGATTAGACTTTTACTAGAATGGTGGGATAAAAATAACAAGAACAAAAGAACAATTAAATTGTTAATTGCAATTTTTTTGTATGACAATTAAATATCAGTTTGACATCCCTACTAGTAATAACATTTCACGTGTCGAAAACAGGAATTTTCTTCACTCATTGTAAAGCAGGATGGATGTTGAGGTCAGTGAGATTTAATGTAGCCTTGCACTGCATCTAAAAAAGTGTGTGTTGCCTCCCTCTGCATCCCTCGAGGCTCTGAGAAAAAGCAGCAGGCTTGTTAGTGTCTCCATTCTATCTAGTTTACACAACACATCATTGACTACCTTGTTTTGCTGTTCTGGCTAAAGCTACAAGCACAGAAAAAGTCAATGCTGCAGATCCGCCCATGCAGTACAAGTGTACATGAGCTGCGTGGCTACAAGTTACTGTGTTCGTCTTCAACGTTATTGGAGGAACATACATATGATATTGAATTTATTTACAGTATAATTTAATAGTGTGCATTGTGTAAAGGTATATAAACTGAATGCTAATTTACCTACCTTGCTGCTATTGCTTTACTTTTCTTTATTCAACATAGAGTTCACATCCTGTTAGTGGCTCTTGTCCCGAGCTATTTAAAAAGATATTTTACCTTGACAGTCACGTCTCGTGCAAGAGATTGAATTTTTTCACAGATTTCAAAACAGCTGTTTGTACATTTTGAAGTCAGTGTATGTGCTGTCTTTTGACACCAATCATGTTGTCATTTGGATAATCAGAGAAGTCAATACACAGCTCAGCAGAGTGGACTCCACCAATCAGACATGAGCTCTCTGTGCAAGGTAAACAGCATTACCTATTTTACTTGAGCTGTCACATAAGCTTTACCAAAGTTGTTGGAGAATATTGATTTAATAAAAATGTCCAAACTCCATATAATTAGAAATGTATCATGATACACATGGAATCAAGTAAATTATGTCCATAGTGCGTGTTAAAGTGATCATTTTAGACGTGACAAAGAAAGCATTTTTTTCCCTCCTTGGCTCCCTGGAATTCAGTGCTGTCATCAATAAATTGACATTTGTTGCTTCATAGGAAATACAGAAGAGCTTTGATGAGAAGAATGTTCAGATGCTGCAAGAAGCTATCAAGAAACTGGATGCAGAGGTGAGTGTAAAATAGTCATTTCCAGTCAATAAAGGTAATCCGAGGAGGACCAGAAGTGTTGCATTGGCACCAAAATGTATCTGATCATTGATTCTTTCTGTTTGTTGAATTGGTGTCACTGTGTTTCTTTATACAGGAAGGAAAATACCACCTGAGTAGGTGTATCGACTCTGGACTATGGGTCCCTGAATCAGGAGAGGGTGATGAGGGTGAGGAAGATGAATAAAGATTGGCAAAAAGAGTGTCCAGACATCTCAGAATTAACCTGTCGAGATTCTATAAATTAGGCTTTAGCCCAGCCTAAATTTGCAAATTTATTTATAATGTAATTAGATCATCAATTAATTGATTAGGCTGAAAGGTCTAAATGTTTAGCTGTGATATAAAACTGAAAACCAGCAACGTTTTTGAAATGCTAAAACTAGAGAATTAAATTTTTGCATGAAAACTGACAAGTGATTAATCAAATATCAATAACTACATCTTGTGTCTATAGACCAATAGTTTTATCGTTTGTAATGTAAGAGTTATCACGGTATGAAAGAGATTTTTGTGAATTTGTGAAGAAGTTTCACAAGCAGTACATTTTAGTTTGTATTTACCCTTAAGGTTGTGAGACTGTTTTTAATCTGTGTCGTTGACCTTGTACAATAAATCAGGCTTGATTTGTTTGTGTTTAATTTATTTAAGTTTCCACTTGTTTGCTGTGAATCCAGACTCATTTTTGCCATACCTCTCTCTCTCTCTCTCTCCCTCACTTGCATAATTAATTGCTGTGCCTCTCTCCCTCTCTCTCCTTTATAATTAAATTTGTGGCTATGATTTAGTGGTCTATGCAGGGTTTTTGAGGCAAAGCTTCTTTGTGCAGTCACTTTTGTAAATAGAAAACAATCAGTGCAGGCTCTGGGCATAAATCAAAGCTTGATAATGCCTATAAAAGCTGATGGGAGGGTAACAGAATTCCACATATGTAATTTGGGTCAGATTGGAGCATTAACAGAGGAGTTATAACAACTTCCTGTATCATGGCGAAGCATCATCCTTCACCAAGAGGCCACACCTTCACCAATTACCAGCAGCTGACCATATTCACACTGAAGCATCATCAAGGTCTTAAAGCTCTTCTGACTCAATTTGAGGTCATTATGGTGAACAGGTACATAAAAGGTACATAAAAGTAACAGGTACATAAAAGTATAAAATATGACATATCTTGTTCCCAGGTGGCGCTGTGACAAACACTGAATTTAGACATGTGGATGTCTTCAGGGTGGGGCCATCATCCCAGCTGTGAAGGATGGCAAACATTGGATCATGAACAGCAGAGATATAGCAACTTCCTGTGTCATGGCAAATGATAGAAATTCGCCGCACTGCCATGGCCATACCTTTTGATTTATCCAAAAACCTTTGATAACTTTTCATTATTGACTTGTTGAAATTTCATATCAGATTAATTTCGTCCTTCATAGCGAATGATCGAACATCGCCACGTAATCACAGTTCAACGAGAGTTCATGATATTCACAGTGAAGCATCATCAAGGTCTTATAGCTAGTCTGACCATATTTGAGGCCGATATGGTTAACGAGCCAGTAACGGTACATAAAAGTAAAAAATATGACATTTCCTGTTGCCAGAAGGAATTCGCTGAAATGATTAAACAGGATCACATCCTGGTACAGAAAATTGTTGAGTCTCTCAGCCAGGCCCTGCCAGGCCAGTTGGCCCTGTGACAAAAAACTGAATTTTGACATGTGGACGTCTTCACGGCGGAGCCGTGATGCAACTTATGAAGAATGGCAAAGACAGGATCACAAACAATGGAGATATAACCACTTTCTGTTTCATGGCAAAAACATCAAAATTTCCCTGCCGTTACGGCCTCACCTTTAAGGTTGTGCAGAAGCTTTTGATAGCTTTTCATCATTGACTTGTTTAGACTCTACTGTACAAGTTTGAAGTTGATCGGAGTAATGCTCTAGGAGGAGTTAGTCACATTCCATTGTGTGGAATTTGATTCAAAATGGTGGACTTCCTGTTTTGTTTAGGGCATGGCACCAATAGGCTTTTTGGTAGATCTCCATATGCTTAATATGTCTACCAAATTTCAGAAGTCTTGGTCAAATGTCATCCGGCGGCTGCCTCTTTGAAAGGGGGTGAGGGGGGAAGCTGTAGAGTCATTTTGCCACACCCAATCCTGACTGTGGTAAAATATTAATGGAGGGATTGTGGTTTACCTTATTTTGTCCACTATGTGATGCTAGACAACACCGAATAATTTTAACTCATCTTTGATTATATCATGTGAAGGCTAGTGCATGAAAACTTTAGCAAAATCAAACTAACATTGTCACATGATACATTTTTGCATTTGCCAGCAGGTGGCGCTATCACAGTTACTCAATATTGTTGTGTAATGTCTTCAGGGTGGGACTTTAATCCAACATGTCAAGTTTGGGCCAGATTGGACCATTGACAGTGGAGTTATCAAACTTCTTCTTTCATGCTGAATATAGAAATTCACCATGCCGCCATGTCCACACCTTTGGAGTCATCCAAAAACCTTTGATAACTTTTCATCTCTCACATTACGTTATTACATACCGTTATTACATACCGTTATTACATATTATTATTATTATTATAACATTATGATATTACTGACCAAATTTCAAATCAATCGAACAAAAAGCCTAGGAGGAGTTCATTAAAGTATAACACCTGCAAATCACAGAAAAATAAACGCCAAATTGAAAATGGCAGACTTCCTGTTGCATTTAGATCATGGGTTCAAGAGGCTTTTTATAGATCTTGATATCATACACGTGTACCAAATTTCATACATGTAGGTTAAACACAGACTCTGGGATGCTTATTTGAATTTTTCCAGAGGGCGCTGTGGAGCCAATTTACCACAACCGATCCTGTAAACCAGGGGTTGGGAACCTTTTTCCTATCAAAGGCCATTTTGACATACTAAATTATTGAACACATAACCTCTGTTGAAATTTTTAAGACACGCAGCTCACAACGTATTTTTATGGCCTTTTTAACTGAATTGAAATAACATCAAGATCATGACCATTCATTTAATGTTTTTAGCCCATTTGAATTTTATCCATCTTATTGTTTCTTATTGTTTTAATGTTCTCAATTTTTAATAATCTCTTCCTGTTGGTTTTATATTCACTGATGTTAAGTAGTTTTAGCAGCATTTTATATTATGAAAGGTGATATATAAAAAAACGTGTTAACTTATTATTATTATCATTATTATATCAGACTGACCTAATGCGATGGCTGGAGCTGCTTCTCCTTGGCGAGGCGTCTGATGTCAGGTAGCAATGATGACGATGCTACTCGCTGCTGGTTTTCCAGGTTTGGGTCAGTCAGTCTTGAGTGGAGCCGAGTCTTTGCAAGAGTCAGTTTTGAAAAGAACTGCTCACAGAGGTAGGTTGTCCCAAACAGTGATGCAAACTTCAGCGCATGTCTCCTCAGAACAGGAAACTCCTCAACACGTAGATACAGTAAAGGGAGATTGTTGTATCTACCTTTGAGCTCATCATTGCTTTGTTGCTCAATAATTTCGAGCTGTAGGTTGTCTGGCACATCAGCTGGTTCCAAGTAAACAAAGTTCTCTTTGTTTACTTTTCAAGTCCTGGAACCTCTCTCCAAAGGCCCGAAGGAGTTTTGCACTTCATCAGCATATTCAGATGAATTTTCTGGCTTTTGTTCTTGCAGAGTGGGAAAGTGCACAGTGATTTCCCTTTCCAGTTGCACTTGTCACAGCTTTAGCTTAGCTTCAAATGATTTCACATTTGAAAAAAGAGAGCTGAGAAGCTGGTTAGGACCTTGGAGCTTGACATTCAGCTCTGAGAGGTACATGGTAATGTCCACCATGAAGGCCAAATCACACAGCCACTTGCTGTCACTGAGTTCCACGACTGGTTTCCCCTTCATCTCCATGAATTGCTTTACTTCTTCCCTCAAGTTGTAAAACCCTGCAAGCATATTTGCACGACTCAGCCACCGCATCTCACAATGGTAAACCAGATCACCATACTCCGACTCCAGCTCACCCAGTAGCTCCCTTTTAGTCCTCTGCTTTTGATTAAGTTTATGGCGGAAACAACAATTTTCATTACAGCATTGAGCTTCAAGGAATGTGCACACAGGCTCTCTTGGTGTATGATACAGTGGCATACAAATAACTCACTTGGATGCAGAGACGACTCATTTCTTTTCTGACCAATGCAGTCAATCCTTTTTGGGCGCCAACTATGGCTGGGGCTCCATCTGTCGCCAGGCCACTCAGCTTGTGAAACTGCAGGTCAACTTTTTTCATTGCCAAAACAACTTGCTCAAACAAATCCTCACCTTTAGTAGTGCCATGCATGGCTTGCAAAGTGAGCATTTCCTCTCTGATATCAAAGTCAGCTGTAATCCCTCGCACAAAAATGGCTAGTTGAGCTGCGTTTGTCCGTTTTCTCATCACAGGCCAAAGAGAAAAACTGGAAATCTCTTGTGGTGTCCTTCAATGATTTCTTAATGTCTTGTGTCATGTCAGTAATCCGATCCGAGACGGTTCTCCGAGACAAAGCAGCTCCGCAGCGGCAACGAGGCACTCCTTCACAAATTCACCTTCGGCATGAGGTTTCAGCTTCTTCGCGATTAGGTCACTCACCATGAAGCTAGCATGCATCACGTTGTCTTGGTCACCACTTGTTGGGCACCCAAACTCCGTCAAAGAGCGGCAACTTTTCTTTTCTTAGTTGCCATGTTAGGGTTAGGGTTAGGCTTCTGTTTTACCAAAATCTCATCTCCTCTCATTTATAAGACCTGTCAATCACTGATGACAGGACGTCATGACACGCGATGACAGTTATGCTCGTGTTGTGTTCAATGACTCTGACCTTGGCCTGGAAAGACAGACATCCGCCCGTTTTATCCCGGGGAGAATTAATTGCTGTCTGGAGATTAATTTTCCTGAGTTGTTTTTTTTGGTGTGTGTGTATTTATGTATTGCCCCGCTGGCCGGATCAAATGGTCTCACAGGCCATATACGGCCGAAGGCCTGAGGTTCCTCACCCCTGCTGTAAACCATATGAGATCGTAAGTACTATCACCTTTGACAAGTGTGTCAATGTTGATGAGAATCTGAGCTTCCCTGGCCTCTCAACACCAACTTCCTGTTTGATGGCAAACATCAAACGTCGTGACGCCGTCATGTGACTCAAACTCACAATATTTACAATAATGCTTCATCAAGGCCTTATGGCTTTACTGAGCAAATTTGAGGTGATTGTAATGAACGGCCTGATAGTAGCACATCAAATTCTGATTTCTAACTTCCTGTTGCTACTAGGTGGTGCTGTGACTATTATCAAATTTATCTATATAGATGTGTTCAGGTCGGGACTCTTATCAAACGAGTGAAGTTTGGGGCAGATTGGACCATTGACAGCAGAGTTATAACAACTTCCTGCTTCACAGCGAAACATCAATATTCGCTGCACAGCCACGCCTACAACTTTGCACGAAAATGCACCAGCTTCACAATCATGCATCACCAACTTGTTATAGCTGTTCTCACTGAATTTGAAGGCAATATGCTCAACATAAAATATGTAATTTTCTATTGCCACTAGGTGGCGCTGTGACTATTACTAAATTTTGTCATGTGGATGTCTTTAGGGCGGAACTCTAAACCAGCATGTGAAGTTTTGTACAGATTGGATCTTATGAGTTATGACAACTTTCTGTTTCATGGCCAAACATCAAAATTTGATGCACTTTGACACCACACCATTCAACAAAAACTCAGGTTTTTGATAACTTTTCATCCTCATGGGGTTTAGATAGTACTGACCAAATCTGAAGTCGATCAGGTAAAATCTCTAGGAGGAGTTCGTTCAAATACAAAGTGTGTGAATTTCAAAAAATGGCACACAATGGCCACAAAAATCAAAATGCCCGACTTCCTGTTTGTTTGAAGGAATTGCTCCAAGAGACTTTTTTGTCGGTCTCTGTCAGTTACATATGTGTACCGAGTTTCATACATGTACGTTAAACTGGAGGCAGGGGCTGAACTTTAGGGGGCACTCGCGAGCCATTTTGCCACACCCATTTCCAATCACCATATCACACGTACATTTTCAGCCCGAATAATTTTTCTGCCAACTTTCCTGAGTTTTTGAGTATGGGAAAGGCGCCAAAAGGCGATTCATTTCAGAAAAAAAAAATTCCTTGCAGAACAATACATCCTCGCACCCTCAGTGCCCTCCGTCGGTGCCCTTCCTCTGTGCTCGGTGTTAAACATCTACAGCAGTAAAACGCAACATACACATTTATGCAGTGGTAAGATTAATCCAAACTGTTTTGGATGGTGGAGAAAATTGTTCCCTTTTACTCATTAGTACAAGTACTCATGGTGGGACTGTTGGCAGTCGTCATCTTGCAACCTGATAGCATGTTTCCCTACTTTCTGATGAAGAACTCGAGAAAATAATCAACTGTCTAATGGATTCCTTATCAATGGAATATATACATAAGTTGTAGCTTAAACACAAAAAGCTTGTTGCTCTCTGCTCTGCAGCTTTGGGAGGTTTAGTGAGCATATTGATTTGAAACTGTTCAAGATTAAAAAAAAAGAGAAATCCATATTTTAGGTCTTTGACTGCATAAGGACATGGGACAAAGGAGGAGAGTGAGTAATTGGAAAAAATCCCTATTGTGATATTTTTATTTTAGTCGTGTGTTCCAATAATCTCCTCTCTGTTTGTGGATGTGTATAATGGAGAGAAATGACACCTGACTCCTTAAAGCAGGAAATCAGCATCGGGATGCTAATAAGAGGAGGAAAAAATGCTGGGGTACCAATGGAGGGAGGAGGAGCGGAGGCTGTGGTATGGGATTAATGTTGCGTCTATGGGCTTCTCCACGGAGGATGAGGTGGTGGTGGAGGGTGGCTGGGGGAGACCACTGTGGCAGGGGAGAGGGAGAGGAGAGACAGGGAGGGAGGGCTGGTGACGCCAAGCTGTGGATATTCATGAAGATGCTGAGTGGTTTTTTTTCCTCTTGTCGTGGTGACACACTGCTTGTCTGCAGAGAGACGGCGTGAAGACAGAAGGGGAAGGAGACGAGTGAAAGAGAGACGGGGCCTAGCCCATTTGATCTTGAGGCGAATCAAGGTGAGTGTGTTTTTATCCTTACATGCTGCAGCCTGACTGTGTGTACATGTGTGTCTGTCTGACGTATATCTCATGCTGTGCAGGTGCAGATGGGCATGAGTGCAGGGCTGTCCTCATGTATGCATGGTTTTGGTGTTTGTGTTTTTAGGCGTATGTCTTTTGGGGTTTTGTAATGGAAGAGCTTATAGCTGCATATTGATGCATTGCTGCTTGGTTTTATAAGCTGCTTTATCTGTAGTGGAGGTGGTACTGGTGGCAGCCAGTGTGTCTGTATGTGCTCACATTTCCCATAGTCTGTTTTTATGTCTATATGTATGTATGTGTGTGTGTGTGTGTGTGTGTGTGTGTGTGTGTGTCTGTATATATGTGTGTGTATATATATATATATCGACCAACAGCAGAAATGCATAATTTTAAAAACCCTGTCATTTCTATTCACTAGCTCTAATCTACTGAAACAAACAAACATGTGATCCACTGAATAGACTTTTTTAAGTACCCACAACCAAAACATGTTAAATCATGAATAACCATCATTTAGTCATAACATAGAAATAACAGTCATTGGTGCATTTCAGTGTAAACCATGATGTTGGTGAGATTTCTTTCTGCATGATTGAAAAGACCTGGTCATGGTGATAATTTACCGAGTCTAATTAATGTCCTACTGAAACAACTGATGATGTCATGATTCCTGAAAGAACTTATGTGAACGGGCAGTTTGGATGCTATGGTCTGAACTCTGCAGACATGTGTAGCACAGATGTTACAGATGTTATGACTGATTGCAAAGTAAACGGAGATCACATTTAGTGTCACGTCCAGATTTAACTTGTACACAGCTGGTGGTTGTTAGCATTTGTACCATCGCTGCGGGGAACGCTATCCTGTCGCATAGATCCAGGAAGTGGATTGTTTGGTGGTGGTGTCATGATGTGGGGGGGGCACTGCCAATGGATGATGGTCAGAACTTGTCCAGATTCACGGCCATCCGTCTCCGAAATACAGTCCTAGGTCCACATGTCATTCCCAGGATACAGCAATCAGGCGTCATGCATGACAATGCCAGACCACATGTGGCTCATGTCTGTCAGGAGTAGCCTACCTGGACCAGAACAATGTCTCTGTCCTTCCTTGACCAGCATAATCACCAGATCTCAACCCAATAGAGCATCTGTGTGACGTTCAGGATCACCAGGTGAGAGAGAGAGATCCTGCTCCAGCAACACATGAACAACTTGTCACAGCTCTGCAGGAAGAATGACGTCATCCTACAAGTCCAGAATAACATCTTATCCATTCAGGAGGTGTAAAGTAGTGATAAATGCTGGAGGTAGACACGATCGGTAGTGACTGTTGTTGTTCTCTGTCTCACCATCCACACTTTCTGACTTGTAAAGACTAAGACAAAAACCACTAATCTGCACAAAAATGATTTTTCTGTATGACTAAAGGGTGAATAAAGATGTGTGAACCATAATTTACCTTTGATATTTAATATGAACAGGATGGCACGACATTAAAAAAAATATGCGTTTCTACTGTTGGTCAGTATGTATATATACACACACACACACACACACACACATATATATATGTGTGTCACTGTGTCACTATGCATTTATTTTCGCCTCACACAGCCTTTTTTAACTCTGCAGACTCTGGTGTTAGAATGCTTTCACTGAGTGGGTGTGTTCTTGATGACCCCTGGCAAAAGTCGTCTCCGCCACTCTCCGTCTGTTTACTAGCTCAATCAGAAACACAGTGATATGCCGAATCTGTCCTATCCAGTGGAATTAGGTCATCTTGGACTGCTCAGAGTAATTATATAACATCACAGAGCTTTGCTGTTGCAGTATCTGCTCAGAATTAGCCATGCTGTAGATACAGCTCCTGCAGTGTCAGCCAATCATTTGTCTGGATATTATTCATCAAATTGTGATTTCTATCAGTACATCAATAGCGTTTTGATTCATATGTGTTGGATAGTGGAAAACAATAGAAATGTATTCCCAAATATGTGTTCAGGCTGGTTTACATCACTAAATGAAAACTGTTTTTATCATTCATTCGATGATGCATCAAATGGATGAATTAAATAAAAGAAGGACACTGGGTTCTAAAAGGAGGAAGGAATGATGAATCAGAAGAAACAAATTGCTGACTTGCTTATACTAACTCTTCATTTTTGTTTCTCTCAGGGACTCAATGCTGAGGAGGACACAGGATTCAAGGATGGATCCTGGCATATCAATCCTGGAATTCTGACATCTGGATTTAACACTTCTCCCTATGCAGAATTTGGTCCAACTGACCAATCAGACAGTGGAAAACTGTTCTGAAGCAGGAGACACAAACTGGATGTGGATTATTAATTAACAGAAAACTTCATTCATGTGGGATGAGGTTTACAAATGGGAAATGTTATGCAAGCAATACTCCAAGTTGGATAAAGAGTTTAGAAATCTTGGGAAAAGATTCTCTTCAGCAGTGACATCATGAACTGGAACCAGGAAATCCCACTGGCTCGTCGGGCCAAAGCTAGACAACATGCAGCCGCTCTTATTTCTTCGAAGAAACTCGTAGCTTTCATTAAAATGGAGTGAGAATTTTCTTTTTGTTATCACGACCACCATTTGGCTTGTGGACAGACAGCAGACCAAAACAAAGGTCATCCAGCTCAGACTGACCCTGGAGCCTCTGGGGGGCACATAAATGTAGCCTTAGCATTAACGGCAGCCTGGACGTCCAGTTTCAGCCATCTGAAGACTGAGGCGTGGCCACAGCGTGAGCGGGGAGGTTGGCTGGCTGAGTTAGCTTCAATGGGGGCCGGTTGTGACCCGGCCTGACCCCGGATTGAACTTGCAGTGACCTTTGACCTCTCCGGTCCTGGCTCTCCACCTGCTCTGCTGCCTGGGTTCCGGAACACTCCGCCCTGGGGCCCAGAACGAGCCAATAAGAATGAAGAAGAGCCGCAGTGTGGTGTCTGTGACTAGAGAAGAGGTAAGAAGAAGAATATGAACAAGCAGGGATGTACATGAGAAAATATACTTACTTTGTCACTTGTTTTCATGAGAGTAGATACCGATACTAGATACTAGATAGAGAGGCAGAGCAGACTGTGTGTGAGTGTGTGTGTGTGTGTGTGTTCTTACAGTTCTTACAATGGCATACAAACCTGCTGACTTTTACACATCCGAGGACACTTTTGTTCTTGTCCTCGAGGTCTGTAGACGCTCAGAGGTGGTCGTCTGTCTCCTCAACCTCCACTCACACAGTGTGAGCCTCTAGTCAGCCATACTCCTCTATGTAAATGAGATATTTTCTTTTAAAGATAACGTCTTGGCTGAAGGACATAATACCATGCATTATTCAAGCACTCTTTTATTGATTACGCTGAGCAGGCGCCCATACAATTGTGTACGTTTGTGTGTACTGTATGTGTGTGTGGATGGATGCGAGCATCTTTCCACATCTGGGTCTGGACTACATCAAAAGCTGCATGGAAGCAAAACGGCTCTATTGCCTAGCAACTGCTACCATTCCCCTAGTGTTTTGTTGCTAAGGTACTGCAGTGCAGATCAGCCTCTAAGAGCTCAGTCTGTAGAGGCCTTATCCCAGACACACACAGTCACACACTTATGCAAACACACTGATCATTTGTAGCGTGTGTTTTTGTAGAAGTTTCTCCATTCATCAGAATCTGAATACAGACAAATAGAAGTGCCAAAATGTCAACTGTGTGCATCAAGTTCTTTCATTTAAAGTACTGACAGCACACTTTTATTATCAGAGACATGGCATGATGTTTATTTACAAAGAAAGAGTGTTTTACCTTTTAAAAATGTGTTTCTCTCACTCCGTGTCACCTGCCCCCCCGTCACAGGGCAATGACACGGATATAACAGGCGTTGGGGAGAAGTCGGAGTCATCTCGCTACAGCCGATCTTATACATCTGGGGCCACACTGGGGGCTGAGCTACGCAAAGGGAGGAGCAGAAGACTCTCCTCTAGTCTCCAGGTATTGAGAGGAGGCATTAACACATTCATCTACTTGGAAAAAAAAGTTACGCTGTTACTATGAGCGATGCAGATGTTTCAAATCAGTCTGACACAATGAGTAGATTTTATTCTTGATTTTCACTGATAGATTAAAGCTGCAATAATCTATATTTTCAAGTTAACAATAGATCAAATGGCTATAATGGGAAATGGATCTATAGTAGTGACAAACCTATAGAGACTCATCTCCAACTCCTCAGCTCACAGTTTTAGCAGCAGCAGACATTGGATGTAAACTGTAAACTGATTGCCCAGCACCAAATAGCAAACAGACATATAGAAACAGCTGGTGAACATAGTGGAACATTTAGCACAGTTAGAGTCATTTATTGTTCTCAGGTGGTGACGAGCAAAACAGATCTAAAAGATTCATTTCTGACTTTACTTGCCAGGTGGACACCGGTCAACACAACTCCAAACTAGAGAGCGCATACCTCCGCCAATACCGTTGCCACTCATTAATTGTATAATTGCACCCTGGGCATAGCACACACTAACGTGATGTCACTATCATGACGTTGCTTTACTCAGATCTGCCTCATGCCAAATTAAATAACGCCACCTGGAAACCTCCTCCTAGAATTTAGAATCACGTGTTCATCATCAGTTTATGAGTTATCAACAAAATATCGTTTTTCATAATGAAGGATCTGGATATATGTTCTTTTCATCTAGATGTAACTTCTTACCTTTCATAGGTGCATAAAATCCTTGAATGAATCTACATTATCTCAGCTACATACTGGTGATAGTGTCATGTCTCACCCCTCTTTGTTACTGTACTGTGATCCCTCCTCCAAATATATGTTTTAATCTCCCAGATCCAGTGTGTGTGTATATACAGTATAAGGTGATATAATGTCAGTGATGTGTTTACATCTCTTGTTTTTGCTGCTGCCAAATGACCAAAAAAATGTCTGAAATCTGGTTGTTGAATTTCATATTTCACTGAAATGGATGGAAGACAACGGCTGTCTGGAATAAAGACATTCAAATACAAATTGAAACTCCACAGCATACATTTCAAAATACACCACCATACGTCACCATAATTGGGATGTATTGATTACAATAAATAGTACTGAAAGATTCATTAAAGCTAATCCATAGACACACTAAATGCACATATTTGTAATTAGTGAAATTAGCTCAGAGCTTTTGACGGTATAGTAAATGCCTTTAGTGGAGATACCAGTTTTCCCAGCCTAAACTGGTGAGAGATGGGAGTTCAAATTGTGCTGCATACCTGCAAAGCATCTGGTGACTGTTATCATCTACATCCCCCTCCTCCTAACTCTACAGGTACCCTGCTGGCTCCGCCCTCGAGACCGCACTCGCTCACCAGAGGTCCTGAACAACGTGTCACGTCCAACAACTCTTCCCCTCCGTATCCCTCCTCGCATCTCCATCACACAAGCAGACGCTGACAGGTTCACACACAATTAAACTTCATTTCAAACCAATGATCTCACCTTTCGGGGAGCTTTGCAGGATATTTGAGTATCTGTCCTCTCTAACCTTCAAACTTTCCTGCCTCCCATCATGCTCCAGTTACGAAGCAGAAAATGGCGTGTCACCAGGTCACACCCCACTGGGTTTGCAGAGTCCAGGCCTCACTCTGCATCCATCCTTTCCCCAGGGCCAGAGAAGAGAGTCCTTCCTCTACCGCTCTGACTCGGACTACGACATGTCGCCCAAGACGGTCTCACGTAACTCCTCCCTCGCCAGCGAAGGGTGAGACACAGGAAGAAAAACAGAAAGAATGAGTTAGAGGGGAAGAGCATGTATTTGTGTATCCAGGAGACATATTGCTAAAATGTCTCTCTGTTCCTACCTCTCTCAGGCACACAGCAGAGGACTTCATTGTCACACCTTTTGCTCAAGTGAGTTTCATTTGATGGAGAAATAGTGGAGCTACTGTAGATTTTGCATCATTATATTATGCACTTTTAAATTGTTTCATTTTGCATATATATATATATATATATATACTGTGTGATTATTTAGGTACTGGCAAGTCTGCGATCAGTACGGAGCAACTTCACCATTCTCGCCAATGTCTCCACACCAACAATCAAGTCAGTACCAGTTCATTGTCCTGAAATGTCACATTTTTCACATTATGATAATATACTGAGCAACAGTAGAAACGCATTTCTATTATGTCATGCCATCCTGTTCATATTAAATATCAAAGGTAAATTATGGTTCACATCTTTATTCACCCTTTTTTGTGCAAATTAGTGGTTATTGTCTTCGTGTTTACAAGTCAGAAAGTATGGATGGTGAGACAGAGAACAACAATAGTCACTACCGATCGTGTCTACCTCCAGCATTTATCACTACTTTACACCTCCTGAATGGATAACATGCCATTCTTCCTGCAGAGCTGTGACAAGTTGTTCATGTGTTGCTGGAGCAGGATCTCTCTCTCTCACCCGGTGATCCAGAACATCCCACAGATGCTCTATTGGGTTGAGATCTGGTGAATATGCTGGCCAAGGAAGGACAGAGACATTGTTCTGGTCCAGGTAGGCTACTCCTGACAGACATGAGCCACATGTGGTCTGGCATTGTCATGAATGAAGGTGATGCCTGATTGCTGTATCCTGGGAATGACATGTGGACCTAGGACCGTATCTCAGTAACGGATGGCTCTCAGTGTACCGTGGATCTGGACAAGTTCTGATCGCCACCGTTAGCAATGTCTCCCCACATCATGACATCACCACCAAACGGTCCACTTCCTGGATGTATGCTGCAGGATAGCGTTCCCCATGGCGACGATACAAATGCCTACAACCATCAGCTGTGTACAAGTTAAATCTGGACTAGTCACTAAATGTGATCTGTCTCCACTGTGCAATGAGCCATAACATCTGTAACATCTGTGCTACATGTGTCTGCAGAGTTCAGACCATCAGCATCATCAGCATCCCAACTGCCTGGTCACGTAAGTTTTGTGGAAGTCGTGACATCATCAGTTGTTTCAGTAGGACATTAATTAGACCCGGTAAATTATCACCTTGACCAGGTCTTTTCAGTCATGCAGAAAAAAATCTCACCAACATCATCGTTCACTCTGGAATGCACCAATGACTGTTATTTCTATGTTATGACTAAATGATGGTTATTCATGATTTAACATGTTTTGGTTGTGGATACTTAAAAAAGTCTATTCAGTGAATCACATGTTTGTTTGTTTCAGTAGATTAGACCTAGTGAATAGAAATGACAGGGTTTTTAAAATGATGCGTTTCCACTGTTGCTCAGTGTATGTTGACATTTGTGTAACCAGGAGAGCTAATTCAGACTATACCACTACTTACCATTGTAAGCATGCATCTCATGTGACACTTATACACACATTTTGTGACTACAGTTGCATCATTTTATATAATTGGTGCAATAGTCAAACAGTACTTGAGCACAGGTTCACAGCTTCTTTAGCATGTGCCCACCAAACCCAAAGCATGTCTTTCACCATTAATCCCCTGCACCTGCTGAATTGTGGCCTTTGGCATTAAATGCAGGTTATTATTTTCCAATTTCAAACTTTGTTGCACATCATATTGGATGGGCAGTAATATTTATTTCTTAACAGAAAGAGGCACACATTTATGTTGTATAGTCTATGTTCTGAATGTTCAATGCAATAAAGCTATGTTTACCTCTGTAAGGGCAATTGTATGCAGCAGCTCACTACCCAAGTCCACAGACACACACAGTAGATGAAGGAAGACAAACACTGGCAATAACAAAAAGCACAATCTAAAAGAGTTGGTTGCTAACTTGTTGTGGCTAAGATAGGCCCGTCTGCAGTTTCTGGCAGGGCTAACTAAGTGTTGTGTCCTCAGGAGGTCTCCTATGGGTGGAGTGTGCGTCAGTCCCAGGGCATCACTATCAGACCAGCAATACCAGCAGCTCGCCCTGGACACGTTGGAGGAGCTGGACTGGTGCTTGGACCAGCTGGAGACCATCCAGACACACCGCTCAGTCAGTGAAATGGCCTCCAACAAGGTAGGCAATCATCACTGAACCAACCGGTCCAGCCGACCTATCAGCAGGCTAACACTGTCTCATCATAAATATATCACTATCAGCAGCGTAACACTGCCTCATCATAAATATATCACTATCAGCAGGGTAACACTGCCTTGCCTCATCATAAATATATCACTATCGACAGGGTAACACTGCCTCATTATAAATATATCACTATCAACAGGGTAACACTGCCTCATCATAAATATATCACTATCAGCAGGGTAACACAGCCTCATCATAAATATATCAACAGGGTAACACTGCCTCATGATAAATATATCACTATCAACAGGGTAACACTGCCTCATCATAAATATATCAACAGGGTAACACTGCCTCATGATAAATATATCACTATCAACAGGGTAACACTGCCTCATGATAAATATATCACTATCAACAGGGTAACACTGCCTCATTATAAATATATCACTATCAACAGGGTAGCACTGCCTCATCATAAATATATCACTATCAGCAAGGTAACACAGCCTCATCATAAATATATCAACAGGGTAACACTGCCTCATGATAAATATATCACTATCAACAGGGTAACACTGCCTCATCATAAATATATCACTATCAGCAGGGTAACACTGCCTCATCATAAATATATCACTATCAGGAGGGTAACACTGCCTCATCATAAATATATCACTATCAGGAGAGTAACACTGCCTCATCATAAATATATCACTATCAGGAGGGTAACACTGCCTCATCATAAATATATCACTATCAGGAGAGTAACACTGCCTCATCATAAATATATCACTATCAGGAGGGTAACACTGCCTCATCATAAATATATCACTATCAGGAGGGTAACACTGCCTCATCATAAATATATCACTATCAGCAGGGTAACACTGCCTCATCATAAACATATCACTATCAGGAGAGTAACACTGCCTCATCATAATTATATCACTATCAGGAGAGTAACACTGCCTCATCATAAATATATCACTATCAGGAGAGTAACACTGCCTCATCATAAATATATCACTATCAGCAGGGTAACACTGCCTCATCATAAATATATCACTATCAGCAGGGTAACACTGCCTCATCATAAATATATCACTATCAGGAGGGTAACACTGCCTCATCATAAATATATCACTATCAACAGGGTAACACTGCCTCATCATAAATATATCACTATCAGGAGAGTAACACTGCCTCATCATAATTATATCACTATCAGGAGAGTAACACTGCCTCATCATAATTATATCACTATCAGGAGAGTAACACTGCCTCATCATAAATATATCACTATCAACAGGGTAACACTGCCTCATCATAATTATATCACTATCAGGAGAGTAACACTGCCTCATCATAATTATATCACTATCAGGAGAGTAACACTGCCTCATCATAAATATATCACTATCAACAGGGTAACACTGCCTCATCATAATTATATCACTATCAGGAGAGTAACACTGCCTCATCATAAATATATCACTATCAGGAGAGTAACACTGCCTCATCATAAATATATCACTATCAGCAGGGTAACACTACCTCTTCATAAATATATCACTATCAGGAGAGTAACACTGCCTCATCATAATTATATCACTATCAGGAGAGTAACACTGCCTCATCATAAATATATCACTATTAGGAGAGTAACACTGCCTCATCATAAATATATCACTATCAGGAGAGTAACACTGCCTCATCATAAATATATCACTATCAGGAGAGTAACACTGCCTCATCATAAATATATCACTATCAGGAGAGTAACACTGCCTCATCATAAATATATCACTATCAGGAGAGTAACACTGCCTCATCATAATTATATCACTATCAGCAGCTGCAACTATAAACTACACTACATTTTAATGGACTTAGACACAGTTTAAAATTATGAAATGATTTTAAAAAAAGAAATAAAAATACAATGTGCATTGTTACTGTTAGAACAGTAAAATTCATTAGTTACCAGTAGAATATTCTGTACTTATGTTTCACCACATTTACACCTGATATTAAAATGACGTCTGTATCCGGATACATTATTCGAATAATAAATAATCAGATCATGCCTCTGCATTGACATCAGTATTTTAAATGTGCTCCTGTTCTCCTCATCCAGATGGGATATCTAGTACAAAACCTACGGCCCAGGTTTAAAAAAATCATGTGTTTTAGGAGTTTTTGAGTTGTTGAATTGGGGAATCTTTATAAATTGTATCTCTGTCTATATTCTTATGTATTTGTTTCCCCTTATGTAACTTTGTCAAATGTAACACACATTATTCCTTCCTTTGTGTAGAAATTATTGTGTCACTTTGTCCCGGTGCATGGCATGACTGTCATGTAGGTTTCTCTCTGACAAGATCAATTATATGTCTTGTTTACAGCAGATATTGTCACATGCACAATTATTTCTTACTGTACATCATTCATGTACAGTACATGGTGTGGAACCCATACTGCTTCACTCTTCATGCAGTTCAGGTTCATGGCACGGAAGAGACAAGTAATCATTACTGAGAGACATTTCTCTCACTTGCTCTCTAATGAATAACAATCTATATTTTATGTTAGCTAAAAACAAACCTGTATTTAGGACTTAAAATATCAATTTTTCCCAAATTTTTGTTCGAACTAAATCTGTTAGAAGGTCTTAAAAAAACTGAAAAGTAGTGTAGAATACTGGAGGACTTTGCCTTTATACATGATCGGCAGAGTAAATGCCATTAAGATGGTATCCCTGCCAAAATTTCTCAATTTCTTTCAGAATTTGCCGATATTGATCTCAGCTGACTTTTTCAAGAAACTTGAGTCAATTATTTTAGAATTTATTTGGGGTTATAAAAAACATAGATTATCAAAAAAACATCTATTCAGGTCCACTCTAGATGGAGGTTTGGGTCTTCCAGTATTTAAAGATTACTATTGGGCTGCTAATGTTAGAGCACTGGCATATTGGCAAAGGGGTTCACCAAACGATGAAACACTTAATTCTACCCCCCTGTGGCTAAAATTAGAACTTTTGTCTTTCATTAAACCATATGCTTCACTGTCTTCATTACTTTTTACAAATCCTACATCTGCTATTAAATCAGTAAGTCACAGTCTTGTTGTCAGAAATTCACTGAAGATTCTTATTCAAATTAAAAATAGCTACAAAGTCCCTAATACCTCAATATATACACCACTTTGTCATAACCATGCTTTCACTCCAGCTTTGCTGGACAGAACATTCACTACATGGTGTGCCAAAGGGATTAAGTGTATAAAGGATTTTTATTTAGACAACAAGTTTGCATCTTTCGAACAACTAAGCTCAAAATATAATTTACCTCATTCAAATCTTTTTTGCTATATGCAACTCAGGCATTTTGTTAGAGAAAATATCCCCAATTTTGAGTTCTTCTGTGAGAGTCATCATTTTTTGGAGTTACTTTCTTTGTTGTCAGACAGTAAGAAGCTCATCACTAAATTTGTAGTTTTTTTCCCTAAAGATTCTGCATCTACGTATGGTATTAAGAAGGCTTGGGAAAGGGAAATCAATGCTGGGTTGCTGGATAAAATATGGAGAACTGCACTTTCCCGTGTTCACAATTGTTCAGTAAATAGCAGACAGGTTAATTCAGTTTAAAGTGATTCATCGTTTTCATTATTCCAAGGTCATGTTGCATAAATTCTATCCCTCTGTGTCCCCAATGTGTGATAAATGTAAATCAAATGAAGGAACACTGTTGCATTTATTCTGGGACTGTCCAGTAATTCAGCCACTTTGGTTGAGCATTTTCTCCTTTTTTTCTGGGGTTTATCTCAGGTCTCTCTCTCCTGACAGAGATTTAGTTCTTCTTGGATGTTCAGAAGACTCTTTAACTTTACCTTCACATATTCAAACAGCCTTACTCATGGGCACGGTACTGGCAAAAAGACTCTTTTGTGTGTGATCTGTATACCTGTACAAAATATGCATTAATAAAAATAATATTAAAAAAAACAAAAAAAACAAACCTGTCCATCTATCAGACATCATGTACACCTACCTAAGATCTGAACACAATGCCAGACTCCTTCCAGATGTGATCAGGCAGATCCCATCACATTCAGATCATGACTCGTTTACACCTGTATTAACATGGGTTTTTCCTTATCTTATAAGTTGTATGGATACAGGACACATTTTAGTACCAGGTGTAAAAATCTGATCAGTCATTACATCATTATCATCGCCAAACCTTGCATCACTGACTTGCATATGCGTTTTGCTCGTTGCCTCAGTTTAAAAGGATGCTGAACCGAGAGCTGTCCCACCTTTCAGAGATGAGTCGCTCTGGTAACCAGGTGTCTGAATACATCTCCAGCACCTTCATGGGTGAGTGGGATCTGCTTTCTGTCCACATCACATTCGTCATGAATGCCAAACAAAAACTATAAACCTGTTTGTCCACCAACCTGTAGACAAGCAGAATGAGGTGGAGATCCCATCTCCCACCCTGAAAGACAAACCTATGAGTCACATCAGCGGAGTGAGGAAACTGTCTCACAGCTCCAGCCTCTCCAGCTCTTCCATGCCTCGCTTCGGTGTTAACACAGACCATGAGGACGAGCTTGCCAAGGTCTCATTTTCTGTTTTTCTCTGACACCCATTAAAAGTTGCACACTTCATTTAGGTGTGAACTGATCTGAACCCTAATAATCTAGTTTGAAAATCTGTCAGGATTTCTGGGGCACTTAGAGTTTGATCTTTTCTTTTTGCACAGTTTTCCTTAAATCTTGCCTGATTTGCTCCTCCTAGCAGTGTGAACATGTGTGTCCTGCACTGTTCATGTTTTAATTAGTTACTGCTGAGGCTATGTGTCACATAGACACTGCTGTTGGTTTCCTATGGGACATACATTTGATTAAAACATATTGGAATATGCTAAGTTATTACATATTTTTGTTGAAAACAAATAAAAAAAAGACTGTTTTTATTGATCGTTTCAAGAATATAAGACTTTCCAGTAAACATTAAGCCCCTTCTGGGTTCGATGGAAGTTCTTATTGTTCCTTTTGTCTGCTTTTGTGCTTGATGCCTCATTGTTGAATTCCATCCAGTCTGTTGCATCAAATGTTTTGAAAGCTGGCAGTAGGATGAACATAATCCTTGACTCTGGATAATAATTTATAGAAATATAATTTAGCATTGCATAAATCAGATGTAACCATGCATATAAATAGCAGACTAAGAGTCTGCCACCACATGCCCAGTTCAATGGCTGTGGGCACAGAGGTGCTTTGAGCTAAATGCTAACATCAACAGGAAAATTAAGATTACCTTATTGTGGCATTAAAAAAAGAGAATTTAAGCTATGTTAAAAGTGTTAATTCATCCATGTTTCATGACAAATGTGTGACATCGTGATCTCAACAGCCACACCTTTACAAACGTCTTTAGCATTAAGATGTCAGTTCATAGAACATCACTGGACATCCTGACACCTCCACTGACGAGTCGACATTATTGAGTGACATGAAAGGAATGCTTGTTGTGTGATCGTTGTTCAAAAGGCACCACACCTCAAATGACAAGCCTGACCCATGCACATGTAAGACTGGCGGCACTGCTTGTCTTAGTGCTATTCTATAATGATAAAATGTTACATTTTGCCTGATAACAAACAATTTCTCAAATAAATTGATATATTACATGTCCTTACTTCTGTCAGATGATTTGTAGTTGATTTTATTGAAATGTTTTTATTGATTAATCAAAAGATTCTCAGAAGTATTCACTTTACGATCACAGAGGACTAAGAAAAGAAGATGGAAGCTGTGATTTTTTAATGTATATTTTCTCACAATCAAATAATCAATTATTCGTTTGAGGTCTAAAGTAATTCCTGATCAGCTGATCCAAGTTTGATTATATGAGATTTGGACCTTGTTTGATAGCTGATCCATAATGTGGGCAATTTGATAAATATGAATGATTTTTTTAGCCCTTTGTTAAATTCTGCAGCACCTTTACTGAATCATTTAGTGGAATAATGCTTTTAATATTTTTATTTGTGTGTCTGTGTGTGACAGGAGTTGGAGGATCTGAACAAGTGGAGTTTTAACATATTCAGAGTAGCAGAATTCTCCAACAACAGACCTCTCAGCTGCATCATGTACGCCATCTTCCAGGTAAACAACCCCAGCGTGACCTCGTGACCTTGTGACCCCGTGACCCCGTGACCTCGTGACGTGGCCTTCTCCCGTCAGAGTGTGTGTGAAGTTCTGACTCCTGTCGTCTCTCCTCAGGAGCGCGAGCTGTTGAAGACATTTCGGATCCCAATCGACACCTTTGTCACTTATGTGATGACCCTTGAGGACCATTACCATGGAAACGTAGCGTACCACAACAGCCTCCATGCTGCAGATGTCACCCAGTCCACACATGTGCTCCTCTCCACTCCTGCTCTCGATGTATGTTCACACACACTCACACTGGGATTATTTTGACCAAGCCAGCCATACATATGGACATAAGAAATATATAAAGCATAGCAATCATATTGCGTTTTCTATCGATTCTCAAAAACATTATTGGCTTTATTAATTTTTATATAAATTCATTTTTAAGTTGAATTTGGAATGAATGGAAGACTCTGCCTCTTTCTATGGTGGGCCGCATATCAAAATGGGCTCTCTTCCAAGGTTCTTGTACCTCTTTCAAAATGTACCTAAAACAATACATACAAAACAATAGATTGGATAGTTATGCCCTTTATCTAGGGCTTTAAAGCTCATAGAATATCGCAGACTCATTTATATAAACCCAGAGAGAAAGGAGGACTGGGACTGCCACACTTCCTGCATTATTACTGGGCTGCAAATGCAAGGGCTCTTGTCTATTGGCAGGAAGGGTATAGTAAGGAAGTGACATCAGAGACTCCCTCGTGGGTCGCCATTGAAATGGGGGATCTGACAAATAGCTCTCTTCCAGCACTTCTTTTTTCAGGGTCCAGATCTCCTATAAACATTAACAAGCATTTGGATAACTTGATAATTTTGAAATGTTTGAAAATATGGCGGCAAATTAAGAGTTGTTGTCTCCCAGATACTTCTATTCACAGCCCAATATGTTGCAATCATGCATCCCCCCCATCCATCACAGATGCATCTTTTTGATGGTTGGAGGCTGAAGGGGATAGTTTCTTTGAGAGATTTGTACATGAACAATTGTTTTGCCTCATTTACTCAGTTAAAACATAAGTTTTCTCTTCCCACAACACATTTTTTGCGATACTTGCAGATTAGGAATAATGTCCGTCAGTGTGTGCCTAACTTTGATATTCTCCCTGAAGAAAGGCACACTTATAAACTTTTGTTGGGTCCACCTGCATCCAGAAAATTAGTTTCAGGCTTTGTGAATATATTCTTGGAACATTTACATTTGGACACAGACTCTCTGAAAGGGGCGTAGGAGGAGGAATTGGGTACACAGATTGGGGATGATGCTTGGAAGCAGGGCCTCAGCAGGATTCCATCTTGCTCTGTTAATGCCAGGCACCAATTAATCCAGTTTAAGGTAATTCATAGGCTTCATTATTCAAAAAAAAGTTTTCCTAATATCTCTTCATTATGTGATAGGTGCAGATCTGCAGAAAGTTCTTTGACCCACCTTTTTTGGACATGCTCAAACTGTATAATTTTTGGTGTGATATATTCAAATGGTTCTCTGAAGTGTATGGTTGTGTGATTGATCCTGATCCAGAGATCGCATTATTTGGGTTTTCTCTTTCTCTATTAAAACACAGTGTATCTATGCAATCTGCCATTATGTATGGAATGATAATTGCTAAGAAAGTAATTCTAAGGCTTTGGAAGTCAGATACTGTGCCCCTGTTTAAGGCTTGGTTAACTGATCTCACTGGTATCTTATACTGGATAATCCTAATAAGTTTTCTAATATATGGCAGCCATTTTTGAACCATCTTTCCCAGGTCAACAATGTGCCCAGTTAATAATATTTGTATTATTTATATAATATGTATAATGTATTATATTTTTATATGATATAGATATTGTAGTGTGTTATATTATAGTGTAGTGTGTCCACCTTTCTCTAGGGGTTTGTCTATACATGTAGTGATGCAGGAGTGTAATAAAAAAAAAGAAAACATATATATGCCGTCTTTTATTTTAATTTTAATTTTACTTTTACTTTTAATTTTTTGTATATTCCTGAAAAGTTGCAATAAAAAAAAAACCATTATCGGCTTTTAAATAATAGTTTGCATGCAAAAAGTCATGAGAGTTACTGTTAATTTAGTTATTTTCTTAATTTGTTCACCTAAAGCATTCTGCAAACACCTATACTTTTTTTTTTTTTTTTTTTTTACAGATATAGGCATTTTTTGATTGCTTCACTGAGATTGCACAAAATGTATTGCTATGATGTTACAGCGGCTGTGTAAATACAAATGCAGATTCCACTGTCCTAACTGCATAAAATATAACATTTTAACTCAGATTTAATGCATATGGTGTGGTGAGTTTTACTAGAATTAGATAATAAAAAGTATATATTGAATCATAACCCCTGTATTGTGATCATTTCGTATTGCCAGGTTCTGCCCTACAATGGGTGACTTTTTTTCATTTAAATAAACATATAAATGCTTAAACCTATATGTCTGTTCTGAAAGTGCTGTTTTAAATCACCATACTTTGTCAACCTGCAGTGATGGAATGTACAGTAATTAAAAGCAAATTATAATTTCAAAGTCATGTTTAAACATATTTTCTTAATATTCTAAACGAACAGATAAATAGTTAAAAAAAATAGATGGAAAAAAAAGTGTATGTTTTCAGGTCGCTGAGTTGTTCCATTTCTTTCTCTGATTTTGCTTTCTGTCCTTTTTGTCCCTCTCAGGCAGTCTTCTCTGACCTGGAGATCCTGGCCGCTCTGTTTGCTGCAGCTATCCATGATGTAGACCACCCTGGTGTTTCTAATCAGTTCCTCATCAACACCAGTGAGTAAACACACACACACACATAGACAATAAGTGAACAAACCAACTGGTTCCACCCTCTTCCTCTGTTCCTCTGTGCTGTACTCAGACTCTGAGTTGGCCCTTATGTATAATGACGAATCCGTCTTGGAGAACCATCACCTCGCTGTGGGCTTTAAGCTTCTGCACCAGGAAAACTGTGATATCTTCCAGAACCTCACCAAGCGACAGCGACAGAGTCTTCGCAAGCTAGTCATTGATATGGTGAGGACATCGTCCACCATCTCTCACACCACACCAACTTAGATCAATTCTAAGTAAATACACAAAGTCATTTCTGCTTCATCTTTTTTTAGTTCATTTTTACTCTTTCTTCTCCTTTGACTGCCAAGACTGAGGATTCTTGTTATTTCTCATTTGATAGTTTTAGATTTGCCTAAATTAAGATTTACTTTGTCATTACACAACATAGCTGTGGTCCCTTATTCTGCTCACAAAAAATATCTGAACTAATGACTAAATAATCAAGTCATAAAAGTTTTAAGTTTTTTCATGGTGGAGTGTGGAGGATTTCTTTTTCCGTCTGCCAATGAGGTCATATTTTGCCAGCATTGGTTTGTCTGTCTGTCAGCAGGATACTCACAATTTATTAGCTATTGATGGTTTGAGACAGCTGTCATGTTGTCCGGCTTCCTCAGGACTCTGAGTCAGTCTAACAGCTGAATTACTTCCCAAAGTGCAGTATAGAATACATTTAATCTTTGTAAAAGTTGTCTTTGTCTGGTAGTTACAGTATTAAACCAAACGTTCACCTAAAGCCTGTTTTGTTTCAGTACAAACAAGGACAGATTAGTTTTTGTCTTACTGTTGTATTGTCCTCAGGTGTTAGCTACAGACATGTCTAAACACATGACCCTACTGGCTGACCTGAAGACCATGGTGGAGACCAAGAAGGTGACCAGCTCTGGTGTGCTGCTCCTGGACCACTATACAGAACGGATACAGGTAATGTGGCTGTACACATACTGTAGGTTATGGTGAAAGGAATGAAATCCATCTATAGTACTGCATTGTCACATATAATGTGTGTGTTTAGGTGCTAAGGAACATGGTACACTGTGCAGACCTGAGCAACCCCACCAAGACATTGCCGTTATACCAACAGTGGACGGAGAGGATAATGGAGGAGTTCTTTCGACAGGGTGACAAAGAGAGAGAGAGAGGGATGGAGATCAGCGCCATGTGTGACAAACACACCGCCTCAGTGGAGAAGAGTCAGGTAAACTCAGTCTCTCTCTCCAGTCCACTTTAAATGTCTGGTATTACAGTGAAAACTGTGTTTGTGTTTTTGGATGTGGGTGGATGTGAGTTCTGTCTGGACACAAAATGGATAACTGGCCAAGAATAAACAAGTTTAGAGGAGAAAAAACAGGAACACCTTAAAGTCTGGTACAACAGCCATGAAATCAGAACCTTATGTTCTGTCAGAAGTGTATGTAGTTATTTCTAAAGTCATTCACAAACAGTTTTGTAATGGGGCAATTCGTGGCAGATACAGGAACGCTGTATTGGAAAAGACCAAAAGTCATCACCAATATATCTCCTGCAACACTGAGAGACAAGGTATTTGCTGAAAATACCACAAACTGCATCTTAAAGACCATTTGAGAGAAGACTTCGTAGCAGAAACACCCTTACAGCTAGCCAACATCTCAAATAAAAAAATATTATTAATTATTATTATTATTATTATTATTATTATTAACTATTAATGTTACTGCAAGGTAGCTATAAAATGACCAATCGTCTTATTAGATTAGAAAAACAAGATAAACATGTTAATTATTGAATTTAGATTACAGAGCCAGGCTTGCTGGTTCCCTCTGTTTCTTGTCTTTATGCTAAGCTAAGCTAATTGACTGCAGCGTCTTATCAGTGGTATCAAACTCCAATTTCCCAAAATGTCTCATTATATATTTGACACCATCTATTATCAGGGCTTCAGGTGCGTTTTTTTTTTCTTTCCTAGGTGGGCTTCATCGACTACATTGTCCACCCGCTGTGGGAGACATGGGCTGACCTGGTTCACCCGGATGCCCAGGAGCTGCTGGACACGCTGGAGGAGAACAGAGAGTGGTATCTGAACACAATGCCCCAGTCTCCCTCACCTCCCCCGGACAGACACCTTCAGCACGACCGCTTCCAGTTCGAACTCACTCTAGAGGACTTGGAGCACAACAACCACAACCACATACACCTGAGAAACAGCAGCCAGAGAGCTATCTGTGACGGGACCTCTGAAGACCAAACGCAGGAGGGCCAGGATGAGCCGGGATGCAATGAACAGAACCACGTGGAAACTGAGAAAGAAGATGAGGAGAATCACAACAGCAAACACAACGGAGTCCAAGATGATGAGGAGGAGGAGACTAGAGAAAAAGAGGGAGAAGAAGAGGAGGAGGTTAAGCATAATGAAGAGGAGGAGGAATATGGAGAGGATCAAGTAGAAGAAAGGGGGCAGACAGAAGAAATAGAAGAGGAGAATGAGGATGAGGAGACTAAAGATGAGGATGAGCAAAATGAGGAAGGTGAGAATGAGCAGGAAGAAGGTGAAAAGGATGAAGAGGAAGGTACAGAAAACAAGAAAGAAGGTGAGGAAACTTTGGGAAAGGGAGAGGGGGAGGAGGAAATGGAAAATGAGGAGGCAGAAGTGGAGGAAAATGTGGAAAAAGAGGAGGGAGAGATGGAGGAGAAAGAAGAGGAAGCAGCAGAGATGGAGGAAAATACAGAACAAGAGGATGGTGAGACAGAGGAGAAAATGGAGGATCAAGTTGAGGAAGATGTTGAGAAAGAAGTGAGAGAGGAAGAAGAAAGCTAGCTGGGTGTAAAAACAAACTGGTCAGTGAGTAAAGAGTGAGGAGAGAAGAAGAACATAAAGCCAGAAAGGCTTCGACAGTTTGTAGACTGTCACGGAAAAGGATGAAGATTTTCAGATGCCTTTCTGACCATTTAACATGTGACCCTCTGGCCTGAAGGCCCCTCTGCTGGACTACCGACACCTGAAACCAGAGAAACAGTGAAGACTGACAGCTAAAAACTGTCAGCACACGCCTTCCTGAACAACCAGACTGTTGGTAGTGATGAAAAGACCAGAGTCTTCATCACCGAGTATCTCCACATCCGTCACTGCCGTAGGGATTAAACTGTTTTATTGACCTTTTGTAGCTCCTGAAAATTTAAAATACCTGAAATGCGTACCTGCAAATAAGTGCTATCCATCATCACGTCTGTCTCTTTTATGAAGAAGATCCCAATGCACACAACTGTTAACAGAACTTAGTCTGTTTGTCAGAAAAGAGAAAACCTGTCTGGAAAGTGTCTGATGTCTTATGTTTACTGCAAAAACTCTTCACTTCCAAACATGATGCTGGAAACACCGCTGGGCTCTGGTCTAGGAACAGAAGACCTCCTCACGTACAAACCTTAAGGCAACAATGCTGGATTTCTGAATAATATCTTCACTGTTTTGGTGGGAACATTTACAGTCCTGCTCAAAAGGCTGACCTGTTATATGTGTCTACAGTATGTTGGTTCATGTTTGAAAAAATAAAATGTAGAGTATTCATCCCATTGCAACAGTTCCACCACTCCACGACTGTGAGTTTGATTCCCGGGTTATTCGAGCCAAGCTGTCCCACAACCAGCAGTGAGCAATTCAGCCTTCCTCCAAACAAGATGGCTACTTGTCCAAGAAGCAATGAACTGTGGGACCAGGCTAATGGCTGTGATGGTCTTCCACAAACCCCTTGTTTTGTTTTTGTAAAAATGGTATTTGGCACTTTATCTATCAGCCCAGTTACATATATGTACATAACAAACTTAATAAACTTGTATTTTAATCTGCTGATGTCATATAATAAATATGATCAATGAAGTTGATGGATTGGTGTTTTCAGATGGTTTTTCTACTCTGGATAAAACAAAGGCTTAACTCACAATGATACAGTTAGAAGTAAGGCTTTATTTTACTGATGTGTTTTACAATCATTTCCTTTGTGTGTTTTTTTAATGTAGAGCTGAAAGAATTTATTGATAATTAATCAAATAGAAAAAAATAACAATTTGGAGAACTGATCAGTCACTTATCAAATAAAAATGACAAACATTTAATGCTACCAGCTTCTAAAAATGAGCATATATATATATATATATATATGTATATATATATATATACATATATATATATATATATATATAAATAGCATAACAAATGATTTGTAGACAGTTTCACTATTTTCTCACATTTTATTGACAACTATGAATTCATTGTAAAATTATCAATAGAATAATATATTACTAAAATAATAAGTTTCAGCATTGCTGGAAAGAACTATGAAATTTCATACTAAATACAGGGAAAACAGAGTTTAATACACTACGAAATAAATCTTTTTGTCCACAGTACGTCAACAGAATGTGAAAAAATACAAAATTTGTCTACAGGATAAAACTACAACTGATAAATGAATAGTTACTACTAGTTACTAAGAGGAGCAATTTGTTCAAGGAAATACAGAAACTTCCTTAAAAAAATAGGAAGTTATAAACCCATACAATAAAGTAGATGTGAAACAATTACTCAGTTGACAAAAAAAATATTTTGATAGTCAAAGAATTGTTAAACAATAAAAGGCCTAAAAATATGTTCACTTAACCTTTTGCTCTGGTAAATACTTCTATAATGCTTCACTCTCTGTTCTACATTTAGAGAGGAACAACTAGCTGTTCATCCTCAACCTTCAATACCACCATCTACTGGTTATCAGTAGGAATCTGTTAAGCCTTTAAAAGACATCTTGGTTTCCTATTTGATAGCAACATATGACTAACTTTGTTCAGTCATGTTTTTACCATCTGTGAAACACTGGTAAAAAGATCTATTTTCAGTTTTAGAGATGCAAAAACAGGTTTTATTTCACAGCTTAATTAATGAAAGACAACTTTGACTTCAAACTGTACAGAAATCAGTTGCTAGGTTTTTAACAGATCCAGTAATTATAATCATATTCCAATCAATTAATTGACAAAATAGAAAGAATAGTTGTAGCCCTTTTTGTGATACAGATTGTGATTGTGTTTATTAATGACAGAGCAACACTGTTAGATGGATAATAATAACAATAATAATAATATTTATTTGTATAGGAAATAAAACACAGTTAAAAAGTGCTTTACAGAATAAAATCAAGCAGTGCACACAAGAAAGTAAAATGTAATATACAGTCCAGAAAAAAAGAAAACAGTAAACAGAAGTAAAAACATGGTAGATAAGACCTGAGTAAAACAGAGTAAAATAAAAACAAGTAATACAAAGGTATAAAATAGATAAAAGCAAGATAAACAACAGATTTACTATTTTTTTTAAAAGCCTTCCTTTAAAAGTAGGTTTTGAGGAGTGATTTAAAAGATGGCACTGACTTTGCAAACCCAAATTCCCCAGGCAGGGAAAACTAACTCCAGAATGTCAGCAAACACAAGTCCATAGATGACACGATGCAGTTGGACATGGAGGATGAGCATCTGAGCGCGGTGGAGCAGGGAGGCAGGTGAGTCTGATCCACGGTATAGTGACGGTACGATCTGGCCAAGTCTTGCCACTGATTGTAGATGAGCTTGAAAATGATGATGAACAGGTGTGCAGGTGTGATGGTATGAGGTAGAAACCAGGTCACCGCACCCGACAGCAATGTAAACAAAAGAAACACACAAAACAGATGCAGATCCTAACAAATATAGGGTGGAGCAAGGCCTTGTAGGGCTTTAAAAGTAACTAGTAGAAGTTTCAAATCAATTCTGTACCTAACAAGTAGCCAGTGTAGTGCTGCAAGGATGGGAGTAATATGGTCACGTCTCTTATGATCTGTTAAAAGTCCAGCAGCCAGGTTGGGAAATGGCTAATTGGCTGAGCCCAGAATACAGGGCATTACAATAATCCAAACATGACCAGATGAAGGTGTGGGTGACTTTTCTGAGGTCAGCTTTAGATAAGAAATTTTTACTTTAGCAATATTCCTAAATTGGAGCAAGCAAGATTGTGTTACCATGGTGATTTGCAAGTTAAAACAAAGCTCAGAGTCAAATATGATGTAGTTTTACATTAGAGGACAGTTCACCAAGGTTTTCCTCCAAGTGGCAAGTCAGGTTTGGGGGCCAAAGAAAAGGACCTCAGATTTGGATTCATTGACATCAGCATCTAATATCAGAGACGAGCCATAAGAGGGGAAAGATTGTCCTTGCTGCTACCATTTAGAGGAAAGTACAGCTGCGTATCGTCCGCATAACAGTGGCAATTAATATTGTGTCTTCTGATTATCTGGCCCAGAGGCTGCATATACACAGAATAGAGTAAGGGACCAAGAACTGACTCCTGGGAACACCACAAGATGAGGAGAATTCTCCCATCACAACTGAGAATGAATGGTCAGAGAGAGGAGCGAAACCAGGCAAGAGCAGTGTCCTTAATACCAACAGAGCATTCAAGGAAATTTAAAAGAGTAACGCGGTCGACCGTATCAAACGCAGAGCTCAGATCTAAGCTAAGCTATTCTTTATTGTCCCCGTGGGGAAATTCTTTCTCTGCATTGACCCATCCCTGAGGAGCAGTGGACTGCCTTTATGGCGCCCGGGGAGCAAATTGGGGTTCAGTATCTTGCTAAAGGATACTTCAACTTGTAGACTTGCAGGGGCTGGGGATCAAACCACCGACCTTTCGTTCCATGAACGATCTCCTGAGCCACAGCCGCCCCAAGCAGAATTAAAAGTGAACAAGCCCCAGAATCAGCTGCAATTAGTGCAGTGATCATTAGTGACCTTAAATAGAGCCGTTTCTGTGCTGTGCAGAGTACGGAAACCTTGCTCAAAAATGTTATTGTTGTTCATTTGTGAAATTAATAGAGGCAACAGACTTCTAAAATCTTAGATAAAAAAAACAAATTTGAAATGGGTCTAAAATTGATCGAGAGTGTGTTTCTTAAGAAGAGGACGAACTACTGCATCTTTAACACTTTTTTTGGAACAGTTGACAATGAGCAGTTAATAACGGAGAGAATTTACAGGCCAACAGTCTGAAATACCTGTTTCAAAAATCTAGTGGGATTAATATCTAGTTCAGAGGTGGGAGAATTTAAATGGGAGGTTAATTCTTCTAATTCAAGCATAGAAACTGGATTAAAGTAGGACATAACAGCAGAGGGTTCGGTACAAATGGAGAGATTACCAGTTGCAGATGTGATATGAAGCCAGATGTCGTCTATTTTATTAATGAAATGATGCGGAAGCTTCCAAAAGATGACTAGGAGGAGGGTCAACCACTGAGTTGATAGCTTTGAACAGAATCCTGAGATTGTGGCTGCTGCTAGCAATCAGATTTGAAAAATAACACAATAACAAATAACAATAAATAAAATAACAAATAACCTGCATGCTGATAGGCCACATTAAGCTTTTGAGGAAGCTTTATTCCATTTACGCTCTGCTCTTACGTTGCCTCTTTAAATCCCTTGTGTAATCATTAAGCCAAGGGAGAGCATTGTGTTTGATTTGAGCAATATCATCAAGAATATTCCGACAAGTTCTATTAAAATTTTCTCCTATAACATTAACAAGAGATGCCCGCCTGTTTAAGGTTATTACGGGTAGAATTGGCTCGAAGGCATCTGGTTTTGAAACACTGATGTGGCCTATAAAACTGAAAAACATTTAAAAGTTGATAATCCCAAATCTAAGGCATCTAAGAGAGCTTCAGAATTCTTTTATATAACTTTAGTAAACAAGTCAATTAAGAAATAATGATGAAACTTTGACAAAATAGACATCATGTTTACCAATAAACTGGAAATTAAGATACACATTCACCAACTTCACAACACATCTTGTTTACTATATAAATAAACACGCTTTAAAAACACACAAAGTTACAACACAAGTTTCTAGGAGGCGTTGAATGCTAACATGATTCTAATATTTTCATAGTGATTGCAGTACATTCAGATGACCAAATAACTTCCTGTTTGAGAGTTTACATGTTAATACTGGGAGGAAGTGGATGTTGGTATTGTGAAAAAAAAAAACAAACTCCAGCAAGAAAGCCTTTAACAGCCATGTTAAACACCATAAATGTTTTTACACAATAAGAGCACCAACTTACTCTCAACACATGATAACATGTAAACTCATACAGGAAGTTATTTTACCAACTGGATATAATAAAACCAGCATGATTAGACACAAAAAGGCAATAAATATGTGACACTCTTTGCTTGTGTTTGAACGTGATTATTAAAGGCGCAGTCTGCCAATTAATTAAACTCTGACATCATCTACTCACCATCATGCTAATGCAAAGTCAGTTGAAGTTTCCTAGTCCACAAAACATTTCTGGAGCTTCACAGCAAAACATTGGGACTTGTTTTAAGAAAAAAGAAAAGAAGTAGAAAACAGAGGCTCCATACAGCTCATCTGCTGTAATCCCATGCTGTGTCTCAGATCACGTACCTCCCTACTTAACCTGCCCAGTTTGAGTGGAGAAGTGTGTTCATGCAAACAAGTATGTGAAAATACCATATACTACGACCCAAAGCTGAGTGTTGAATGCTGAACACTTCTTACCCTCAATGGTCGCCACCTTGGCTGTGTAGTGGAAGGGGAGGAACTTATGAGACATTTCAAGCTTGTGAGAATAGAGAACAATGATGGAGAACAACAGAGCAACATAGAAATGTTAGTTAGCATATGTCTAGCAGCTTTGGTTCAGTTTTAGTCAAGTGAAGAAGCCGGCAGATATTTTTGAAAGTGACGTAACATTTGCAAATGTTGCTGCCGTCATTTGTGGAACAGAAGTACATGATTTAAGACTAAGCTCTAGTCTCCAGAGGCCTAGAGATCCCAAACTGATTTTAAAAACGTCATTTACATCCTTTACTTAAGCAGAATTCTTCACTGTAGCTGACAGGCTAAAGGTGTCTGAAGCGGGTTTCTTTCATCTTAAGGCACCTCGGAAATTTTAAAAGTCACAAATGCACAAAAAGCATATAAATACAAACTTTCATATGCAGACCTGTCAGCATACACATGGGTACAGTGAAGAGACTGTACAGTCGAACTGCAGGGTAACAACAAACACTAGAATACTGAAGAGTTCACTCAGCTACAATCATCCTAACATATGTGAAAGAGTTCATCCACAAATCTTTGAGATTATTTCATCATACCTGCTATGATGTTATATAGTCTTCCAATTTAAAATACAAAATCTTTCAGGAAATACCAAACTGATATTAGTCTGTTGGAGTGTTCATTTACCTCATGAGGATTGACTGCAGGCATCCTGACTAGTTTGTTGAGTTCTCTTTGTCAGTATCTTTGACTCTCTCTGCATCACAACCTAGACCAATCAAAGAGGTCCAGTCAGGAAAGCTGTCGATCTCTCTGGTCTCGATCAGTTGTTGGTCTCCATGCGTCAGTGTCAACTTGTAGCGTAGACACAGCTTTCGCTGAGAGAAAGAAAGGAAGATGTCCTTCTTTAAGGAAAAATGAGACTAACGTATAAATAATAAAATATGAATGAATATTTGCTCCATGGTTTTTAAAAAATTATTTTGATTTATTTCCTCTTACTTTTTTAGCTGCGCTTTATTTAATAACATAAGTTACAAGTCACTGTTTGGATTGAGTTTAGTAATGCAAACATAATTTAAAATGCATTAAAATGTATTATTTATTATAAGCGAAGACATATATAATAATAATACAATAATTTCTGCATGATGAGAACTTTACTTCTACATTGTGCTATGGCTGCTTTTAATGAAGTAAAACATGCAGTAAGTCAACAGAATAAGACAGCACTGCAATCAACATACTGAAATGTAGTTAAGACGTTACTATGAGTAACAGTGACGAAACATGTTGATGTAAAGTGTTCTCCAGACTCACTCTCTGAGGATTAGCCAATAGGAGGACCTGGGAAATGGCTGGTGGAGGCAGCAGAGGGTTGTAAGGAGGTAGGCGTGTCCCTGAGGCAGGCTGAAGTTTCACTTGCATGGTCTGCAGGAGAATTAAATGTGTAATGAAGTGGCTTTGCCACACATTAATGGAAAACAGGTAATCATTTATGTACTGTGTCATTTTGTCATCCTGATCGTCTACACTGAAAAACCACTATATTTATTTATTCTTTACCTTAGGAACAGCAGCTTGAAACAGGAAGTCTCGCACATAGAGGGGAGATGTGTTGACGGTGGAGATGACGGCCACAGCGACATCTGGACGACCTGGTGGAGAGTCTTTGGCAAAATGGAGGGAGACATGGATCCAGCCCCGATCAAACAGAGTGATCGGCTCAAGATGGCCTACAAATAGACAACAGAAGAAGAGACAAACAGCACTATGAAACACAAAGACAATCCACCTTATCTCCATATAAACTGCAGTTTAAGCCTTTGGTAACATACTGGATTTGATGGCTTCCATGGGAACAAAGATGGCGTTCAGGGCCTGTGGGAGACCCCAGCTCTCCTCCAATGTCCCTGGAGACCTCAACACTTCACTGAGTTGTTTCTGCGCCTTAGTGGGTGACTTTGTCACTGTAAACTGTTGATTGTGTGACCTGATAGAGGAACAACTCCAATAATTTAATTTTAACAAAATGTATGAAATAACACATCCTGGACAACAGATGGAGAGAATGCAGATTTTTATGTGAGAAACTGACACTTAATACTGAGAATTAATACTGAGAATCAATACTGAGAATCAGTACTGAGAATTAGTACTGAGAATTAATACTGAGAATTGATACTGAGAATCGATACTGAGAATTGATACTGAGTATTAATACTGAGAATTGATACTGAGAATTAATACGGAGAATCAATACTGAGAATCAGTACTGAGAATTAGTACTGAGAATTAATACTGAGAATTGATACTGAGAATCGATACTGAGTATTAATACTGAGAATTGATACTGAGAATTAATACGGAGAATCAATACTGAGAATTAATATTGAGAATTAATACTGAGAATTGATACTGAGAATTAATACTGAGAATTAATACTGAGAATTAATACTGAGAATCGATACTGAGAATCAATACTGAGAGTTAATACTGAGAATTAATACTGAGAGTTAACACTGAGAATTAATACTGAGAGTTAATACTGAGAATTAATACTGAGAATTAATACGGAGAATCAATACTGAGAATTAATACTGAGAATTGATACTGAGAATTAATACTGAGAATTAATACTGAGAATTAATACTGAGAATTAATACTGAGAGTTAATACTGAGAATTAATACTGAGAGTTAATACTGAGAATCAATACTGAGAGTTAATACTGAGAATTAATACTGAGAGTTAATACTGAGAGTTAATACTGAGAATCAATACTGAGAGTTAATACTGAGAATTAATACTGAGAGTTAATACTGAGAATTAATACTGAGAGTTAATACTGAGAATCAATACTGAGAGTTAATACTGAGAATTAATACTGAGAGTTAATACTGAGAGTTAATACTGAGAATTAATACTGAGAATTAATAACAAAATAAGTATAGCGAAAGTCAATGTAAATACAATGGTACACTTTGAAAAGTTTATTTTAAATAAAAGCACACACTGTATAAAGTGTAAATTGAGTCAAATATATGGATAAAACATTAACAGGCTGATATTTTTATGACATTTCTGGGCAGATCTTTAACTTTCAAATGTATCTATGTTAAGAATAATTCTTTAAGGAACATTTCTTTTAACACAATCATCACTCATGGAGTTTAACATCCCATCACATCTTCCCCTCCACGGTTTCAGAAAGAGTGATAAATAGATCTACTTAAAATAGGAAAACGTTATAAACCAGTAGTTTACAGTAGCAGTATGATGCCACATGGAGAATATTGTCTTCAACAGTTTCTGATGTGACAAATATCATTACAGGTTTTCTTTCTTTTCTCCATCCTCACCGACTGTTTGTCCTGTTTGATGTCGTACTGCCCTCCCAACATCCACGGCCTCTCAACACAAAGGCTCTCCCTCCATTCTGCTCAGCATTCTGCATCCAAGCCTCTTCATTCAGCTGGCAGACAAGACTAAAGATTAAATACTCTTCAGAATCAAAATCACTTTTAACTTTACATCCGAGTCTCACCTGCAGCACTTCTTCAGAATACGACCTTGAAGTCTTTTGAGTCTGTTTTGAGACCAGATTATCCAACTCTGTAATTGTAGGACATCATTTTATCATGTTAAGAAACATATTGAGAAAACAAACTAGAAATAAGTTCAAATGTAGGCTTACCTAATTCATTCCAGTCCTGGTCACTTTCCATGGGCGAGGACATCTGTGGAGAGTCCAGTGCTGACAGGTCGATGAGGTGGTAGCTTTTAATCTCTCTGGGACTCCTTGGAGCTGGAGGAACAAGAAGAACCAGGATCAAACACAGGTCCAAGTGTTCTCCACAGGGACTACTAGTAACAGAAAAAAAGCCTACCATTATTTTTGTCCTCCACTTCTCCCTCACTTCTGCTTCTTTCCCTCCCCCCCACTCGGTCTTTATAGGCATTTACTATGAGCGTTAGCTCGTCGTTAGCTGCCAGGATCTGTGCCAGAGCTGCGTCGTCGTCCATCGTGTCGCTGGCCAGGCGGAACAGAGTGGGCCTAAGCTGATCACAGCGCTCATACAGGGTCTGCAGCGACAAAGGGAAAACTTCAATGTTGAGTTACACATCCATACAAATATATTCTCTTTTTCTTATCTTAACAAAGAGGATATTAATGGTAAACATGTGCTACTCTGAGAAAAGGGTTTGTTGGGCCCAAAATGTTGCTCTCTTGCCTTAAACTTCACCCTTTAAATCTCTGGTTTGGTTACAGAACTGGATGTAATGTACTTTTCCCACTGGTATTATTGTTAATGGTAATAACAAAAACTAACAACAGCTTAAATTTGTTCAGTGTTAAGAGCAGCAGATGAAATTAAAAAATCTTATATGTATGTATATATATATAGAAGTACAGTGTGTATATATATATATATATATATACATATACACACACACACACACACTGTATATATATATATATAAGCAGGTCCTAACTATGCCTTTGGACCTGAGAACCATCTAATGACTTAAAAAGCTGGTGGTGAGAGCATCTCAAACATATTTGTAATTAGCCAGTAGAGGACGGTAAAGGCAATAGTCGCAGGTCTCTTAGAGCCGTCTATGTTTGTGGTGAGCCCTGATGACTATCTGAACAGTTTGACACACCTTTGCGTCATCATGCAGCTCTAACGAGGGTCCAGTCATTGTGTGCTGGTCCAGTAGATCTCTGAGCTGTTTGGTGCTGCTCTCCACCTCCTTCAGAGTAGATTCACGCTTTGACACTTTCTCCGCCTTCTCCAGCTCCTACAACACTCCCATCACCCACACACATAAATTAAATGAGCACAACTACAAATGCATACAGTGCAAAGATGACCATCACTCCTCACCTCTGTGATGGTGCTCTTAATAAGCCTGTTGGCGGTTTCCAGGTCTTCAGGACGGGCACTTTTTAATAATTTGGCTAGTTGCTGATGGTAAAGAAACACATTTTAGCATGATGAAGTTTCCAGTCCATTAGATGTCCCATTAAACACACGCACCTTGGCCTTGTCCTCCTGGTCAAAAACAGACTGTATGGTTCTTTGAGGTGGAGGTGCCATTATTACTGTGTTAGGCAGCTTGGGATCTTTCTTCACAATACCTACAACAACAAATAGTGGAAATAGATTCTATTCTATTCTTGAGAAAAGGAAATAATACTCAGTAAAAAATGAATGAATATGACAGCTTCATGTTCTGATTATACTAAATGTACAGCCTACTATACCCATACTGTATTTCTATATTCTATATTCCGATTTTTATTTTATACACTTCTACATGATGTATTAATACTACTCTCTTTTATTATTATGTCCCTTCTGGGGATCAATAAATGCTCATCTTGTATATCTGTACACTCCTAATGTATCCATGCCCAGTGTCATTTAATGTGTTGCTCGAGCTTTTCTGAGTCATATTTTGTATAACATGTACCAAATGTCTTCAGAGCTCAGAGCTGAGAAATGCTTTTGTGTGAATGTTTGATCCAGACCTTGTTTCTTGAGCATGCGGTAGGCTTCCTGGATCTTTGGTTCTTCTTTACGCCACAGAGTCCAGCCGTAGAGGACCTCCGTCACTCTGTCTTTAACTTTCTGTGGAGTCCACGGACCATTGTACTGCTCAGAAGAGATTATTCATTAGTCTTTGATGCTGATTAGTCATATATACAGTATGTGTGCCATCACTAATTTTTTTTCAGGAAGGACACCATTGGTACAAACAATTAGGCTAACAACAAGTAAGTAAAACATGAAGGGATCAGTCTGAGAGACTAGCCATACCCTTGGTGATAAGAGTTTGATGAGCTCATTGAGAAAACGAAACTTGGCAGCTTCGCTGTGGAACCTTTTCCCACAGTTGTTCATACATGCCTCAAGAACCTAGAGGGCAGCAAATCATAAAAAAATCAGCACAAACTTTATTTTTTTTCAACGAGTGAAAATGACACAAAAGAAGTCTTTTGTTCTCAAGCAACAGGAGAGAACAGAGCTGTGACTGCATGTTTGTGGTTAACCACTTTGAAATGTCACGTGAACCTCGAGAAGCTTCTCTGAGTTACACTGCAGTTCCCTTTAATGGACGATGAGCCGTCACAACAGATCCAAACACAGATTAAGTCCCTCGTGTTACTTTGGCCATATGATGACATTATACACAGATATTCAAAGACTCGCCTCCGCAGGATTTCAACAAAGACATCTATTTTTCAGTGAATGATCCATGCATTCAGTGACGCTCTGATGAAAGGGTCAGCATAATGCACTATATACTTCTATATATACTTCTATATAAAATTCTATATAAACTTCTATATATACTTCTATATATATACTTTTATATAAACTTCTATATATACTTTATATATACTTCTATATATATACTTCTATATAAACTTCTATACATACTTCTATATATATACTTCTATAAAAACTTCTATACATACTTCTATATATATACTTCTATATAAACTTCTATATATACTTCTATATATATATATTTCTATATAAACTTCTATATATACTTCTATATATATATATACAGTACTTCTATATACTGTATATACTTCTATATATACTTCTATATACTGTATATACTTCTATATATACTTCTATATATACTTCTATATACTGTATATACTTCTATATATACTTCTATATATACTTCTATATACTGTATATACTTCTATATATACTTCTATATACTTCTATATATACTTCTATATACTTCTATATATACTTCTATATATACTTCTATATATACTTCTATATATACTTCACAGATACCAAATGAGGGAGATGCTGCACAAAGGATGAACAAATAACAACTAAGGCAAAATGAGTTTCTTCTTGGAACATTGCAGACACATATGCTGAATATTTAACAGTAGATAAAAATAAAGCGTGTATCATCAGATGAGGTGTGAGATGTGAGCAGATGAGGAACCTGATTTCTTACTGTGAGAGCCTGCAGAGCCACTTTCTCCTGTGGCGACTGGATTTTATGGGAGAGAAGGCGAATGGCTACCTGTGGGCTGAAAGCAGGAAATTGAGATTTAAGTCACATTAAAATGCCTGAGTAGAACACAAGCAACAATCATGTTAGGCCAACATGAAAAGAAGTACTTTTCACATAGTCGAGCCAAGAGAAAAGGATGAAAACCAAGCCAAGCCATTCTGCCTTTGAGTTTTCATTGCATTCCATTTAGACATTAAAACACATTGACACAGAAAAGGGTCAAAAGGTGCTGCTAAGTTCCTCCTCACTCTTGCATGATGGTGTAACTGAGAAGCTGTGATCACAATATGAGTGTGAAGCAACTAGTCAAATACCACAACTGCATTAAAGTAACTTCTGGAGGCCCAGCCAGCTTCAGTTGGGGCTGAAAGTGTGAAGATGAAAATCCATACATGGTTGTGTTCAAGCACACAATGTGGTGCAAAGAATGTGTTTCATCTTACCCATCAGCCTCTTGGTTCACGACCTGGTAGAAGCCCTCTATGCAGTCCCATCTGTCCTCCTGATTGGTTGGGTCTGTGGCCTGGTCTGGAACAAGCACAGCAGAGAAACAGTTTAAAAATCCAAAAAATAGTTAGTAAGGGGCCACTATTTCTTCAAATACATGCAAAAAATAAAATTAAAAGAGGACATGAAAATAGAAGACAGATGTTAAACACTACTTATGTTGCACTAAGCATAGTACATAGCACTAATTTCTGCACATATAAGTATTCTGTGTGAATGAGGTTTATGAATGTAACAAGTTTAATACTTTTATTGCCATTTTAAGATATTGCTAAGTATTTCTACCTTGGCAGAATTCAGACCTTTACCCACCATATTTATTTATATATATAACACACACACACACATATATATCTATATATATATATCTATATATATATATATATCTATATATATATATAGATATATATATATATATATCTATATATATCTATATATATATATATCTATATCTATATATATATATATATATATATATATATATATATATAAAGTTACGTTATGTAGTTAACGTTACGTTACGTTACGTCGCAGAGATAACATTAAAGTCTACAGAGCTCGCGCACATACATACGACACACAGCTCGAGCGCTCGTCGGGCAGGCACGCGCACGCTCTTACCAACTTCCTGTTGCAGATACTTTGTGCACAATGTCTAATTTATTTTAAAGTTGAAATAAATCGAAACATGCAGAATTGACTCTTCAGTGTAATACTTAAGACTCGTCTGACGTCACGGCCATAAACTCATCTACGGGATGAGGACGACGTAAATCTTTCGGTGACAGTAAAACAAACCACCGCTACGTTCCCGTCTTCAGCGCTTACTTACTTAGCAGTGACTCAAAAGTTGCCTGGCTGTCACCGGTCGCCATCGCCGACTGTCTCCGGGTCCACAGATGTTTGGTTGCTGATCAGTGTGCGTCTTTCTGGGGACGCAGAGGTGTCAAACTGTCTCCTGCCTGGGACATGTGACAATCACGCAGTCACACTAATGACACCTCCCTCCCTCCTTCCCTCCCTCCCCCCGTCTGTCAATGCATCAAAACTGTGGTCATTCATTAAAAAAACATCTACAAGTTTGTGGAAAGTAAACACACTCACGGGATTTAAAAACACTCATCTTTTTGCCCCGTTTGAGAAAACATTTTAAAATCGGATGCAAATCTACAGGTAGAGCCTGTTAACAGCATGACATCATCCAGACCAGCAGCATCGTCCTCAGCTCTGCATGAAGAGCTGGATCCCACAGGATCCCATGAGATCCTCATGTACTGGATTACTGCTGGAATCAAAGCTGATGGACACAATATAGTGTACAACACGTTGTGTAACTTTGAATGCATGGTGCTTATGTTTTTTGTTGTTGTTGTCCTGTCTGTTTTTTAATTACTAAGACACTAATTAAGCCAATAAGGCACAAAATACCAGTTATTTTCATATGGCACCAACTACCAGTGTAGATTTACTATAAACACAAAGGTATGATTTGGCCTTTGAGTGGACATTTTCAAGAATCACTTATTTCTTCTCTGCCACATTTCATTGATAAATATTTTTAATTTTTTTAAACTTTGGATTCTCATCTTAGATACAAAACATATGAGCATATAAAAGACAATGTATTGTTAAAAAAATGCCAGCATGTGGTGGAAGAAGTACTCACATTTCTCAGTATTGGTTGGTTGTCTTTATTATGAGTACAGTATAGTACTTCAGTAAAAGCAGTATTTAGTATACTCCAAAAAAACAGTACTAAGATCTGAAAATCATTCATCACAAAAGAAGAGACTCCTGATACTGTACTGATGCATTAACAGAGAAATAGCATTTTACTGTTAAGCTCCACTTCAACCAGCTACAACTGTTTCATTTTGGTTGTACATTTTCTATAATAATTAAACATAACATCTCTAGCTGTCTTTGTTAATAGAAAATACTTATTTATGATCAGAACTTAATAAAACACAAAGTCATTATATGAATACAGCATCTCTTCTCTAAACCAACTGCTGGTGTTTGATATAATCGGATCAAATATCCCGTAACAAGCGAGTGAGACGCCTGATTGTTTTGTTTTTTTGATAGTTTTCTTAAATGTAATGTTTTGTCCCTCTTTCAACATGACAGACATTGAAGCCAAAATGTTTGGTACTCATGACATCGTGTTTTTCTTGTTAGGTGGAGAAAACACAAGAACACATACAAATACAGAGGTACGTCTCATCCTGCTCCAGTGAAGTCTAACAGTACTGAGTAAAACAGTCACTTCTGATCTTTTATACGAAACATTTCTAATAATTCAGGTATTGTTTAACTTATACCAGTGGTGTGCAGTTGATGTTACATGTGTTCCAGGTAGCTTTGACAGAATCACAAGGTGTTGCATGTGTAACATGCAGCAGCACATGTCAGCATCAGTCCAGTCTTTAACTAGTCTATGAGCAGTTTCTGCAAACGATGGCTGATCTCTGCCGGCCCCAAAGACACCATCATCTCAGCTACACTGGGCCCTTCCTGCTCAGAGAACAGAAGATCAAGAGTCAGTGAAGTCATGCAATCAAAGCAGACAGAGGACCTCTGTGAACAAGCAATCGGAATCAATCTTTCTATGCTCCTCTCTGAGTGTCTGCAGGGTTCCTGCAGGACTTCTGTCATTTAAACATGCTATTTAAAGGTTGAGCTTAGTCATTCAGTACACAGAAATAACAAAGGACATATGTAAGTGTCCAGCAAGGAGGCATTTTTGTGATTAAAGCCAAAAATGATTGCATCTTCTGAGGTGGTGAGTTTCAATCATTTCAATAATACAATTGCAGAAATTAAATTTGCAAGTGAGAAAATGATAGAAGAATGTTATTAGTCATTTTAGAGCCATGGATTACATGCTGTCCAATTTCCATTTTGTTTACTGTAATGTAATTACCGTTTGTGTGTCTGGGCTCTTTATCTACCAAGGTAAGCAGCAGATGTTGGTGAATAGTGTCTGATTTCACCACTGAACTAGTGAACAAGATCCCCAGACTCCCTTCCAAATTCTAATCATTTATGCCTTTTTGTAAATTCAGCTTTAAATGCAACACAATAAGTTGTGAAAAGTGTCTGTTTGTGGTGGCATCACTTCTCCAGCCTGTCTGTATAAAGTGCATCATACATTTAGCAGCTGTTTCAAATGATTTCATTAATTACACCAAATGTATGTGAGAAGATGACATTTTATTGACGGTAAACATGTCATATTTTACATATAGTCTACTTTTTTGTCATGTGAGAGTGAAAGAACCCAGATTCTCTTCAAAATCACCTTTGTGGGTTGTGCAGTTAGGAGAGAAGGTGGAAACTTTGTGAAACACAGAAATTCTTAATTGGGCCTTCTTGTAAACTTAGTAATGCTATAAAGAAGTTATTTTGTGTTTCTTGCAAAAAGCTTTGTGTCAATTTCTCTCAGCGATGTACATGTTTATCTTTCTATCAGAGCAAGACGTGAGATCCATTCATAAGTAGTCCCTCAGACACACAAGTAGTCCCTCAGACACACAAGTAGTCCCTCAGACACACAAGTAGTCCCTCAGACACACAAGTAGTCCCTCAGACACACAAGTAGTCCCTCAGACACACAAGTAGTCCCTCAGACACACAAGTAGTCCCTCAGACACACAAGTAGTCCCTCAGACACACATGTATGTGGTGTTGAGGTAGACAACACAGAACCGATGCAAACATAAGGCTCAGAAAAGCACACATGTTCATCTTTGTGTGGTTTGTTCACTCAGATAGTCTCATAGTGACACAGAACTAAAGGAGGTTCTTCAATTCATAACATTCGTTCTGGATTCCAGAATGCTGGAAGGAAATGATGCCAGACGAGAAATTCTAGTTTATATTTAGCTGGTGGTGAATCTGTGGGTTATTCTCCTAAACCTGAATTTTCATTGAGGAAACACTAAAGAATTTGTTTTAATATCTACCATACAAATGAGCATGATGTCATCAGTTACCTGCAGACCACTGAGAGCCAGGCGTAACAGCTTCATCACTTCTCTGTATTTGGTGGATTTAGCCTGCTTAGCAAGAGTCTTCAGATCTTTATTGAGCTGATCCACTGCCAGCTCCTCACCTCGCTCAGCTAATAATCTATGACAGACACAGATATATCCATGATGCTGCTACATAGCACAGCTGTAATTCATACCCAGATATACATACCTCAGCACTAATAAGGCAATGTGCTGGGCCTCAGCGCTGAGTGCTGCCACCTGCTCACTGGAGAAGGAAGGTCGCACCCACAGGTAGGAGTAAGCAGGACTTACTAGTTCCTTAAGGAAGGATATGTGACGCTGTTGAGAAGAGGACAAAGTAGTTTCAGCATGAATGGAGCAGTACTGACACATAAGAGTAGAAGTGAGACTAAGGTTGGGACGATGCATCAGGACTTGAATGCAGCCCTCTGATTGGTCAACACATGCAACCCTCCTATCGACAGTAATTATTTTCAGGTTTTCAACACAGAACAATGATAAATAATCACAGGAGATAATAAAATGTCAGACTTAGAATTATGGTGTTACTTTGCAAAGTCTCCAGAGTGACACAGAAGGTCAAAGCCACCATGTAACAGGATACGACCACACTGTTACTCTCCTTAGAACTGTATAATGGTCAGTAGTGGGCAACAAAAAAGTACGTCTGTATGCTGTGGTCCAGTAATATTTGATTTTATCATCATTATGTTGTATACTACATTGTTGGCTCCACAGTTCTGTTGTAAGTTATAATGTAATGTATGGCAGCGGCCACCAACGTTAGCTCAGCTTTTTATAGGCTAGTCGATTGTTCCAGAGGTTTACACAGAGACAAATAATGCATCCAAATAACATGTTAATAATAGAATCTAACATTTAACATGTTGAAAATATGGTAACTATGGCATGAATTCATATTGAGGTTACCTTACGAAGACAGAGCACCCGCCTGATGTACTCCTCCGTTAGGACGTCCTGATCCTGGATCTCAGCTGTATAGACCTGCTGGATCTGTTCCTGCAGCACTTTTATCAGCACACTGCACTTCTCCTCATCCTCAATATGGTGTTGTAGGTGAATTCTGCCACAATCAGAGAGCATTGATATAAGAAATACGGCTTTTACAACTTAAGAGTAAAACAGATTAGCCTTTCAAGCAGACCAATGAGGCTGTACATTACATATAAAAATAAACATTGTAAGATGACTTATTCTGCCAGTTTTACATTATACAAAAATCAGGTAAACATGTAAGGTTTGGCCCAAAGGTAGCAGCAGAGGAAGGCCATGTTGATACCAAAAATCTACAATCTACGTATTTAAAGGGGTAGTTAAACATTTTGGGAAATGTGCTTATTTGCAAAGAGGTAGAGAAGATTGATGCCACTCTCATCCCTGTCTGGTGAATATGAAGCTAAAGCTACCAGCTCAGCATAAAAACTGAAAACTGAGTTTCTAACCAAAGGTGTGCTTTGGGGGTTTGTAAGCTGGGCTTGTTGCAGTGACTTCCTGAAGTCTCTGCTGGCAGAACCAGCCTGGCAACCTCACATAGCTTACAAGACTCCAGGAAGTCACTGCCAAGAAAAAGACAAACGTACAACCTCATGTAAATCCACAATGTGCTGTTTGTAATCTTTTGTTTTTGTGTGGATTAAACCATTATGTCCTAAATAGGGAGGTATGAAACTGCTGTTAGGCGGCTTTAGTTTCCTTTAATCAGAACAAGGCAAGCTGTTTCCCACTATTGCCATTCTTTGTGCTAAGCTAAGCAAACCACTTGCTTGCTTTAGCTTCAAATTTATAGAGATGAGAGTGGTACTAATGTTGTCACTCAAGCAAGGATGTGAATAAGACTATTTATCCAAATGCCAATGTAGAGCTGAGATTGATGGGAACTTCGACCTCTAGGGACCATCGATCGCTGCAACTCGTCCTCTGAGGATGAATGTCTGAATGAAATTTCATTATGATTCACCAAATATAAAAGTCAGGATATTTAACTCTATAACTAGAAAGCACTCTGAGAGCGCAGACCTCGGCCAAGGCAGCTCAGTTTCCCCATATTGCCATTTTACTACAAAGCAAAAGTCATCGCACTGAACTCGTCCCCAGACGTACACACACACAAAACACACAAAAGTCAAAACTACACACTGGCAGGAGAAAAGTATATTCAAACAAGGTAATGTTTTGTTGAAATTCATAAGCTGTAATATGGACATGAATCAATTAAATACATTTGTCAGGACAGCCGCAATGACAGTAGATGAGGTTCAGATTTAGTCGTTTTGTGGCAGACAGCCCCATCCTGTGGAGCCTTGGAATCATTACATTACAAGTGTACATGTGGCAGTTTAATCCAAGAAAAAAGTCCTGGATCCAGACGGTGTTCCAGATCACCACCACTTGGACCACTTCCAACATCTCCTGAAAATTTCATCAAAATCTGTCCATTACCTTTTGTGTTATCTTGTTAACAAACCAACCAACCAAACCAAACCAACCAACCAACCAACCAACCCAACCAACCGACCAAACCAACCAACCGACCAAACCAACCAACCGACGAAACCAACCAACCAAACCACTGAGCAACATAGCTAGTGTAGCTAAAAGTGCAATATACTAATTTTAAAAACACTAATATGCTTAGAAAAGGGCAACAGTAGGAGGCTTTAATGGCCTGTTACTATGATAAACATTATAATACAGCACAAGAGAGAGACAAAGACACAGAATCCTGACCTACCGGTTAGACTGTGGTAGTTTTTCCAGGTCTAACAGAGCAGAATGAGTTGTGATCTTCGAGGGATCAAACTCAGAGATCAGTTCATCTATCCTCCGCCCAAAACGATTGGCTGTAAAGCAATATTAGTCATTTGGAAAAATGTAAATGTTCTCTTTCTATTTCAGCTGATTACAGCACACAATTTATTTAATTTCCAGATGTAATATCAAATAAATCTAAATTCCACCTCTGATAATTTCCCCACCACTCACTGTTGAATCCAGACCCACAGTTAGTGATGATATCCAGCAGAGCCTCCGGCAGGACTCCGTCTCTCTGGAAGCTCTGAGCGAATATATCCCCCTGCCTTTTGGACAGTTTACTGCCATCTTTGTTCATCAGAAGTGGCAGATGTCCAAAGGTGGGTGGGCTCCATCCAAGAGCACGATACATGAGGAGATGTTTAGAGGTGGAGATGAGCCACTCAGAACCCCGCAGCACATGACTGATCCTCATGTAATGATCATCCACTATGTTGGCAAGGTGATAAGTGGGAAAACCATCTGCTTTCATCACTACCGGGTCTCCTTCCACCTAAAGAGAGGACTAGAGCTGTATTACTGTCAGACATTTAAACTTGAACATTGTGCTTGTCATGTTTGTTATGTAGCAGATATTTTATTTAAATCAATTCAATAAATTCAACTGCAAAAATCTTTTTTAAATGGAATGTGTCATGATGGGAAAAGGAGATCTGATGGTCCTCACACATAAAATGTGACTCCATTCTGTGTGAACCCACTGAACCTGTGAAATCAGTAGAAATCTGACCTGGGCCACATCATGATGATTCCATCCAAAGATCAGATCCTGAAAAGGCTCAACACCTGCTTCCAGACGAAACCTGATCACATGTGGCATTCCCTGAGATAGTCTCTCCTGGACCTGCTTGGCCTGCAGGTGACGACACCGGTTATCATACCTGGAGGCAGAGGAAACACAGCCAAGGCCTTAACACGAGTATGATGTGGTGAAACTGTAAACTGTGGATGCATTCATGCCATCTGTGCACCTAGGAGTCTGTCCAGTCCTTAAGGCCTCTTTTTTGAGCAGGTCAAGTCTCTGAGCGCTGCAGAAACAGTGGTAGGCATGACCCCTCTGGACAAGCTGCTGGGAGGTCTGATTGTAGAGGTCTAGTCTCTGAGACTGTAGGTAAGGACCCGCCGGGCCACCTCGACGTGGACTCTCATCTGGAGGTACACCTGGAGGTGAAACACAACGAGGATATAATAAACCATTACAACATAAGGTTTTGTTGAGGTGTTGTTATTTTATTTTAAGTGAACCAATATTCTAATATTACAGTTATCCATAAACTGGATCACATGACTAGATTTCTTACCGGCCCACTCCAGCATGTCCTCTATGGACCCTGCAGCTCCTGGTACCAGCCTGCTCTGATCGGTGTCCTCCAGTCGCAGGACAAACGACCCTCCATACTTCCTGGCAAAGAGGTAATTGTAGAGAGCAGTTCTGAGGCCTCCGAGGTGTAAGAGACCTGCAGCACAGAAAAATGTCAGATTACTGGATGAACCTAAAGCCATGCTTCTTATGTGCACAACAAAGAATATTAAGTAAACAGCAGGTGTTTCAAACATCATTACAGATGGTTCTGTTCTGTTCAGTGAGACACAACACCAACACCTTCCTGTCACGTTACAAAGTCGTCCATAAAACATACCTGCTGTATGTTGCTCTCCTGAACACATCAGATTAAGTCAGTATTTGATCTATAATTCGCTCTTATGGAGACTTGTGTTGTGGTAAAACCTGAAGAGTAAATTATACACAGCCCACATATATACTTATTATTATATATTATAATGTATCACTATGTGTTGAGACGAGGACCTCACCTGTCGGACTGGGTGCGAACCTGACCCTGACTTCACCGTCAACGGTGGACAAGCATCTTATCGCGGCAGCGTTCAGCGGGAGTTGAGCCCGTCTTTGTGTGAACACCGTCAGACACGGCAAACATCCGTGAATGCGCGACATCAGGAGAGGCTTTTACAGCCGCTGAGCTGACGAGGCGCCACCGCTTCGTAAAGGCTCACAGATCTACAGACAGCAGCCAGACACTGAGGTCTGGAGAGGTCCTCACACGTGACTGTTCAGCTGCGTCTGATTGGATAGAACGTTCTTCTTCTTCTTCTCGTCCTTCTTCTTCTTCTTTTGGTTTTGATGGCGGTTGGCAAACCAGTGTATAGGTTCAGTACTGCCACCTATTGGACTGGAGTGCGGATCAGTAGATTGTGCAGCAAATAAAATTAAAAAACAACAAAAACACCCTGAATTGTAGCTCCTCCTAGCCGTCCCCCGGCAGCTCCCGAGCAGCCAGGAAAACAGGGAGGCTCGGTGACTGTACGTAGGAAGCATAGTACCAAGCAAAAACCCACGGAACACCACCCGGTTCACGTTTCAAATCAGTGACACACCCGCTGAGAAACAAACTCTGGTAATTGGCAGCTTAGTTTAACGAAACATGAAATTAGCGACACCGGCGACCATAGTCAAATGCATACCTGGGGCCAGAGCGGGCGACGTTGAATCCTATTTGAAACTGCTGGCTAAGGATAAGTGTAAATATGATAAGATTGTAATACATGTCGGCGGTAATGACACCAGATTACACCAATTGGAGGTCACTAAAATTAATGTTGAGTCGTTGTGTGCATTTGCCAAAACAATGTCGGACTCTGTAGTTTTCTCTGGAGAGTCTCTGGACGACTCAGGTGGTGAAAGGATGAAAGGGAGAAACGGAGTGTGAAATTAATACCAGTGTGTGAAATAAATCCAAATATAAACACTCGAAGCCAATTTGACAAAAAAAAATTAAACAGATGTTTGATTGATCCCCCTGGAAAATAAATGCAAACAGATACACATGTATGTGTCACTGCAAACGAACACATCAAACAATATTTATATGTTATTGAAATTCATTCTCATAAATTAAAAAGTAAACCGTCGGTCAAAAGACACGGAAGTCTTTTTCGATGCCACATTCCGATGCAAGTGCACAGTTTCATTTATTGGTTTTTTATAGGCTATGGTATATTTTTGTTTCAGAGTGTGCTCACTTGTTATGGCTCTTACTTTGATTTATCTCTAAGTTTTAAATGCGTTTTGTGTAGTGGGCTTTGTAACCGTGCTTTGACAGCTGCTATACCAATAACATCATCATTATTATTATCATACTTAATATTTTAACATGTCGCACAGAAGTGATCGTCATTTACAATACGGATAATTCCCACACCTGTAGCTTTTTAGGTTCCATCAAATAGGTGGGTATAAAAAGGAGTCTTATCACAATGCGTAATGACGCACAATGGCTGATTTGGCACGGTTGGAAGATGTCGCGAACGGACGACTTCGAAGGGAGCGATTCTTCAGGGACCTTCTGGCCAATGATGACGAGCGGTCCTTTTGGATCTCTGTGCTGCTCTGGGCCCAGCATTACAGCGACGCACCCACAGGAACCATCCCGTGCAGCCCAAATTCAAATCCTGTCAACGCTCGGATTTCTGGCAACCGTCACTTTTCAGAGGGAGCTGGCTGACAGGTCATGGATATCCCGGCTGACAGGTCAGGGATATCCCAGCTGACAGGTCAAGGATATCCCAGCTGACAGGTCAGGGATATCCCGGCTGACATGCCAGGGATATCCCAGCTGACAGGTCAGGGATATCCCGGCTGACAGGTCAGGGATATCCCGGCTGACAGGTCAGGGATATCCCGGCTGACAGGTCAGGGATATCCCGGCTGACAGGTCAGGGATATCCCGGCTGACAGGTCAGGGATATCCCAGCCAACTTTCAGCCGTGTTATGCCAGAAGTCTTAGCTGGTATAATTGGTTTGTTGCACCTGTACATAAAGTTGCCTTACAGGGTGAACAGGCAAACAAAAAAGCGCAATTTGCAGCACAGACCGGTTTCCCTAATGTAATCAGTGCTATTGACTGCACGCATGTTGCTATAAAGGCCCCGAGTGAAAACGAATTTGCGTTCATCAAGCGCAAACATTTTAATTCAATCAATGTCCAAATCATAAGTGATGCGGACATGTTACTCACAGATGTAGTGGCTCGGTGGCCTGGGTCAACCCACGACTCATTTATATTGAGACACAGTGTTGGGCGCAACCTTGATGCTGGTGCTGTGCGTGTTGGATGGCTTCTAGGTAAGAATAATCAATGTAAAAATCTTAGACACGTTATCTTTTCACCGTGGTAGTTGTCTAACCTGTTCAATAACCTTCTAGGATACTTCCCGAAAACGTGTGCAACATTGTGAGGGCAGTGCTGTGCTTCACAACGTGGCACAGATAAAGTATGTGTCATTACCCCCCATGGTCGCGTTGGCCCGGACCCTGACCCCTTTACCCCAAACGTTTGAGGAAACGCTGGTGCCATGCTGTTAATGTGATGCATCGGTTGTAAAAAAAAAATAAAAAAAGATGACACGAAGTATGGAAATGACCATTTATTTGCCAGATGTTTTAGTGAAGTGCTAATTTCACCCAACACATTTTTAATTTCTCGCAATTCTTTTGCAATTTCATTTCTTGCACTGATTGTAACATTTTGCCTCTGAAGAACAGCCTCTGTGAGGACACAGCTGCTGCAGGTTGGGGCGCACAGGGTGGGGTGGAGACGTCACACCTTTCCTCTGCTGCACCAACGCTGACCCCGCTGGAACATACAGCAACTACAAAAGAGAAATTATTTAATTATTTAATTATTGAATAAAGTTCCACTTTTTGTAAATAGAGTCCAATTTTGTGTGCATGAGTGTGTTAACACAACCTGAATGTATCTGGTTTACACTTGTTTAAAACAAATGAAAACCTGAGTCATGCCATCCGCCCTGCATGGAATCTGTGTCTCCTTCCGCCTCCGTCACAAGTCAGGAGAGATTCCCCAGTTATGCCAGCTTCTGATCAAATGGCGTGAGCTCCGGTTTCCTGACTCCACCGCCCGTGGCACACACACTCTGCCGGGGTAACGCGATGCGCTTCTTTGCATTAACTTTCAGGTCGGACCTCTTCTTTTTGACCTCTGCCACAGTCCGACCTTCTGAGGCAGCAGCATTATCGGCTTCGGTCACTTGCTGCCATTGTGAGGCCTTTTTGTTGTTTGTTACACCAGCAGAGTGTCCTCCAAATAATATTGCCTTTTTTTGTTTCCACCACTCCGACAAGAATTTCAATTTCACACAAGTTCACGCCACCTTCTGACGCCAATCCTACGCACAGTTTTATAAATGAGGCCCCTGGTCTTATTAGGAGAGATGGCATTCATCCCACTTTGGATGGCGCAGCTCTCATAGTTAGTAACTGACCTAGTTTATTAGTGATCCAACATGGTGACATCACAGAATTGAGACCAGGAGGCGGAATCTCAGTCCAACACGCCTCTCTGCGCTTCCTTTAGAGTTACCCAGCCAAAACCCCATAAAGACTGTGTCTGTCCCCTGACCAATGAAATTATTTAAATCAATTACAAGGAGAGGAGTTTCACATAAAAAGTGCTAAAGATTAACACCATCAGTGAAGTAATTCAAAATAACAGGAGAATAAAATGTGGACTCTTGAACATTAGATCTCTGGCATCCAAAGCTGTTTTGGTAAATGACTTAATATCAGATTGATTTATTCTGCCTAACTTAAACCTGGCTACGTCATGAGGAATATGTTAGCTTAAATGAATCCACCCCCCCACTCATACTAATGCTAATGTTCCTCCAGACAGCAGCCGAGGAGGCGGAGTCAGAGCAGTTTTTAACTCAAGTTTATTAATAAATCCTCAACTTAAACCTGATTCTAACTCATTTAAAGCCTTAGTCTTAATATTACATATCCAGCCTGGAAAACATCACAGCCAATTACATTTGTTATATTGAACCGCACTGCTGGTCCATATACAGACTTTATAGCTGAATTCTCTTCTTTCAAACTTAGTCCTTAAAACAAATAATTATTGTGGGTGATTTCAATATTCATGTAGACATAGAAAATGATCGTCTCTGCTCTGCGTTCATCTCATTAATAGAGTCCATTGGCTTCTGTCAGGGTGTACATAAACCTACTCACTGCTTTAATCACACCCTTCAACTTGTTTTGTCTTATGGCATCAAAACTGAAGACTTAATAGTCTTTCAGAAAACCCTCTTCTGTCGGATCGTTATTTAATAACATTTGAATTTGTATTACTCGATTACACACCCCTAGAAAAACGTTTCTACACTTGAAACCTATCTGATGATGCTGTAGCAAAATGTAAAGAAGTGATCCATCAGTACTAAATTCATCACCATGTCTGACTATAACAGAGGACTCCTTCACTAGTGTCAGTCCCTCCCATATTGATCATCTCGTTGATAGAGCTGCAGGTTCACTAAGAGCAACTCTGGACTCCATTGCCCCTCCAAAAAAGAAGAGTCTCAAACATATGAGATTAGCTCCATGGTATAACCCTCAAACCTGTAATCTAAAGAAAATAACACAAAAACTAGAGAGAAAATGGCGTCGCACTAAACTGGAGGAGTCTCCATTAGCCTGGATAGACAGCCTTAAAAGCTATAGGAAGGCTCTCCACAATGCCAGAGCAGCCTATTACTCAGCACTAATAGAGGAGAATAAGAACAACCCCAGGTTTGTGTTTAGTACTCTAGCCTGGCTGACAGAGTCTCAGGTCTATTGAGCCCAGTATTCCTATAAGCCTCAGCAGTAATGACTTCATGAGCTTCTTTAATGATAACATTCTACTTATTACAGACTAAATTCATCACCTCCTGCCTTCAGATGATAGAAGTTTAGACACAGCTGTAAGACCTGATGTATATCTGGACTGCTTCTCTCCCATTGACCTTCAACAACTAACTTCTACTATTTCTGCATCTAAACCAACAACCTGCCTCCTAGACCCCATCCCAACTAAGCTGCTTAAAGATGTTTTACCCTTAGTCAGCATTTCTCTATTAGATATGATCAATCTGTCATTACTAACAGGTTATGTACCACAGTACTTTAAACTGGCTGTAATGAAACCTCTTCTTAAAAAGCCTACTCTTGATCCAGAGGTCCTAGCTAACTACAGACCTTTATCTAATCTTCCCTTCCTCTCTAAAATTCTAGAGAAAGCAGTTGCTAAACAGTTGTATGATTTTCTACATAATAATAGCTTATTTGAGGATTTCCAGTCAGGCTTCAGAGAGCATCATAGCACAGAGACAGCATTGGTCAAAGTTACTAACGACCTTCTAATGGCATCAGATGAGGGATTTGTCTATGTGCTCATTGTATTAGGTCTTAGTGCTGCGTTTGATACCATTGATCATCAGATACTACTACAAAGACTCCAATATTTAATTGGAATTAAAGGAAATACATTAAGATGGTTTAAATCCTATTTATTAGATCGATCTCAGTTTGTACTTGTTAATGATGAATCCTCCATGCACAGCAAAGTTAATCATGGAGTCCCTCAGGGTTCTGTGCTTGGACCAATATTGTTCACCCTATATATGCTCCCTCTAGGTAATATTATCAGGAAACACTCTATTAACTTTCATTGTTATGCGGATGATACACAATTATACTTATCAATGAAACCAGGTGAAACTCATCAACCAATTAAACCTCAGGTATGTCTTACGGATATAAAAAAGTGGATGATGTCCAATTTTCTGTTACTCAATTCTGACAAAACAGAGGTTATTGTGCTGGGCCCTAAACATCTCAGAAACTCGCTATCAAAAGATATAACCACTATGGATGGAATTACCTTGGCCTCTAGCTCCACCGTGAGGAATCTGGGAGTTATGTTTGATCAGGATATGTCCTTTAATTACCATATAAAACAAATTTCTAGGACTGCATTCTTCCACTTGCGTAATCAAAAATCAGGCACATTCTGTCTCAAAAAGATACAGAAACATTAATCCATGCATTTGTTTCTTCCAGGTTGGATTATTGTAATTCCCTATTGTCAGGCTGTCCCAACAAGTCTCTAAAGACTCCAGCTGATCCAGAATGCTGCTTCACGTGTCCTGACCAGAACTGGTATCAGAGATCATATCTCTCCTGTATCAGCCTCTCTGCATTGGCTCCCTGTAAAATCCAGAATAGAATTTAAAATCCTTCTCCTCACATACAAAGCCCTTAATGGTCAGGCACCAACATAATTTCAGGAGCTCGTAGTACCCTACTACCCATCTAGAACATTATGCTCCCTAGATGCGTAATGATGACTTGTGATCCCTAGAGTCTCCAAAAGTAGAACGGGAGCCAGAGCCTTCAGTTATCAGGCTCCTCTCCTGTGGAACCATCTTCCTGTCTCGGTTGGGGAGGCAGACACCCTCTCTACATTTAAGAGGAGGCTTAAAACTTTCCTTTTTGATAAAGCTTATAATTAAGACTGGCTTAGGCTATACTTTAGCTATGCTACTATAGGCCTAAACTTCTGGGGGACTTTCTGTGATGCACTGAGCTCCTCTCTCTTCGTCTTTACACACTCATGTCTCATTAATTCATGTTACTAACCTGACTTCTTCTCCGGAGTCTTTGTGCTCCTTCATCCCGCAGGTCACCGTGGACCAATCTACTGCTGGGACCATGGTTGACACTCCCTGACATCATCATCATTATCATGAATATTATTATTAGTCTTACTATAACTATCAACATCAATATCAATATTATCATTATTATCAGTGTTGTTATTGTAGTAGTTATTATAAATACTACTACGATCCCTCTATTATTATAGCTGTTAATATTATTGTGGTTGAACATGTCTGTGTCCCTGTCCCCGACTCCATCCCTCCCCCTCCCTTTCCCTCTCTCCCTCTCCCAACGCCTATCTCTCTCGCTCTCTCTGCCAACCTTTCTCTCTCTCTATCTCTCTCACCTCAACCGGTCAAGGCAGAGGGCCGCCCACCTTGAGTCTCGGATCTGCTCGACGTTTCTGCCTTTTAAAAATAAAAAAAATAAAACAAAGGCAGTTTTTCGTCACCACTGTCGCCAAGTGCTTGCTCATGGTGGATTGTTGGGTCTCTAGAATAAAGAGTCGGTCTAGACCTGCTCTTTTTGTAAAGTGCCTTGATATAACTTTTGTTGTTATTTGGCGCTATATAAATAAATTGAATTGAATTGATGCAGTGAAGTAGTTTATGTTCAGCTGTTTCTGGTTGGTTACATTGTCCAGCTGGGTGTTTCTCTATTTTATGTAATGTGTGACTGAAACCAAAAACGTTCTTCTTCAGCGACAGGCTAGCAGAAGACAAGTTGAGACTCCTCACAGTCTGTACTGGTCTGTACTGGTCTATACCGGTCTGTACTGGTCTATACCGGTCTGTACTGGTCTATACCGGTCTGTACTGGTCTATACCGGTCTGTACTGGTCTGTACTGGTCTATACTGGTCTGTACTGGTCTATACTGGTCTGTACTTGTCTGTACTGGTCTATACTTGTCTATACTGCCACCCAGCTAATTCTAAAAGAATAATCTTCTTCTTAATAGTTAATCCCTCCTGAGTGTTGATGTCTCCCTCTCTCTGATACCCAGGACAGTCTGACAGTAGCTCTACATCGCCTGTAATCCACATCTGAATGCTTGTTCATGACATTTAATGTGTTCTGACCAGTTTGACCAAACATCATTCTTAATATAATATCATCCAGCTTCCTATTTTTACTGACTTTGACCTTTGAATATTATACAAAGTAATAAAAGCATACTTATTTCTCCTATAGGTGCTCCTATTTATATTTATCTGCCATCACAATATGACCAGGAGTCTTCAATTAAATTACTTATATGCAGTTTGTGTTATGCCAAATATTATGTTTGTCTTGTATTTGACTGCATGTATTTAATATATGTTTGTGCGCTACTGGAATCAGACCCCAGGCTACAGCTCATCATCCCTTATAAAGTTTATATTGCCGACAAAAAGTTGCATATTTACATATGATCCAGTCGTTTTTCTGTGAACCAGTGTCCACTCTTCTCTTGGCTCTGTGTTTTTGTCCTCTAACAACTTCTGAGCAAATAATCAGTTTCTTTAGCAGCTAAATACTCCACAATGTCTCTCTGTCTGGAATTTAGAGTTAGTGTTCAATGTGATCTGTGGCTCAACACAGTAAAATGATTATTAAAGGCTTATTATAAAAACAGGACTCTACCATAACCAGTTATATATGTAACAGCGTCTGTGTTTACACTTCTCCTTCATCAAATAATGAATAAAGTTGAGTTTATTTCTACATTGTACTGTCAATCTTATGTTATGTACTTAATTGTTAGAGCAGTATTTGTGCGTTAGAGTAAATGCAAACACAGCACAGCATCAATCACTTGCTTTAATAGTGATTTCAGTTTGTTTGAAGACTCACAACCTCAGAAACCAGTTTAACTTGATGGGTGGGTGTACATGTCATGGTGTGTGTCTTTCTGTGTGCATGCATGTATGCATGAATACCAGAGTCTCCCAGTTCCCAGAGTAGCTATTTGCAGGATGATGTTTATAGTCCACATTTAGATTTTATTACAACTTAGTGTAAATGATTTTATTGTTATTTCATGCCTCAGGTATCCAAGCAAATTTGCAGACAATTCTGGGAAAGTCATTGTGTTTATTGAGGACTCAATATGTTGGGTGTGCTATAACCTTTGTTTGAGTTTCAATGATGAGTTGTTTAAAAGTCAAAATAAATACTTATTAATTTAACTTTTAATGATGCAACTGCAGTCTTGGGTTAGTTAAATGCTATGTAACCGGTTGTGTCAGAGAGTCTGAATTTCTTTACTGTAAAGAGCAATAACATGTTGAACACAAATCAAATGTAACTTCATAGTTAGTGTCTCTCTTTTTTTCATGTACGACAAAGCTGAGTGTAAATGTACACATGAACACAAGCACCAACCTTGTCCGGCCCCCTTGTGCAGCATGTGTGAGTCAGTCATAATCACCTGTATTCTTCATCACAAGATGACACGCCCTCTAGCACTCGGCGTACCTGTTTCAGGTATCAGGAAAGGAAAGAGTCAGACACCAGCACTGACAGCACCTGAAGGCCTCCAGCTACATAACTACATTTGGTAAGAGTCAGATTTTTTCCCATATATCATATTATTTCCTGGCTAAATGTGTCACTGTGACAGGATCCATCGTGCACTTTTATCTATACGTTTCTATATCTATATGTATTTGTAATTTTGAGATTTATTCACAATTAAGTGAAAATAAAGAGCAAAATTGTGAATTTACTTTGAATTTACTTTACTTTGTGAATTTATGTTGTGTACTGGCATGTCATACAATGATAGACGGCATCAAATGAGTTTGAAAATCAGTCAAGTTATCACTTAAAGTACCATAGTCTGGTTCTTTCTGCGACATCAGTGTGTACCTGTGTCAACAACATCCCATTTAGGGAATTGAGCTGTGGGAATAATGAACTCTGCCTCATTAAATGTGCTGAGGGTGATTCATGCCTGCATGGCTTAGGAAGAGGCTAATAATGATAATAACTAATAAAAATGAGAATGAACAAAGAATGAAAATATCTAACAGGACATTTAGCTGACAAAATGGTTTGTGACTTGATTTAGTTCTATGCAGGGAAAAAACACAATGTAAAAACAACAGTCAAAATCACCGGTAGATTAACATTAAGAACCTGCAATAACAAGGATTTGTAATTCATAACTCAAAACTAACATTTGAAGTCAGGTGTTTTGACTGTTGCAGGTTTATTTTATTTAGTCAAACTTCTTTCATTCCCCCAATCAATTAGCTCCTTCTTTCACACAGTTCCATTCATAGCCTAATGTAATATAGAGTATAATATATGCTGTAATATAGATTTAAAAAATGAAAAGTTAAGGAGAGGAGAAAATTTATTTGTGTTTGTCTATGTGTTTATACATGGGTGACATCATTTAACCAGCCTTTTAGGACAATCATTTTGAAATATTTTACAACACGTCTGTTAAACTCCAGCTTTCAAAATAGAAAATTAGTCACAAAGAATCTGAATCATGGTTGTCTTTCACCTGCCAGAGTGCCATGTGTGTGTGGAGGAGAAATGATCCTGAACAAACACTTAAAGTTGGACAAATGACTAAGTCAAACATGTATGTTGCAATGCATGGCTCTGAATCAATGGGTGAAGGTAATGAGAGCTTGTGTGTGTGTGTGTGTGTGTGTGTGTGTGTGTGTGTGTGTGTGTGTGTGTGTGTGTGTGTGTGTGTGTGTGTGTGTGTGTGTGTGTGTGTGTGTGTGTGTGGGCAGGTGTATAAATTAAACTGTGGAGACTTAAATATGTTCACATAGTCACATGGTTAAGGACAAAACTCTGGTCACTCCCATGATTAACAATTAAAACTGCAGTAAGGAGGATAGAGACAACACACATATAATATATTATTATGCACCCTAGGCTGGGCTGTGCTCTCTGTACTTTAGCCTCTTAATTAACCTTTATTAACCTTTATTGTTTAATTGTATGCCTTTATTTATACTCTAGTTGTGCTTTTTCTTACCTATCTGTTGCTGCTATTTTCTTTACTTTTTAAAATTTTGATGTGCTTATTACTGTAGTTTTGACAATTTTAATATTTATAGCTTAGTTATATATATTGCCTGTTTGTGGACCGGGGGAGCACCCAGAGGGAGCCCACACAGAAAGGCCCCAGGTCAGGTTTCTAACCTGGGACCTTAATGCTTTAAGGAGGAGGAGGAGGAGGAGGAGGAAGCAGCAGTGCTAACCACTATTCCACTATTCCACCAAGCTTCTAACCGAAAAGAGTGAGAATTAACACATCTCTAAAACAATTTTGGTGCAGATCCAGACAAAAGGCAAATCTTGTTTTCCATTGTCTTTACCATTGTGACGTTGACATTTTTCAACATATCTTTAGGCAATAATCCATGGCTGTTGATTGAAAAAATCATGCACATTTATTTAGGAGGTTTGTATCTATGAGTGTGTTCAATTTAGGGCTGATCAAAATAAAAATCTGTATCCACCAGACTTAAATGGTTGCTGTTAAAAATCCAGTAACCTTAGATTATTTTATTGTAGATAAAGTAACTGCATTAAAGGGGCTGCTGGGCCTTGGTCTGAGTCATTCTAGTTCTATATACCCTCCTCCTTTTTTAATTCATATTAGTGTATATCACATTTGGCGATGAATTGTACTGTCTGAAAGAAGAAGCAGAAAATTGATTTGGGACTGAAAGGATTTTGACAAAATAAAATAAAATTTGGCAACACAGTCCCTGAATAGAGGCTAATTGTAAAAACACTTTAAATGTTACTTTATAACTATATTCCAAATATTTTGTTATAGCTGGTTATCATCAATATTCATTAACCTGTGATTTTTCCTATATTGATGTTTGAATCTTTGTGCAGTTGTTGTGTTGGCAAATTATTCTGAGAACTGCTGTAAAATGAGATGTTCTTTGAATTTTGACCCCAAAACTCTCTTTTCTTGTAATATAATTTGTCTAAAAATATGTTCCTAGTTTTAGTTAATAATTGCAGATCATTAGAAAATCAATGTGAGGCCGTTATAAGTATCTTTCTAAATGGATGTACTCGTATCATTTGACATAATATAGGCAGGTAGGTTGTTTTCTTAGTGTTCTTTGTTCAGAGCTGAACGGTGTACAGTTTCATCATTCTTTCCACTGACGCATTCATTGTTTCTTCTTTTTTTACCAGCATGTCAAAGGGCATTTTATACCACTGAAAACATCTACCTGCCACTCCCTGATTCCTATCTGGACAAAGCCCTCAGGCTCCAGGTGTAATGACAGCTTGACAGAGACAGGAGTAGCCTGGCTCTGACAAATATGAATCATTTTTGTAATGCTGTTTGTCGTTCTTACTGTTAATTTGGTTGTTAGTTTGGTTTTTGTCTTATCTCTGAGTTTATCTAGAAGAAATCAGACTTTTCTGATTGGGACTTATAAACAGTCTGTTAGTGCTTGTTGCTGACTGAGTCACCTGCTTTCTCTGATTCCCTCCCCAGTTTCCCTCTCATCCCATGAGACCCATCAGACCATGAGATCACACAACCTGTTCCTACTGATTTACTTACTGGGGAGCTGCTCTGGTGAGGACAAACCTGGTGATAATCTTCTTTCTCATAAACATTGAGACATTATTGACAATACAAAAAGGAGATATTCACACATCCAACCACCTGAGATGTTGGTGTGCCTGAAGGTATCTCCTCCACATTGTTATTGATCAGTGTCACACTTTATTGATCATACATAGGAATGTCTTTGTCCCTCTGAACCATCGTAAACAGGTTTTCAACTCTTCTTACAACAATCATTGTTAATGCACCACCCATCCTGTGTGCACAGGTGTGGGATATTTCTCCTGTGGGAGTGTCTTTCAGGTTCTGTCACTTTATATTTTATATATGATATTTTACATGATACAGTATGCACTGTCTGGGAATTATCATGTAAATAGCCTTTCATTACTTGTGTGATGTCTCACACTGATTTTCATTTATTTTTATTTTTATTTCCTTATATATTTCAGGTAATTCCTGTTAGAATTGTTTAAAACACACTTGACAAATGTCTGCAGGAACCAAAACATTTCTGAGAATTAAAAATTTCAAGCTTTGTTGACTATTAGGACATTCAGTATTCAACCTACAACGTGTATCCATCATAGAAAAAGAAAGGAAACCAATTTCTCCACCAAAACAGCCTGAATTGACTGTGATGAAATTATCTCTATTATGAGTGATAAACATCACAATTTAAAGTAGTGTAGAAAATGAATGAAATAGGATAACAGAAAGTGATTATGTTTAACATTTAAACAACAATCAACTCATGATAAAAAGCGTTGTCTATTTAGTTTGAGAGTCAGCTCACATTTAACTTTGTTTTTTCCTAACAGGGGCATCAAGTGCACAAAGGTAAGATCAGGAAGTTGAAATGACAAACATTTACACTGAAGATTCACCCTTTTCTTGTTGTAATAATCTCTATGTGTTGTCTTCTCTTTCCAAACACTTGTGTTATTAAACTGATGCAAATCTACAGCAATGCAAACTGTGCTCCATATGAACTCTGCGGGCAGGTGAGTTAATCTGTCCATGCATCCTGTAATCATGCACACCGAATCAAAGAACTTCCACCCAAAAACTGCTCAAATCCACAAGTTCACAAGTTTATGAGTGATTAATGGGTTAAAACTGATGAATAAATGTCATCATAATCAAATCCCCCCCAAGCTACATGTACAAACATCATATTCTGATTCCTTTAAGGAGAATGTTTCCCAGACAACTAATGATCCAATCTCTTTGAACAGTCAGCAGTGATTCAGTGTGGATATGGGGTGTTTTTTAGATTAATATTAAATGTTTGCCTTTATTTCACTGCTGGACATTTGAAGGTATTTTTACAGAAATGAGTAGGCAGCAAAGTGTCTGTACATGTGGAATATTAGAATGTTCTACCAGTAGTATTTCAATCAGGAGAAAAAGGTGAATGATGTAAAGATGATTATTCATTACAGCAGATGATATGTGATGATTCAGCAGTATGGAGTCCAACCCTGACATTTACAGATGTCTGCAATGAATAACATGGAATGGAAATGTTTCCGGGTTGCCTCCAAATTATTACAGCTGTTACTGGTTGTCCATCTTTTATTTTGTTTAAAAGGTCTCTGATTCGGCGTCACACTTCCTCCAGTGTGTGGGACTGCCACCCACAGACACAGGGGGAGATTACATACACAGGCTGAAAGGAATGCTGGAAGGGATGATGGACGTTTATACCTTCATGGTACGGTGGATTGATAGGAATGTTATTCAGTAGACAATGATACATTTTGTTGAGACTCTTCCTTTACTGAATGCCAGATGTGTTTGTGTGCCTGTATTATGAGCTTGTCATGCCCCCCCTCATCCCAACCCTTGATTCTTCCATCACTACAATGACAGAGGTCCAGCATGACGGGGGTGCCAGTGTTGAGCCTCCAGCAGGAGCTGCAGTTGAACCACAGATCAGACCCCCTCCAGAACGAGGCCCTTGTCCAGATGTGGATGGAGGTCAAGATTAAACCGCTGCTGAAATCGATCACCAAAAAATTTCTAACCTGCCTCAGCACCAAGAACTTCAGCTGCTCCACCTACCAGATTGTGTATGTCTGAGTCTCTATCCACCTGCATGTTTCTCTTACCTCATCCCAATTTCTCACCCATCTGTCTCTTCCTGCAGGGTAAGGGAGCTCAGTCACCATTATTCTGAGATGAATCCAGTCAGACAAAAGTGGATCTATACATTCTTTATGTACCCTTTTCTGTCTGGAGACAGAGTAGCTGGTAAAGCTTTTATATGTTTCATTTGACTTTTAGCTTTTAGTTATTAGTAATTACTTCATTAATACTGTACCTCTGCTAAATTAGCACATTTCTTTTTTTTGTTGTAGCTCCAGTAACACTTTCAGTACAAACAGCATCTTTATTGTGAGGCTGACACATCTCAATAAAGGCTCGAGGCGAAAAACAAACAACCCAAAAGTTGACAGTGAAAAAATATAAGAATAAATAAATGTAGAGAATTATCTTACAAGTCTCACAATTCAGGAGCCACAAGGTAAAAGGCGCTATCCGTTACAAATTTATGACACATTCCAAAGCCTTCATGGCAAATTAATGAATTTCATAGCAGCCTACACAAGTAATGAATCTTAACTTCACACATTCCAAATGTAAGATCTGCTAACATACACAATTATTTGTCTCTGTGTATTTATGTGTTACTGTATTCACTCCTTGTCTGTATTTTGTGGCTAGGTTGTTTGGAAAGGGATGAGAGCAATGAGCAGTGGTTGATGAAAAACTTTGGTGCCTTCAGGGCCATGGCCCGAATGAACGACTTTTCAACACTCAACATGTACTTCAGTGGAGTGAGTTAATTAAGTTAGTTTACAGGATTTAAAACACCAATCAATGTCAGAGTGTGGATAGTTTTATTTTAGTTCAAATCACACGGTGACGACTAAGTTTCACTGGTTCCTTTCCTCCATTGTTCTTTTCCTCCCCCTCAGTTGAATGTTCTTCAGCTGCTGTCTCCAGTGCAGAAGGCTGAGCTGCTGATGAGACCTGAGGTTGTAAGTTTAGACAATGGCACCCTGGACCTGGTCTTCAACAATTTATTGACAGGGGGCTCTGGCCCTCACCCCACTACCACCCCTCCCAATACCACCCCAGGATTCTCTCCACAACCCCCATATAACCCATACCATCCACCTTCCATCACACAGGTACTGTGAAGAATCAGAAATTGTTTTTATTTTATAGCTTGCTTACAATCTACCATCAGAATTCTGACTTTATTCTCAGAATTCTGACATTAATCACAGAATTCTAACTTTATTCTTAAAATTCTGACTTTATTCTTAAAATTCTGACTTTATTCTGAGAATTCTGACTATATTCTCAGAATTCTGACTTTATTCTTAAAATTCTGACTTTATTCTCAGAATTTTGACTGTATTCTCAGAATCCTGACTTTATTCTTAAAATTCTGACTTTATTCTCAGAATTCTGACTGTATTCTAAGAATCCTGACTTTATTCTTAAAATTCTGACTTTATTCTTAAAATTCTGACTTTATTCTCAGAATTCTGACTGTGTTCTCAGAATCCTGACTTTATTCTTAAAATTCTGACTTTATTCTTAAAATTCTGACTTTGATCTCAGAATTCTGACTTTAATATCAGAATTCTGACTGTATTCTTAAAATTCTGACTTTAATCTCAGAATTCTGACTTTAATATCAGAATTCTGACTGTATTCTTAAAATTCTGACTTTATTCTCAGATTTCTAACTTTATTCTCAGAATTCTGACATTGTTATCAGTTCTTCCTAAGTTTAACCTACCTAACACTCCACTTGTCACACTTGCAGGTTGTAAATGGGTTCATGATGGCCTTCAGACCTGCTGCGAGTTTTGCTCATGAATTTGTGTCCTTCACACGTGAGGTATGAGCTCTAAAGTCACATGCAGATGTACACCGACAGTCCACCTGCTACATCAAATCACACCTGACCTGTTGTGTTTCTCCAGAGGCCGGTGTCAGAAATAAGTAGTATCACTCTGACCCAGTTCCTGCTCAACTGGACTCTGGTTGAGCTGGCCGACATTTACCGGCCAACATACACACCTGCAATTCAAGGAAGGCCAAAGTTCGATTTCACAAATGTGGAGGACTGGTACCAGCAGGTTGTGATACCGTTGTTAAGGAGGTTCTTGTCGAATGATGCGGCTCTGATGCATGAAAACGTCACACTCGCCTTCCACCAAGTGTTGTATGTCACTACTATTCTATATATTATTTTTTATTCAATGTGTTGGGCAACATTAGCATTAGATGAGTCAGACACGAATTTGAAAAAAATCAACTATATCTTAATCTGTAATCTTTATTATAGAAAAATACCAGAATTACTGCAATATAAATGCAGCCATTAGGTCCTCACCCAGCTGAAGCTCTATGTACTTTTATTTAGCCTCTTTTTCTTTTCTCTCATTGGTTGCTTTATTGTTCAGTCTCTAGTCAAAGCAGGTAGCTGTTTTAAGCTAAAAAACATTGTGCACTACCACTGATTTCAAGTTAGCGAATGTTATTGAGGTGGACGATGTAGCAGCTACTGACTTTGACATTTCTCTTCGGTGGAGACCAAAATACAGCTAAAAGGAAAGTGAATATTTGATTTAGATTCATCAGGTGACCAGAAACATGACCTTCTAGTGCTAAATGTAAAATATTACTCAGTAACTTCATAGATAGACAACAAGTTGTGGTTAGGATGGAGTTTGTCAGCTAGTTGTGAAGTTCTGCTGGCTAAAAATCAATGGATGCAGCTGTAGTTAATAATACACTTACACCACCCCTGTTCAATATAAATGTGTCTGTGTTGTAAGATGTGGTATTGTAATGTCTTTTAATTGTGCCTTTGTGTCTTGTTTGTGTGAAGCTATCTGGATCATGATATGGACCCTGATAACTACAGCGAAAACTCTGAAATCCTGGATGTCTGTAGCATCACTCTTGACAAAGCACCTTGTGGGGTAAGGCTTTCTTTTTTCTTTCTTTCTTTCTTTCTTTCTTTCTTTCTTTCTTTCTTTCTTTCTTTCTTTCTTTCTTTCTTTCTTTCTCTAATTATTTTTAAGCCTCAATGAAACTTTCCTTGTTGTCAATAATCAGTTAAAAATCATCCCTCTTTTAACCCCTACTGCCAGCTGACGGATGTCGTGGTAACTGTGGCAAACATTTTACACTGTGCTGCTCGAACCAACTTCACAATGTCTGAGGCGACAGTCATGAGACTGATTCTGGAGCTGACAGGACGTCTGAACTCACTGATTAAAGAGCTGTCCCAAGCGGTGGGTATATCTCCTACTCTATTCATCTATCTATATATACATCTTAAAAATACTCACATTGATTTCTCTTTTATTGAAATATTAAATTTGAAAGTTTAAATCTGTATGTTAAACACTATAAGAACTTATGTTTGTTGGAACAGCATAATCTTGACATGAACTTCTTTGTATTTGTTTGTCTGCTCATCATCAAATAAAAATTCCCCCCTCCTTTGCAGAACTTCACTGAGTTGGCATCTGATATTCGGCAGATCTTTGATGAAGAAGAATCTCCATCTCTGACTCAGGATCACCTGAACGATCCAGATTTCATCAAGCTCTGGTTTCAGGTCAAACTGATGCCCTTCCTGCATGACATACCCAGAGGCCTCCTCTCCTGCCTCAGCACCAAGAACTTCTCCTGTCCAGTTTTCCAAACCCTGTGAGTCCACAAGCTTGAGACGATGGTAACATTGTCACACACACACTGTATAGTGTAATAAATGTCATTTCTTTTTTCCCTCCTTTGTCTATATGTGCAGTGTGGCAGAACTCAGCAAACACATGAGGTTTATGGATTCTAATCCGATGTATGGTGAAAACATCTATAAGTATTTCATCTATCCCTTTCTGCGGCATAATAACACCTCCGGTAAGTAAACAACAGAAAACAAACAAACAAGAAACAGAAAAGCAAAATGATCTTTTTCACTTAAAATAGTAATAATTTTTAAAAATGGCATATACTGTATATATATATGTTTTTTCTGCAGTATTGGAGAAAGTGTTCAGATAATTTATTAAGGAAAAGTAGCCTAATAACACTAAAAATACTTGTTACTCTGTTAGGCACTGAAAAATTAAGTATACTGAAAGTATCAGAGGGAGAAGTATTAAGTGCTAGAAAATAGCTAATTATAAATATTATAACACAATCAGTGGTGTGTGAGCATCATTTAATGTTCTATTTGGTTGAGGTGGAGTTAACTGCTTTATATGATGTTTTGTGCAGTACTTTGAGGTGCTGAAAGGTTTATATGTAAAATATTACTTTATAAGTACCTTATGAACATAAACATATTTACACTGTTGTGTCTCAGAGTCTAGTGAAGGTCTACCTTAAATTTGCATATATGTTTCAGACCCGCACTGCGTTTCCTCAGCCAATAACAGCGCAGAATGGATAAGAAACAACTTTGGCTTCTTTGCCAGATTTGCACCCATCACCGACTTCTACAGGCTCAACTCAAACTTCTCTGGAGTGAGTCTGGAAAACCTGACAAGCTGCAACGCTTCCTCTATGACTCACTTATCTGCAGATTTGATTTGATTTGCTCTTTTGTCTCCTGTCCAGCTGGAGGTTCTTCATCACTTGACCCCAAAGCAGACAGCAGAGCTGCTGCTGTTGCCTCTTCCTACTCCACCAGAGAAGGACGTCGTTATCAGCCGAGTGTTTGACTTCCTCATGCAGTCCAATGATGACAGCCATTTTTTGAATGTCCTACACTATTTGGTCCTGCTCGCCAGACAGGTAACAGCTTTGTTAAGATTTGTAACTTTAATGCTTCAAGAAAAATTTTAACGATTCTGGATAATTAATTGTAAAAATTTAAATTTACAGGTCAACCCACCCTGCCGTGTCTACCAACTCATGTGAGCACGGTTTTATAACTTAACATTTCACTTGTCAAACACAGAAGTAACTGATAAAATCTTTACCTGCTGATTTACAAAAGTGCTGCAGTTCCTGCAATGACAAGTCAAATGATCTGCTGTGAAAGAGGCTGTAAGTCTGAGTAGTTTGGGAAAGAGTACTCTGATTTTAGTAAGGCTATTAAGAGTCAGGTCATCCAGACACACAGCAAAACAGCTGGTAAAAGGGAAAGGATGATATTCAGACGGTAATCCGGATCACCACCAAAATCTAATCGATTCTTCCTTGGGCCACTTCCGACATCTCCTGAAAATCTCCTGAAAAATCCTGTTAACAAAACAACAAACCAACAAACCAACCAACAGCGGCAACAACATAACCTCCTCCCTTGGCAGAGGTAAAAAAAAATTAAAAGTTTGGGTATGTCCCACTGGGAGGAGACCCTGGAGTAGACCCAGGACACACTGGAGGGATTATATCTCTCAGCTGGCGTGGGAACGCCTTGGTGTATCCTCTGAAGAGCTGGAGGAGGTGGCTGGGGAGAAGGAGGTTTGGGCTCCTCTGCTGAGACTGCGGCCCCCGCGACCTGGATAAGTGGAAGAAATTGGTATGGTATCGTATGGTAGTACTAAATCCTAATATTGACCTTCCAAAGTGGGACATGTTAGAAAGTTGATTGATGGAAAGTTCTGCCAGGGATAATATTTTTATTGGTACTGTGTGATCTGCCTTTTTGGACATTTTCTCTACTCTTTTATGAACTAGTTCACCCATTTGGATGATATCAATCCTAATAATTGTACTGCTGTTGATGCAGGTCTGGAAGCTTTGGTATGATGTCTCAAAATAAAATAAATCATAAATGTTTTATGTGTTTTCTTTCCTTTCATGTGTTAGTTTGGAGAGATTATACGAAGCCATACCGTTTCTGTCTGACCATGAACCTGCCATCTGGGCTGGCATAGATGACCTGATTAACTTGGCACCGGAGGGTCAGTCTCTTTCTCATACACACATCTACACACAGAAAAATACAAACCATAAACACAAAGTCCTTCTGCCTCAGAGCCAAAATATTTTCATTTTTACCCCCGTGAAGGAGGTCATGTTTTCTCCAGTGTTAGTTGGTCTGTTAGCAGGATTACACAAAAACTGCTTGACAGATTGTTCTGAGATTTGGTGGTAGGGTCGGCCACCTGGCAGGGAAATGTTTTCACCGTTTCCATATATGACTCATAAACTACCCGACGCAATTTGATGAAACTTGGTAGAAGGGTTGGGTGTGTATCAAGGAAGAATATCTGGATAAACGGACAAATCCACTATTGCAAGATAAGCCTTTTTTAAAATATATTTTTGTAACGGTTGTCTCTGCTACCACCGTGTGGGTTCTCTCAGTGAACACTCCAGAGGATGGCAGTTGGTAACAGTCTTTATTTCTTAACACGAAAACAAATAACATCTTTAACATATCCAGACATTTTCCCTCATGTCTGTTCAGGAACAGTTGTTTTCCAGAGGACAGAACTTATGGAAGGATCCAAGTTCTAGGTTTCTGTTTTCATGGTAAAACTCTAAATACAGGCTTAAGTAAAGGGAGAAGGGATGCTTTCATTGTTTCATTTGTATCACAGTAGTTATGTTGTTTTTTTTCCAACAGAGTGTTTGGCGGTTAACATCACGGTGAGATTTCTTTCAATTTGCTCAACTTATATTTCAAATTCAAATATTTTACTTGCTTTTTGTAGCTTGTGTTTCAATTTTACTGATATAAACTTTATTCAATTTGTCATTCACAGTGCCCAGCAATCCAGTTCAATGGTAAGTTCTTTTTGAAATACTAGTGGGAAGTCCCATTTTATTACTCATTACATAAATGTGGGCTAAAAATCATTTCTTATTTCCTCTGCTTTTTGACAGGTACTTCCATCTGCAGAGGAATTGACAGGTATCCCATTTGTTACGATTTGAATCCAAAATGACTGTTTTATTAGTCTCTATGCTGACATACTTTAAATGTATTCACAGCTCTGACCTGGACTCTTACTTGAACATGTATAAGAACGTTTCCTGCAGTTTTACATTGGAGACATATGCATGTGCAAAGGTAAATATCTCACTTAAAGCAGTCAGAATGGATATGAAAGGGTTTACTTTAGGGAACAGACTCTATGCCACATGTACCTGTTTGGCTAAATGGCCAAATGATTTACAATTATTGTCTCTCACATACATACAGCTGGAGAACTTTACAGCCAATCAGCTGGTGTCTCTGCTGACATGTAATCTGCCTGGAAACAGCAGCCATTCCAATGTACTGTGGAAAATACTGCTGACTAAACTATCCATAGTCTTGGACCCAGCTCTGGACATCTTGGCTAACATGGTCAGTATCTTTTTGACCATAAACATTCACATCCTTAGCGTCTTTTATGAATTATATTAAATAATATTAATATGAATACGAATGTTAATATTAATATTCATATTAATATTAAAAAAACAAAAAACAAAAAAAACGGAGTGCAGCTCCAATTTCTAGAATCTAAAATAAATAGATAGATATAGATAGATAGATAATTTTTTATTTTGAACATGTTTAAAATAAAATTCAAATAAAAAGTATAAGCAAGAAAACAAAACTATTAAATATAATCATCAACAAATATACCAAAAAAAAACAAATATATATATATATATATATATATATATATATATATATATATATATATACACACACATACACATACACATACACAAATATATGTACACACATATACACATACACATAATATACATACGCATACATACACATACTCATACATATACATATACTGTATATACACACACACATACATAGACATGAATACATACATATGTATACATATACATAAATACATATACATACATGTATACATATCAAAATTACAATAAATAATAATCAAAATAAATGTTCTTCATGTTCAAAAAGGAGTGGGAAGAAGTTTAAAAACTTTTCTTGTCCCACCCCCATTATGTTTACACAGTAAACTATGAAACTGAAAAATTCAGCCTTCCGCCACCAGTGTCCACAATGTCCATTTCAATCAACCAACAAAAGAAAACTTGTTCAATACAAGACTTGGTCCACGTAATCCAAATCAAATTGCAATCAAAAAATCAATGAATCTCACCCACAGCCATACACTACAGTTATTCCATCAGCGAGGGAGGTTTTGGATGTGATTGGAGAGATCAGAGTGTCACTGTTGACTGATGAGCAGCTGAGGAACAGCAGCATCATCACAAAGTGGTTCTCTGGCCGTGTAAGCAGACTCCTGCCGTCAGCATCAGGAAGGGTTCTGCGCTGTTTGAGCCGCAGGAACCTCAGCTGTCACTCCTACCAGCAAATGTAAGTGGTGGTCTAACCTCACATTACAACAAGCATATTAATGTCTTTCATAGTGTCTTTAGTTTGATTCCATTTAATCCTACTGTTCCTGAATGTGACATTAAATTAACACTTAACATGCTGTAAATTTACAGTGAAATCTGAACAGTATTCTGCTGTATTAATGTCATACTGGTTATAATATGGGATTACAGCTCTTTAAGAGAATACCTGTAAACAGCAGAGCATCATGCGAAAATGAAACAGACAAGGTGTCCAGCTGTTTGACACAGAAGTCCTGAGCTGTATTGATAAGGCAACCTCCACTGAGTAATCTAAATAGATACTTTAACTCTCCCTCAAAGGGAATTATTTTAAAAAAATTTGTATTTCATTATTATTATTATTGTAAATAGTTTAATGGTTTGAATAGTTAGCATTCCTTAACATTAAATGCAGGATGCATAATATCAATGTAAATATGTTTTAAATACTGTAAATATACAGTAATTTACTGATGAGATCAGTACCGTGATCAGCATTCTGTGATTGTTTTATTATTAATTTATTATTTATTTCTATTCTGACATATTGTAATTGTAAAACAGGTAAAGTTTACAGTAAGAAACTGTAAAAAAAAACGTTTGCAGGTTTAAATAAATTAAAAAAATTAAGTTAATTAAATTTGCAGTAAGAAGTTTTACATTGTAACCTCCTAAATAAAACAGCCTTTCTCTCCATAACTATTCGCTCATTGGTTTACATGTGTATTTAATGGTGTGTTCACACCGAATGCAAAGCAAACCTATCATGTGACGTAATTACATACAAAGTCGATGTAAAGCTGCGAGTTGATGCATTCTGCGTTATTCACGTCTTCATATGAGTTGGAAATTTTCAACTTGGGAGAGAAATATGTGAGACGCTGATGATCTGCAGACGTCACACATCCAGACATCAGTAGAACGTTAAAGAAATAGTGCTCTGGAGCTTTATTCACACTACTGAGACAAGTACTCAAATGATCCTGCAGTGACATTAAGGCGAGTAAAGTGAGGCAAACATTTGATCCCTCACTGTTTTAAGTTTCAATAATTAGGATTTTATGTTAACAAAGGAAAGAAACCATCAACCGACTGCAGTTGCCTTCAGCATTTTTAGCTCCTCTCAACTTATTGTTCATTTTTCATTCATTTTATTGTCAGACTCCAGGTCTTTATCCACCACTTTGACAGCATGACCTTGGGACAACAGCAGGTGGTTTTGAAGGATTTCGTGCTTCGTTTCCTGTCACACTCAGGTACTGCTGCATCATCTGTCAGTTTTAAAACTGACTTCATATGTTTTATCATGCATGGACTTCAGAGGTGAAAATGTGAGGGCATTTACTGCAGTCTCTTTATCTTGGTGATTCCAGGTCCAGACTGTGTGGCCATGTCCAACAGTAGTGTCGATTGGCTGATGAGGAATCTAGGCCCATTTTCATGGTCATTGTCCCTCGAAGAACTGCTTCATCTCAACACAAACTTCAACCCTGTAAGATTTAATTTCTGCAGACATGGAGGACTTTTGGAGAAAACTGACTGATACTGTTAATCCTCTCACCTTTCAGCACCAGTAATCTTCATTTGTTCCTTCCTTTCCATGTAGCTGGATGCCCTACGACTCCTGACTCCAAAGCAGACGGCAGAGCTGGTGGTGTTGAATCTTCCTACTCTTCCAGACAAAGATGTCATCATAAATATGGTTTTTGACCACCTGACTCAGTCAGATGAGCAGATATTCAGAGCGTTCCTTTCCTACCTCCATGTTCTGTTCCAGCCGGTAAAGAGAGAAACATGATTCTTCTTCATTTTTACTCTTTGCACTGTCTGTTAATAATCTTTGTTTTCTGTATTCGAAGGGAAACTTCTCCTGTTCATCACACAGAACACTGTGAGTTCATTCATATATATAGTTATATCCATCATAGACTCTATATTATTTATTATTATTATTAAAATTGTAATGCTAATCCTTCATGTTGCTGTTGTAGATTTACCAGACTGGACTTGGCTTTGACTACAGCTTCTCCTTATGTAGAATCATCTATCATACACACCATGACGGCCTTATCTAAGTACATACCAGCAGGTGAGAAACATGTAATATAGTCATTATTATGTTCGACAGGGCTAATACCTAGAGTAGATTTAAGGTTGGAAAAATCATCTAAAACATCAGATGAGGTTGTGGTTGGCACTATTCAGTCAAATGGAAATATTCTGCATGTCTGTTGCATCTTTTTAGAACGACTTCCCCAAAATGATGAATAGAGTGAAAGAAATGAGTCACCATGTAAATCTGCAGCTGGCCTCATGTTTATGTTTCATCTTATTCTCTAAATGTCCTGTTTTAGTTCACCCTCACTGCTTTCATAGCATCGCTTTGGCCACAGTGGGCAGCTGTTTACAGCTAAAAGCTAAACAAAAGTCCCTGTACACCATCACTAAATAGCAGACCGGCACAGTTAGCAACTTGTTGGTGAACATGTTGAGGCATTTAGTACCTAAACAACCAGATTTCCATCTCCCTAAGGAGTTGGTGGAGTCCAAACAGAGCTAAAAGCGAGTGAACATTAGATTCACATTCACCAGATGGCCAGAAAAACAACTTCAAATGAAGGATAATGTTTCTCTGTAACTGTGGGATGTGTATATGTGCAACAACATGTCAACAAGTTCACCGTGTCAACTTACCCTGATGGACAGGAGAAAACACGGTAAAGTGCTCTCTGTGGTGTCTTTCAGTGGACAAATGGAGGAGCTGTGCACAATTTAGGGTGCTTGAGATGCATTAAACACAATACAGTGATGTGATGCAGTGTCACATACTGTAGGCTGCAAGGAAACCAGCAGGCCTCTCTGTTCCCCTGGATGGTTAGTTAACAGGTCCATGTGTGTTTTACTACAGACGTGTAATAATAATGTTAATCTTCACCAGAATCTGCTACTGTCACCCTCCAAAAACAGCTAGTGCCCTCTTTATGTTTGTTGCCCCTACGTCTCAGTCCACCATTGTGTCTTTAAGGAAAGTGGATGTTGCAGATTTAACAGTGTTAAATCCACTATTATCTCCTGCATGAAATCTGTATAACCTAACAGACCTTTTGTCATATTTGACAGCAGGTTATCCAGGCTTATTATCTTATTGAATATTATTATCAAGATTAGCATTTTATTATGGAATTTCTGAATGACACCATAAACTCATTGTTTTCTACTTGTGCTTTTATTACAGATTGCATCATAAACAGTGGAGAGGTAATTCAATATGATCCTTTTCTGAATATTCATATTGCTTTTGTAGATGACTCCTAACCTTCTTCATCTTTTTCTCCTTTAAGTGCAATGTTACCATGATCAATGGTAAGTTGTTTCATTGCTTAAAGTGTAGAGGATGAAATAACTTTGATTTGACTGTTAATAATCACTGTGAATTGCTTTATTCCTATGTTTTCCATAGAAACAGACCTTTGCACCGGAGTGAACAGGTGGGATTTATGCACCACTATATCTTCTTTTCAGCTTGTTTAAACAGTTGCTGTTTTAACATTCTGTCAATAAATGTTTGATGTTTTTCATGTTGAAACTACAGCACAATGCTGCAGCTCTACTTGGACAGTCGACAGTTGAACGGACGTTTCTGTGACTTTGCTGTGGAAGAATTTGCTTGTGCCTCGGTGAAAAAAACTCTCAGATCAGAACTAAATCTACAGTTGTGAGAAATTCTTTCATTTCATATTTCATCGGCCTTCATTATTTATCTGGTGTCATTCTGCTCTTTCATTGCACAGCTTTCAGCATTGACTGCAGAGGATCTGGCAGCGATTCTGCCATGTAATCGCTTCTCTGACTCCAGCAGTTCAAGACCCGTTTGGAAGCTTTTCCTCTCCAAAGCCTCACCTGTTCTGAATGAAGCTCTGTATATTCTAAGCAGCAGGGTATGAATGAGCAACACTCCTGATATTACTGTTTCCTGATCAGATCTACACAATGGATGTTTTTCTTTCTTCCAGCATCTAAACCCAGGAAATCCAGCACTGACAATTATTTTAGACGTTATACGAGAAATCCGACTGGACGCATTTGGCAGGTCCATCTACAATAATCCTGTGTTCATCCAGCTGTGGTTCAACGGCCGGCTGCTTCCCTTCTTGCCTGCTGTTTCCTCTGACTTCCTCTCATGTCTTGCCACAAGGGAATTCAACTGCAGCACCTACCAGCGCTTGTAAGCTCACACGTTCACTGTCACCTTCAGTGGAAATCAGATTCACCGCATGACGACATTCTCCTTTTTTAACTCAGTGTGCAGATTTTCAGCCATCTGCAGCCACACATGGACGTCTCCAGGCAGATGTCTGTCTACAGACACTTCATTAAAGCTTTCCTGACCAGGAATAACACCACAGGTACGTTTTCACGCTTTAGAAAAGATGGATTTTCAACATCAGTCAGAACATTTATTTGGAGTGTAAAATAGCAAATACAAATGCAAAATAATCTAACATTTAGCCTGAGAAATGACACAAGTTCAGTTTTCCAGTTCAGTCCAGTTAGGTGTACGAGCCCAAACCAGTTTAACCAGTTTGCAAACTGACACAACTGATGTTTGTCAGATGTAGGAGCAGAGAGCTAGCAGCTCGTTAGTAGGATCCCCAGGGTAGCCAGTTAGCTTAGCACTACAGCATGGTGCTTTCCTGTATTTCAATGTGATGAACTGTTGAAGGTTATACACACAGTGCCTTCTATACTACAACTACAAGCAACATCCCCAAGACAGAACTCTGGGGTCTCATTTTATTCATTATTTTGGCATCTTTAGAAGAAGAGAAGATAACTTGAGCAATGGTGGTGAGAAATAAATACACAAGGTGTCACTGTTGTCCTGATGGATTGTGGTGCTGCTACACTCCCATTTATGGGCTCAGCACTGGCTGAGTCAATTGCAACACCAAGTGGTAAAATCAGCACGTCAGTTTGGTCAAGTGTTTGACGTCAAATCAGCTTTGAAACTTTGACAACAGCCCATCCCAGCATTATAGAATTTTTATCATATTGTCATGATCGAACAGTACAGCAGAGGATGATGGGAATTCTTTCATTAGTCTTCAAAGCATCTATTAAGCACTGAAGCGTAGACAGTTTGATTGTTGTGTGGGTGGAGCTGAAGGAAAGGATTGGGCATCATCACAGTTAGGAGTCATCATCTGTACTCTATGAATGTCTGTATTGAATGTCAATCCACCAAATAGTTGTCAAGACATTTTACTTTGGATGTACTGTATAGCGGCACCACTGACATAGCATCACTGCTGGGATATACATCTTTCCTTGAGAACCATGATTTTCCCATACATCACTTTAGAAATATACTACAGTTAGCAACGATTCTTGTACATGATGCAGACATAAATCATACAATAAGGTATTTGTTATGTGTGTGTTTGTGCTTCAGACCTCAGCTGCAGCTTGAACACTAACAACAGTGGAGATTGGCTGCAGAAGAACTTGGGAGGTTTCTCTGTTCTCCTTTCCTTCCATGACCTGCTGATGCTGTATCCCAACTTTACAGCGGTACTACCTGCTGCATTTTGTCCCTTATTGTGTTTGTTTTTAGGCTCATCTGTGCTGTTCTACATTTATTTGTCTGTGTGTACTTGCAGCTGGAAGCCTTAGCGCTGCTGACGGCCAGACAGCTGGCAGAGATGTCTGCCACACCTGGCCAGCTGGCCTCTCCTGAGCAGGTTAACATAGTGATGGAACACATTCCCGACCAACAGCTCGCGGCCTTCTTTGATGACTTCTCACCTGCTATCATGGTGAGTGTGTAATAAACAGCATATCAGCATAAATAACATTTATCTACTTTTCTAATTTAGAAGATATCATAATTCATGCATTTCCTAATATTTTGACATGGTAGAAGCCCTACATCTTCATCAAGATGAAGTGTTACTCTACAGTCTAATGACACACATTTAGAAGTGTTATTTACTTTCTGTCTTGCTTTTCCTTATTTTTCCTTATTTTGCAATTTGTCTTTTTCTGCAGGGCAATCAGCACATGTTCCCCCCTGGGCTGTTGTCAGCCATGTTGCAAGTTGTGTTTGATCGTGCCAACCTCTCAGATCCCTCAGTAAGTGATTCAGCTGTGTCGATCTGGTTCAACAACCGACTGCCCCCCCTGCTGGTCAACCTGTCAGACAGCCATGTTGCACCGTTTTTCAGCATTCAGGCGGGAAGAAACTGTAGCATCCAGTGGTTGGGGTAAGATCCAGTGGGACCGAGCAAATGATTAATTTTACTGTAAGAAGATGTCTTTTTTTTAACATCATCTCTAAAGTTGGGCGCCACAGCAAGAGGGAGCCATGCATTGTATGGATGACCTCCATACAAATGTCAATGAATGCATCCTGATAACAGAAAGAAAAATGGTTGATTTACCTGTGATTTTATTTTATTTTAGAGTCAAACACCTGAACTCAACAATGTCCTCACTCAGCGAAGTCACAAGGAAAGAAATCCACAACCACATCATTCAGTCTCTCAGAGGTAAAGGTGTGTGTGTGTGTGGGGGGGGGCAGCAAGTTACATAGTGATGGACTGTAACAATTAAAGAAAAGGATACTTACATTTACAGTAAATGTAAAAATAAATAGTGAAAAGAAAGAGGCTGTTTCCATCACTACTGTTATGTGAAAATTGAGTCTAGAAACACAAAGTTTCTGATCATCCTGTTGACTTTTTGACCACTAGTAGCTTTATGCATTTTCTTTATGAGTGAACAAGCACCTATATCAACACGACAGACTTTCCTGCAGTGGTTTCACAGTATTCTGCTAATCAACAGGCGGTAAAGATTTCTACCAACAGAAAGGATGATGGATGAAAATAATGCTGGTTTCAAATGGTTCAAAGCAAGAAGTATTACAAGGATTTTCAGAGGATGGAAATATATTTGACACATTCAGCTTTAAAGAACACACACATTGTGTGTTTGTGAAGAACTCTGACTGTAAGCAGGACTACACAGAGCACCTTTAAGTTACATTCATAAACATAATGATGATGGATTAAACCATTATGGCAGGAGATAAAAGTGGTTTGAATTCTGACTTTATTCTCAGAATTCAACGTTAGCTAGTAGCTAACTTCCTGGTGATAACTAGCAGTGACAGCAGGGAGTAAACACTCTTTCACATGTTAACACAAAATAATGTGGGATCATAACTCACCATGTAGGGGATGGAAACAGCTGCATCTCATGACACGTTCAAGTCACATCAGATTTACCAGTTTCCTACCTCTGCCGCGTTCATGTAACATTGGAATTACCAACTCTCACTTATAAATAAGATTCTCATTGACATCCACATTGCATCAAAAGTCATAAACATGGAAATATTTACCATTGTAAGCTTTCCTCCCACATGATTTAAATGCAGCATCACCATAGTTACAAGATGAGTTTGAGGCTCCACCACAAAAAAAAAGAAAAAAAAGACAAGTGACAGGACAGGGGCACTTCAGGGGCCAATCAGAGTTCAGCTGGGGCCAAAGGGATACTGGATTCACCCATGTTGAAAAATACACCTCTAAGATTTTAAAAGTCATGAGTCTTGTCTCAGCTAATGAATCAGTCGTAGAACTGTTAATTAATTTACACTTTAAGTTCATAATAATTCTATATGCTTAGATTTTCAGGTATCTCAAATATCCTGATGAGCATTTTGGCTGTTTAATCAAGTGATTACAGATCTGGACCTTACACAGCAGCCCTTATAGTTTAAGTCTCTATATTTGTGGCGATTGGGTTTATATAGTTTTTATTATTTATTTAATTCCAAACTCTGGTGTGTTAAAATGTTTTCACATTTTAGAACATAAACAACAACAAGTAAACTGTATAAAACTGATTTTCCATCTTTCAAACCAAACCCAAGGAAAACAGCAGATCAAAGTTTGCTTGACAACTTTCACTCTTCCTAATTCTAGAACCAATACCCCTCCAGTGCTACAATAACAGCCAGAGTTTCTACACCTTCTTATTGAGCACATTCATGGGGTTCCAGTTCCCCAACCTGACCTCCTTCCTGTCCATCATACCCCGCAACCGATTACAACAGGTTTGTGTTCAAAAGAAATACAGAGGATTAAAAGAGGGGAAGACAAGGAAGAGGAGGAAGAGGATGGCTCATTGAATGTTTGCTGCTCCTCTAGGTGTTGAACTCCATGCCTTCTTCAGATCTTGGGTATTTCCTCCATCTCCCTGATGTTGTCGACAGTGACACAGAGCTCTGTGTGATCTACAACAACTACATCCATACGCCGGTGTTCCTGGAGACTGTATGTCACACACACACATTAAAATTAAACACACTGGTGATAAAATGGCATTACTGTGTGTGTATATTCACTACAGGAGCCTCTCCCAGAGGCTGTGCAGCGGCCCACGCTGCCTTGCGTCTGGCCCATGGCTCTCAGCAGCTCGAACAGGTCAGAGGTCAATGCATGGTTTGACCGTCGCCTCCGAAACTACCTGGTCTTCCTCACTAAGAGTCTAATCAGCCGCATAAACACGTACAACGCCTCCTGCCTGGCCTTCCAAAAGCTGTATGCATGCTTACATTATGCATTTTGTGCGATAAATATACCTTTTTTTGTATATAATGTCATTTTGCTTGCTTTCAAATCGTGTCTTGGTTTGGTTTGGTTTTTCAGCGTTTCAGTTCTTGGTGAATTCAACTTCACGTCTGCAGACTTTATGAGGCGAGATGTGTTCAACACCATCAGGGACTACCTCGCCTCAGGTCAGTCCTCATGATGACACACATGGTCCTGGATCTGACAACCTTTAAGATGCTTTTAGAAATCTGACAGACCTCATCTCTTCTTCTGTGGTTGTGCTCTCGTGTTGTGGCTCTTTGGACAGACTGTATTCGGTCAGTGGAGGAGAGCAGCAGCATGTTTCAGTTGACGAATCAGCAACCAGACAGAAACTTGAATAAGCTGTAAATGTGTTTACCAACCCCACTGTTTGTCCTAGGAACTATTTCTCTATTATTTTCTTGACTATTTAAAATACTATTATACTATTATTTGATTACAACAGATTATTTCAGTGTCTCTTTGTTGATGACACTAACCTTCATAAAAAGCTTTTGAAGTTAGAGGTAGATCTAGATGTGTGTTACTTTAAGCTAAGTTTAGTTTCATTTTTACAAATCTTTTATATATAAATTGTGCAGTTAGTAAAGATACAGCGACATCGACCAGGCTCTCCTACTCTCTGCTGATCCTTGAAGTAAGACAGCGTAGCCTCTGCTAACAGAGCACTATATCTATGTAAATTCAGTAATAATGTGTTTTAGTCGCACTTTAAATGAGCGTTATAGCATTTCAAAACATTAACTATGACACCACAAATGAGACCACGTTATAAAAAAGATGCATAATATTCCATCAATATTCCTGATTATGAAAACATTATTTCATAACAAATGAAAACCCTCCATGTTAAATATTCCTTTGTGTTGTAGAGACTGTGCCGAGGTGTTACAACCCCAACGACGCAGAGCTCAATTCTACAGCATGGTTTGCTGAGTACATCGGTCCTTTCATGCCCTTCCTCACCCTGGAGGACCTTCAGAAGTTTGGGTCTGCAAAGGTACTGAACCTGATTTAGAGAATTCCCTGATATAGAAATAGATTTAGAAGGATTCATTTGACTCTACACCCCCCCCCCCCCCCCCCTTTTGCAGGATGTCCAGGTGTTCACAGTGAATCCTCACAACATCGCGCTCCTCAATCACTCCATCTTACCTCTCAACCTCACCAACTACTACACTGAGCTTGTCTATCAGGAGGACAGCAACTTCAACCCCTTACTGTGAGTCTAAACCCGTATGTTGTGTTTGATGTTGTGTTGTTAAATGTGTTTGGCATTCAGTTACATACTGTATATGCAGTATAAATAATTACAAATTTGTGGTATTTTATGCATCTTTATGCTTGTACTCCACTATATCACAGAGACGATTCTAAAAAGGATGAAATGTTCCTTCAGGGGTTGAAAATATTCTCCTACCTCTCAAGTTAAACATCTTAAAGCCCCTTTGGATTGAGAGAAATGTCGTTCTGACAGGACAGTGACTAAAAACATGATGATCTTCTAGAGTATGATGCATTATGTACATTAAATTACCCAGCATTACATGAAGTCATCAAAATTACCCGAACCATAAACATCTAGAGCAGCAACATATACTTTAATGAAACCGTCCTGACATTCAAACACATTTAGTGGATAATTCTTTAAATGCATGACTTTCTTGAAGTGGAGTATTTTCATGATTCTTCTCTCTCTCTATCTGCAGTCTTCCTCTTTTGTGTCGGTGTGTCGCTCCTGGTCCAGCATTCACTCAGCTGACTGCAGCAGAAACTATGATTATTTTGCACAACCTAACCACTCTCTGCACAGACCTGGACCCACAGGTAATAAGAACACAGGAACACGCATGCATTGCTCTTCAGTCTTACATTTTCACAGACAGACAGGCGTCAATTTGAGGGGGAAACTGGACAAATATGAGTGAAATCCTGTGCAGCTTTTTGGCTGAGCATACTCATCAGTGATCACTGCTGGGAACCTGGTGAGGGATCAGGTCCAGGCTGCTGCATTAGAAATGAGTCCTGGTTGGTTTGGGTGGACAGCATTGATTTCAGCGTGTGACACCCTCCATGTGAACCTTCTCATTATCCAAAAGAAAGAACTTAAGTCACACTCAGAGCAATGAACGTTTTTGATCAAGTTTAAGTTTTTGTCTTTAGACGAGTAGCTCATTAGGTTTAGTCAAATTTATCCATTTTTATCCATTACTTTAGTCTAGTTTGGGTCGTAGAAAATTAAAAACCTTTTGTCAAATTTTAGTAGAAGAAAAGTAAACATATTAAGTCAATTATTAATTTTCGTAACTACATTTAATTTAATTTAATTTAATTTAATTTAATTTAATTTAATTTAATTTAATTTAATTTAATTTAATTTAATTTAATTTAATTTAATACAGTATCCAGTAACAAGACTGGAGTGCTGCCAGTGTTTGTCTGTAAAGACTGAAAATCACCAGCAGCTCTATGTTTGTACAGTTGATTAATAAGCATGCCAGGCCTTAAAGTTAAGAACACATATAGATAACATATGTTAGCCTTAGAGCCAGGCTCAGCCATCCTTTATGGAGCTTCTGCAAACAGAAAACCTGCCTGTTACAGTTCCAGCCTTATTGGCACACATTGGGAAGAGAAACTGATTTCCATCAGGATCATCCATCAAGGTTTATCAACACATTTACTACAAGCTGACATAACCGACTGACAGTAACACTGATTTGACATCTGCAAATTCATTTGTCTCCTTTCTACTGAATTATGAATAAATTCTGTCTATAGATCTGTTTTTATTTGTTTGTTTGTTTGTTTTCAACCAAATCCTTTCTGTGTGTCTTTTTGCAATGTAAAGGATGTTTATATATATTTACACATTTTAGTCCCGTCTTGTCCACAACAACAAAACATATATTTTTCATAGTTTTTATTGTCAAAATCTAGTTTTAGTTCGTCACCATTTTCTTGTACTGATGAAAGAAAGCTTGTTGACATTTTGCACCTTAGTTTCCATGAATGGAATCAACAACTTTGCCTCAACCACCAGCTTTTCTACTCCATATGCAAACACTGCTCTATTTTATGCAAAAAAATACACAACTGACAAAGTCTTTACGTTTTCCTCTGTAGATTGCTTCAGCTTTGGCGAGTAACCTTGGTGACAACATTGATGCCACAGCCATCGCTGCCCTCGGCAGTGAAAGCACCGGCATATCCACCAAGCAGATCACAATGATAAACCCTGAGGACCTATTGGCCACCCTCGGCACTCTCGGTAATGTGACGGGCTGGAACCAAGGTCAGGCCAATGCCATTGTCCAGTCTCTGATGTCCTCAGGCTTGATACAGGTAGCTGCAGTGTGTCAGTCAGTCTGTCTCCATATGTAATATTTTATTTGAGATGCGAAGTTTGTGTCTGAACACATGAGTCACATTAAAGCTGTCTCATCTCTCTACTGCTTCCATCCTCATCCATCCCTCCAGTTCAATAGCTCGTCATCGTTGCTGATGCTGGGCTCTCTTATTGCGGGTGTGCCGACATCAGTGTTCAGCAGCATCAGTGGCTCCCAGCTTATCGCTGCATCTAAAGATCCCTCATTTGTGGCAAACCTGATAAACGCGCCACAGATTGTCCAGCTGATCTTTGTGGCTCAGGTATGAAGCTTTGATAAGAAAGATTTATATAATAAAAAAGAAGATGTTGAAAGTATAATATTTGTATCCTTTAAAAAGCAACAGGAGGGAACCAGTACATCCAGTAGACATCATATACAAAGCAGACAATGATAACGAAAGCAACATTACAACATCAGGAAACAGAAAGACATCATTAGGTCATTTCAACGTGAACATGAATGAATCATATGGATCAGTAACTTAAAGAGTTCAATAAAATATAATATACATACTGTATATATATATATATATATATATATATATATATATATGCAGATTTATTTATTGTTTGATGGCGTTCCAGGAGAATTATAGTAAAATTATCTTGCTGCATGGACAGATAAAACTCACTTTAGGATTAAGCCATTTTCTCCTATATTCAGTGTTTAGTGTTTGTATTTGCAGTGTGTGTGTATGTGTGTGTACAACAGTGCAGCTCGAGTTGTATGCCTGAAGTAGTTTGCCGGCTACTTGTTTGAATTAAGATTAAAAAATGTAAATAAAAAAAAGTAAAGCCTGATTTGGCTGATTTACACTCCACACATAATTCATGCTTTGTTGAACTAATTTGTGTGAGGGTAGAGAATTGAAAGAATAATATAATTTAACCTCTCACTTTTCTGCAGTGATGTAGAAGTGTAGTTCAAACCACTATGTGAACCACAGGTACACAACTACAATGATCAGTGATGACAGGTGTGGTCAGAGGTGACAGACCTTTAATCAGAGGGCAGTGAACACATGTTTCACTTCCATCCTCGTCCCATCTTCACTCAGATCATATCAGTGAACGGGAACAGTGACAACATCATAGAGAACGTTCCAGATGAACTGGCCACAGAGATCCCTCGTACTCTGCTGCTGGCCTTCTCAAATGACGACAGCAATATCATCAAGATCAACCAGAAGAACTGGGAGAGGGAGCAGGTAAAGGATGAAACACCGATAAACACAGTGTCCACACACTGACCGGACAGGAAGTAATTACTCTTTATTTTTTAGGCTGAGATCATCTTTGAGTTCATGGCTACAGAATCCTCGACCACAGTACTGGGAGGCCCAAACAAGTAAGTTTAGGAGAAGAAGTTTACACAAAATATCTAGAATATCTAAATAACATCCTTCTTTTGATATGAACTAAAAGAAACTAAAATATTTCTTTTGTCTAGAAGTAGGTGAAAATAATTATTTCAGTCATTTAGCTCCATTCACTCCTTTTCACTGAGGACTCCTTCATGAGCCCCTTTACTGAACTTTGGTACTAAGGAATTAGGAATTGAACAGGTTGTATGCAAAAGAGCTGTGGTTTTTAGAGCAGACAGAAGAGGCAGAGACTACGTTCACCCTGCCAGCCTTAATGCATCACTTTTAAAACTGGATCAGACTCCAGTATGAACAGTTCACTGCACTGAACTGATCCACATCATCAGACTTCAAGGTGCGTAGCAGTTACTGGGCGGTACTGGGTTGTATTGGCTGGCAACAGGTGTGTGTTACCACATGTTGACTAACTTGTTTGGCATTGTGTAGTCCTCTGTTTGCTCAATCATCAGTTCTGGTGAACCTACAGGAAATCTCTTCTGTACATTTTTCATTTGTCAACTAGAGGCAGCATCGGCTCAAGGTTAGGCTGCAAAACTGCAATGTTTTCTACTGCAGTACTGAAAACATCAATAATAATTAACAATAATTGCAGTTATTCGATGGAAGATGACGTCAAAGTCGCCTGAATTCTGATCTGACGGTTCAAGCTGAGGCCACGTCACCAAAAATCCGACCTGTCTGATTTAGGACCAGATATGGAAGTGGCTCAAAACAGAACTGGAAAAAATCAGATTCCATGTGGTTTGTGTTTGTTCACACTGCAATAAAAAAGACACGAGCACAAAATCAGACCTGGGCCACATTTGTCCTGCAGTGGGAACGTAGCTAGAGATGGTGCATCTCAGGGTTTTAATCTTAAGCCACACAATTTACAGGCAATGTTCAAAAGTGGTCAACAGTATCCAAAAGGAGATGAGCAGACTCCAAAAGCACTGGTCAAAACAGGTTTGAGTCGATAATGCAAAAAACATACATTCATATAGTCCAAAAATCATTTTACTGAAAACAAGAGGAAGGAAAATGCTAGAACATGCAGCACAAACGTACAACAACAGACTGTCCCACAACGGCAGGAAAACACAAGATTAAATACAACAAGAGGAGGATAATGAGACACAGGTGACACCAATCAGGGCGGGGCAGAAAATCAAACACACAGGAAGCAGAAAACATGTGAGACAAAGAAGGAGATCGAGACACAGAACAGGGAAAAGAACAAAGAGGGAAAGTACATGACCTGAAAACAGAAGACCAAACAGGAAACTAAGAGGGATAAAAGATAGACGACAGTGGGTTACAGTGTGTTTGTGTGTGTGTAGTTTGTCATCCTTAGTGCTGCAAGGGTTCACATGCACCGGTGTGAGGAACATTAAGAAGGAGCAGATCAGGAGGCTGATACAAGCCTGTCGGAGGACCGGCAGGAACAAGGTCCTCCTGGTGGAGCCTCAGGTGAGCCTGTTGAGTGTTTGTGGAGCATTTCTTCACTAAGTCGCTGACATGTAGCTAAAACAAGGCGTCTCACTGACAGCTGACCTGCATGTACAACCACATTAAAGGATCTGACCCCACCAGCTTCCAGCTCTATCCTCCTGATGTTCTGCTGTACTATGAGTATGTTTACTTTTACATTTCTGTTCTAACACAACTGATTTAATACAATCTCACCATTGGAGCAATATTTGCATACACACCTGTTTACCTTTCATCATATTTGTAATCTGTTTTAATATATATGTACATACAATCTGTCTACTTTTACTGTAAGTTAACTGTGTTTATGCCCTTTATTGGTTCACACAAGTGTCCTTGTTCAGCCTGAATGACACTTAACATCTATTGTCTAAAGTTACTCCTTGGTGCCAGAGGCCAGCTGCAGAGACTATTTTCAGGAGCTGGCAGACGCAGACTTCTCCGTCTTCTCCTCCGACCTCAGCTACAAACGGACTGAACTGTTTGCTAATGCTAAGAGCTGCCTGGTGAGTCTGCAAACGAAGAGCAATGCATTCATATATACTATTATATTAAAGTAGTGTATTAAAGCAAATTTAGAAGGAAGGCTGAAGTTACTCCAGGGCTGAATAAAGGTTTAAATTAAATCTTAGGAGGTTGGTTTACTTTTGATATTTGTTGTATGTCAGTGGAAACAAGTGAATTATTTAAATAAAGACCAAACGGCACCAACATGAACACCTAAAACTAAAAAAACTTAATAATTTACAATCCCAGACAGTTTTTCCACATGCAAATAAAATTGAGCCGGTATTATTTCAATATCTGTTTATATATACGTTTGCTTATTGTGCTCCAATATGATCTTTTATTTATCACAGGAGGCTGAACTCAATCTTAAATTAGTCGAACTGTCAATTTAAATCTGGCCCAATTGAGATACTTTGCACTCCTCCAGTCAAATATGTTGATTTCTGTTTTATTTTCTCAGGGCATAATCAGCACCAGTTTGACTGAGGATCATATATTGGTGTTAGGAAACATGTGCTGCACTCTGAACGGCTCCTACATCGAAAACTCTCATCCGTCCATTTTGGAAAAACTGAAGATCTGCCCAGATCTCACCGATGCTCAAGCGGCTGCTGTTTTAGTTCAGCTGCAGAGAGGCAACACACAGTATGGGTACGTCAACAGGAGGAATGTCTGTGTTCTGTTTGTTGTTTAAATCATAAAACCTCTTCATTGTGTGTCCTTGAAGTGTCAGCAGATTTATTTCTTAGGAGCAGCCGTTGGTGACCCCTAATATATCCAAATCATTCACTCTGAAATTAAGAAGAAGAATTTAGTGAAAATTTTGTTTTCTATCAATTTCATTGTGATGCAATCTTGATTTTTTGAATAACTAGAGATCCATCGACATGGAATGAAGAGACGCTGAGGGACCTCGGGATGCTGCCTCTGTATTTGTCGTCAACCTTCTATGGTTACTTTGACAGGGTGAGTAGATGTGCATTTCCATCTCGTCTCTGGCGTTAGGTCACATGTCTGATGTTTGGTTTTTGAAACGTTTATTCCTGCGATCAGCAAACAAAGGAAAACTTCCTGGAGTACTTCCTGGAAGTTCTTGAGAACATCGGAGTGGATGGGCAGAAGAAGACGAGGATGAAGGAGGAAATAAGAGAATCTATTCAAGGGAGGTCAAAGCGATCTACAGGTGAGGCTTTTATCTGCTCTGCTTGTTTAGTCTTCATTAATGTGTCATTTTAACTCAACACTTTTTTTAGTGGTGTGCACTGTAGGAACTATCACCCAGGTGACTATCAGTGGGAAGACGTTCCCCTTCGCCTATGATGACATAGACCAGTTCAAGAGCTGCCTCAGTCCCGACACTGTTAAAAACAACTTGGCTTCCATCATTGAGAAGGTGGACCTGGCAGAATATCTCACCGTGATCCTCAGCAAGATCAGAGAGGTAGGTGACGGGAGCCCGTGATGTCTTTTTACAGCGCAAGTAAGGCTCAGGCTTGTCGGCTGTGGTGCTGTTTAAGTCAATTTAATAATGGAGCAAACTAACAAATTGTGAAGTGCTTTCCAGAGAGAGGCCAGTTTTATTTTTATTTAAACTTTATTTAACTGGCAAAGAGGACTTAGATTAAAAATCTCTTTGATATGAGTGTCCTTGACAAGACAAGCATACAGACATGCAAATGCAGCCAGGTTATTTCAGCTTTACATGGGTCTTGTGAGACCAGCTGTCTGAGATTCAGAGGAAGAAGCTTATTTAAAGGAGCTGCCCTTGCTTTTTCTTTGTTGTATTTTAAATGCAAAATAATGATGAAAAGTGAAGACAAGACGTTTGTGTTGAAGATGAAGTGGAGTTTTTCATTTTAAGACATTTCAAAACCAACAGAGTGGAAGAAAGAGGACCTCTGAACATTTACATTAGCCTGTGAGGCAGCGGCAGGAGAGGAACCTTACAATGAGTTCTGTATTTCACTGGTAACCAGTGAGGGGAGACCAGTACACGGAAGACACTGGTTTCTATGAAGTCAATAAAAAACTGATGACATGTATGTCCTGTAAAATCCAACACGAAGCATCTTTCTGTCTTAGCTAAATGTTAAAACAAAAATAAGCCATATTTGTTTGTCCATCCTCTTTTTAATTATCATTATAATAATAAGAAGAAGAATGCATGAAAAATGTGGGTCAGGGTTTTTTTATTTAAAAAATGAATAAATCAGCATTCTTCTGTGACTCTGACACATAACCAGTCACTCCTTTGTGTTTTCTTTCCATTTGTCTGTTTACAATTAAATGTGCACACAGACTTTTTAACAAATGATCTGATACTGATGTCATTCTTCTGATTCTCACATAGGCCTATGCTGCCCAGTCTGAAGTCCCAGAGGAGCAGGTTCAGCTCTTAGGCGTAGCGTCCCGTCAAGCTTCTGATGTCGACATCAACATGTGGAGTATCACTAAAATCGACACACTCGCTGCTCTGTTTGACCCGTCGGACGGGGTTTGGAATGAAAGGCTGGTCAGCAAACAAATAAACAAGTGTTGACTATGTGTGCATTTATACTTGTGTGTTCTCGTGAATCAGTGTTTCTTTGCATCCAGGCTGAGGCCATCATCTCTAAGTATCTGAAGAATGAAGGGAACAAACTGGGAAGTGCTGAGCTCAACGTTATTGGAGTCAACCTGTGCTCCCTGGATGCAGACGTGTTGAAGAACATTTCCCAACAAACCATCAGGTAAGAAGCTGCAGGGTCATCTGAGGGGGGAAAACAAGTTTCAATATCATTGATGAAATATTTCCAGAATACAGTCAGCGCTCAGCTTTAACGACAGTCAGAATATAATTCATGCTTTCATTTCCACACAGTTGTACTATTGTAATTCTATGAATAGTATGATATAAATCTGAGCTCAATAATCTAAATGCAGCAGCTAAATTCTTATAAAAACCAAGAAAAGGGAAAACATTACTCCAGTTTCAATGACCCTACACTTTCTTTTTGTTTTAGGATTGATTTTAAAATTTCATGTTTTAAGAGTAAGGGCTAATTTATACTCCATCTATGGTCAAAAATAAATATGTCCATTTCAAAAGACATATTTCCATTGGTTGAAACTTCCACTAGAGAGCAGAACATAAATACCAATGGTAGAAGTGATCATGACCCTAGTTAAAAGCAGCAAAGGCTGAAGCAGAGATCTACAGTAGGTCAGGTACTTTATTGTCCCCGTGAGGAAACAATGTGTCAGGGAAATTTCATGCATGACCTAACTTAACATACACACAAGATAAGATAAAAGACATGACACTGACAAACTCCAACAAGTCACAGTCTTACACAATCACTAATTAAAATCAAGTTAAACCAAAGTATTGCACCTGTTACTGTCACTTTCTCAGTGAAATACTAGTTTAACCACATGAATGTACATATACAGTACTGCACAGACGAAACTTCTTATTTGTCGTGACTGTAGACATTTGTTGCGTCTTACTTGAAATTTGGCTACACTGCACCCAACGATGTGGTACTGCTCCGTTTGGGCTGCATCCTTAAGCTTTCAGGAAATACAGATGACATGAATGTAGTACTGACAGAAGCCTCTGTCCTTACCCGTCTTTAACGGTGAGCACAAATTGACCCAAGGCTGAGCGTTTAGAGCTCCTCGGCTGTGGAACCGCCTGTCTGAGGAACCCCCTGTCTGAGGAACCCCCTGTCTGAGGAACCCGGAACCCCCCTTTCTGAGGAACCCCCCCTGTCTGAGGAACCAGGAACCCTGTCTGTGGAACCCCTTTCTTACAACCTTTGTTTTTATGCTTTTAGGTTCATTTTTATTTTTAACTTGATTACATTGTATTTTAATTTTGATGCTGCACTTAAGTCCTCAACATAAAAGTCTTAAGTCTTCAACATAAAAGTCTTAAGTCTTCAACATAAAAGTCTTAAGTCTTCCACTGCTCTTTTTAATCCACAGAAACGGAACAAATGAACCGACAGACATTTAAGATACAGTGTAAAATAATGTGAAATGACATATTAGACACAGTAATAATGAAATAATATTAAATTCAAACATTTCTACCCAACACAGGTCTTCCTGAGGCAGGATTCATGACACACATGAATGTAATTAAATCATAATGATGCTAAAAGGTTTTTAAAGGTTTAAGGGAACTAATAATATTCCTGTGTGTGGGTACTTGTCATTTGTTGTACTCTTGATTTCTTACTTGTGTGCTTGTATCTCCTGCAGGGACACCAAACCCCTGAATGTGTCCGTCTGCACTTTAGAGAAGAAGAGAATTCTGTTCATCGTCGCCAGATTAGCATTTGTCCCAAACACACGCACTGAAGTTATCTCTGCTTCCACCTACCAGCTGATTAGAACTTACCTTTGTAGGCAAACACACACATTACATTTATATTGCATGTAGAACTACTTACTTTGACTCAAACAGTTGACACTGTTTATTTCTTTTTTTTGTCAATGCAGCTGGTGCAAATTTAAGCTTTATCAGATGTTTGTCTGTCTCTGGTATCAACATGGACCTGCCTACCCTCATCAGTCTGGATGAGACTGTTGTAATGGTCAGTGGTGTGTTTGTGGGTTTGTGTAATTGTAGATGTGTTCTATTTAAACAGTGTTCTTGATAGGGTATATCTATTGGTACTAAGAGGTTTATTGAGGGCAGAGACCAGCAGGTGTAGTGAATGCTTTGTTCAACAGACAGCAGCTGAATAGATTTCATGTTCTCCAGATTAAAAAGCAGCATAATGCCATATATAATAAATGCCAATATAAGCAATGATGGACAAAAGCCACAGTCCTCACTCCTTAAACTTCCATACAATACAGTATAAAACAACTATTTATTTGTTTATTTGACAGGGACAGTGCACAGTTTCTTAGCTATAAGCTAATTTACATCTTCCCTGGGCAGGAGTTAGTTACATCAGTTAACACTACAGTATAAAAAAACAGTTACAAGAGAAGACATATGATAAAACAACATCAGCGACCATGTTTGGAATATTGTTTATATATATGCAGCATTGGATTGAACATCTGATCTGTTTTTATCACTTCAATATTTTTTTTAATTCGAGTATTGTTTTAAACGCATGCTATCAAAAAAAGTACTCGTACTTTTATACTTTTAGCAGTAGACAGATATAACAAAATAAAACAGGATCTTTGTACTAAAGTCAGACTGCTGAAGCCTCATATTCACTTTGAAATGCTTTTCACAGAACAATAGGTTGGTTTTTTTTATAGATTTTTGGAATTTTCACCTTTAGTCCAACAGAAGAGGCAGACAGGAAACAAGAGAGAGGACTAACATCACATTCTCCCCCCCCCCCCAGGCCCTGTCTGTTAATGAAGTTAAACAACTTCTTGGTGACAACCTGGCGGATCTGAAGGCCTATGACAGAAATCCACTAATAATGAAGTGGGTCGCGGAGCAGCCCCAGTCACTGCTTGATGAGCTGGAACTGGGGCTTATTGGTGGCAAGATACCAACAGTCACCACTGTCACAAGCAGCCCATCGTCCTCACCAGTGACGGCTACAACAGGAACTACAGGAAGTTCAGCCACCACAGGTGAGCACTGAAAACAGGAAACTCTTTACTGCTTATTTTTGAATAGGGGCACAATAAGACTGTGGGGTGTCTGAAAGGGCTAAAAAGACATTTTAAAATTTAGCTCAAATTTAATTTATCCAATGTTGTTGTTTGTTTGACTGAGTAGCAGAAGAGCTGTTCACCACATCGCCACGCTGCTAGCATTTGTAGGATAGTTTAAATACACGATGCAATAAACTGGAGCCTTGTCCACGTTAATCCTGCCTCACGCCCAAAGTCAGCTGGGATAGGCTCCAGGCTCCTTTCTGAGACCAAAAACACAAGAATATAAAAGTATAATGAACAGATTAAAACTAATATTTGTCTAGTCGAATATAAGCTACAAAAATGTGCTTTTCCAGCTAACTAGCTTATCATGGTAACCAGGGACAAGTGTGGTAATATTACATCAGTATATTGGAATACATAATTAAATACATCATTTTAAATGTAGTGTAGAATATAAATTGTTGCTGATCTTTAACACGAGTTTGTGTTTGTGTGTTTTAGATAGCAGTGGTGTCCACATCCATGCAGAAGCTGCCTTCATCATCATTGTGCTCCTCATCACTTCTCAGCTCTTTCTCACATGAAGAAACACATTGGCTGATAAATGCAATAAATAAATATTCAGTAATGGGAGGAAATGCTGTCATGATGCAGACAGTCAGGATCATATCAAATCATTGGTGACTTGTTGCAAGCTAAACTCTATTGCTTACTATTGACTAAGTTACAATACATGAATAATGTTGAATAATGTTGGCCTATTCTTGATTAATTCCTTAATAGCAACCATGTATGAAGCCTTTTCATGTTAGACTCCTATATTAACTCCACTGTTTTTGCCCTCAGCTGTTAAATTAATTGATTAAATGAAGGTGAGAGTTTCTAGTGTTGATCTATGATCCTTTGTATGCATTTTGAAAAAGCACTTTCTTCAGGCTTATACTGAAAAAAAAATATGAAAGAAAACAAAGAATATAAAACATTATATTAAATAATATAAGCACATTATGTGCAGATTGTTTGGTCACAGTTTAGTCATATTCAAGGGTTTGACAGAGGGTCGCATCATTTCCACTGCAAAGTAAAACCAACACCAAAAACAAATTCAGTAGACAAATAATCATGAATGTAAAAATTAATCAGAGCTGTAAGTGATTCTGTTTCTGCAGTCTAACTCTGCAAAACTTTTCAGGCAGCAGTAAATTGAATAATAGGAATAGGTAGACTGTGACAGAAGTAACCTTCATACTGTCAGATTCAGTGTAATTATATCTTTTTAATTCATCAGTTGATTCAGGAGGAGTCGTGTTGACATGCTGGACTGTAAGGACACCCTATCACTTAGAGCTGGACATACTGATTACTTACTTTTCCCTTGATTAATCATGTTTTTAATACATCATGTCATGTTTTGTCTGACCAACTCTCCCTGGACCCAAATCTTATCAGATCACAATCATGTACGAAGACAAGCACCAAATCCTCACATTTAAGAAGCACCAAACCAGCAAACCAGCAATTGTTTGGATTTTTTGCTTACAAATGACAAAATAATTAATTTTAACATTAATTTTTGCCAGTTGTTACAACGTAAAAGTAGGTGTTTCTGGTAAAATAGAACTCAAAGAAATAAATGTAACCAAATATGACTGTCAAAGTAAGAGCTACTAACTACCTTATGAAAACAAACAAACACTTTGCTAAAAACCAAAAAACAGACAGACCTGCATGATATTCACTAAACCAGTGAGAGCGCCTTCCTACTAGATCACAAATTAGACACTGATTGCTTCCTCTGGATTGGAGGGCTGGACTAAGGCCAGCTCCAATCAGAATCCTCAGCTTGTTGAAGTGGGATGGACTAAGCAGATGGTCCAATCCCACATCTTAATAAACATACAAACACTTTGAGAGGGGTTAATCATATAATCCATTCATTAAACTAGAAAGCACTCATAACCTTTCATTGTCACTGAAACCTGAACAATCTGGAAAATACGTCAAAACAAATGCGTTAATTGTTTATTTGACATCACTCTGCTCTGATCTGCCTCATGCCTGTTTGTGGATCCTTGAAACCTGCTCCGAGTATGAGGCATCGTGTGTTTATCCTCAGTAATCCATGGGATAGCATTGATAATATAATTTTCCATATCAGTGGATCTGTTTTTCATCCAGATATAATTAAATATGTAACTTTCTCAGATACATTAAATCCATTTGAATTATTCTGAATTTGCATGATCTCAGCTACATATTGGTGGCAGTGTCATGTCTCACCTCTCTGTACTGTATTCTAACCCAATACCTATTGACCCCCTACAAATATAGATTTTAATCCCCTTAGATCCAGATTATGATGTGGATTATGATTCAGATCTTAGTGGTAGAACATCATGAGTCGTCCATGTCTGGGTGTTTTTATTTTGATTCGCCTGTAATTATTTTTCATGATGATTTCCAAATGTTAAATGTTGAGGAAAGTGAAAAAGTAATCCATTCCCAAAACCCCCACAAAATGTAATCAACTCTTCTTCGGCCCAAGATCCACCCCCACAGAAGATGTAATCAGAATCTGTTGACAACTTTTCAAGATATTTAGCAGACGGACAGACGGACAAACATGGGTGATAATCAGTGCAGCTCTCATATCAGTTACAGTACATACGCTTATAAAACCCAAGTGCAGTCTTGCAGGTAGGACAGCTGTGCTTTGTATCTCTGAGTCGGTCCTCACAGAATGGGATCAGACAGCAACCTAAAACAAAGCTGGAGACGACGGCAGCTAACGGCAGCTAACGGCAGTAATCTTTATTTATTCAATTTATTGTATGCCAGTCTAACATTACTTTATCATTCTTTTTATATAGGTATAGATATTTTATATAGGTAATGTTTTCAGCTCCTACTCTTCTACCAAAGAGCGTAATTATAATACGCTAATACATGTTGTGTCAGAATAATCACATGAAGTCACATGAACGCTGCTTCAAGCCAGAACAACAACTCAGAAACTCTCCAAAAATGTTATATCAATACTTAATAGTTATAGTTAGTAGTAAATGTTTGGTTGAGGTTAGAAACTTTATTATTTGATGTGATGAATGCACACATGTAAAATAGGCTGTTACCACCATTTCGAGTTACATAGGTTAGTTCAAAAATTATGTATTAGCATTAACCTTGATAAGTTAGTTATCAGCATGTTCTTTAAACACTCTAAGCAATAAAACACATCTTCGTTGTAGCATTCATGTTCATTATGACATCACAGGTATCTGAATGTGTTGCGTATCTCCTGATGTAATCCTGGATAGAAATACCTCTATTACCACATCAGGTCAAACGTAACCTGTTTTGCCCCACTTTAAAGCTCTAATAATAAAATGCGTGTCTCCTTTTCAGTCACTCCAACATTGTGTGCTTTTACAGCCTCACTAGCATGACTGTAGACTCTAACTGCATAGAATAAATGATGTCTCTTACCCACAGAGGAAGAGTGAGGAAGGGTGTAGAGGGTCAGATGGATTCCATCAAGGATCAGGAAACGTCTCCATCTGTGAGGAAGATGAAGCTCGGCCGTCATTGGACGTTCCAAAAGGACAATGATCCTAAGCAGACCTCAGACTCCCACAGAAAGCACTCAAGTTAATGTTGGAGGTGATTGTGACTTATGTTGGTGCATGAAATACTGGAGGTAACAAAAGAAGAAATACAAGTTAGACTTACAGAAAAAGCAATTCACTTATATCTAGTTAATTGGATGAACTAGTACAAAACTCATTTTCTCTCTATGTTCATGAATGATGTAAAAGTCAGTTTAACTCTTCATATTTCATCTGCATTTTCCTACTTTCCTCCATAAACAGCTTTTAAAACCTCGAGTAGAGCTTTCATTAAACATTTGTTGACATTATGGACACCTTTAAAAGCTACTCTTACCTTTTTAGGCTGTTTTTCATTGTGTGTTTTCTCTCTTCTTCTTCATGCAACAATCAAAACTCTTCATCACTTTGTGACAGCTGGACAAAAGTGCAAAGAATCCTTAGTGGAAGGTAACTGACTACATTTATAAAAGTACTCTACTGAATTTAAGTTTCAGGACTTGAGTAATCCCGTATTATGTTTTATACTTATACTCCATTACATTTACAAGTTATTTTGATTACTCAGATAGAAAATGTAACTGTTAAATGATATTATGTTCAGGCTACCCAGCAGTTTAAGGCATTAAAATTAGATCCACCTTTAGTAGCTGAAAGTCACACATTAATGTATCACTAATTAAAATTACATGATTCTCAAATGGGCCATTTATTTTGATATTTTAGCACCATAAGTATGTATACAGGACTTATTTTATTTACACTGTTGTATTGATTCTTTTATATCTTTTTTTTTCCTGATTTTTGTGAGCATCCTCTGAGGCCTTTTAGCATCAGACAACTGCTAAAATGTTTTAAAACATGTCACTTTCCATACATCTGTGAAATTCAGGTATATCCAATTTGTAGAAAATTAAGAAACTTGATATGTGTAGGGAGTCAATATATTATGTAGGAGTTGTCATTTGGTAAACATCAGGACTGCACTGCTTTTGTATTTCACTCAGACGAACACAAACAATGGCTCAACAACAACCACAAAAAAACACAGGCAAACAATAAGATGGAAAATTTTTAATCAGTAAAAACAGGTGAAATATTTCACATGAAAATAATTGCAGCATCTCATTTTAATACCTGAATAGTTACGTAGAAATATTTTAGTAACTCAGTGATTCCTGTAAAAATAGATCCGTTCAAAAGAAACTGCTCATGTTCAGATGGGTGAGCAGCAGATGCCACATCTTCAGTATTAAATACATGTCAGATTCATTAGTAGCCCTCTCTCTCTCTCTGGAGTCAGGCAGGTGAGTGCAAACACTGGCATTTATATTTCCCTGTGTCAGAGAGAGCCAGACCTTTATTTCCGATATTCCTTGTTCCCCCGTTGGAGCAAACTCCTCTGTTTACCTTTTGTTCTAATACATTCAATGCACATTTTTTTTCCACAATACTAATTCCATCAGCGCAGAAAGAGTCATGTCTGGCATTACACTTCTCCTTTTCACCCCACAAAGGGACTTCAGCATGAATCAAACTTCATTCCTTTCCAAGCCACGCCAAGAAAAGTCTCATTAATCACCAAAGAGAGAACTAAAGGAATTAATTACAGTGTATAAAATTTCTATTAAAAAGAAGAAAGAGCAGCAGACTGCTGGGTAAAACTACAACTTATTTCAAGCCACTTTTCTTTAACTCAGCCTTCCTTTGTTCAGGAAAGGTTGAGAGTTTGGCTGCAGGGTCTGTGTAGTCCGTCATCCTTCAACAAAATGACATTCATGCAGGTGCAGCATCAGAAATGAGTTGTTTAAACTGGACAGTTGGCACTGAATTCCAAAACTAGTGTGTTTGTAATAGTGGATGATCCCTCTGTCATCACAGCACTTTTCTCTGAAGTGTTTCCTTACTTCTTTCCTGACTTAGCAGCAGTCGCAGTTTTTTCCTCTGGCAGATCATAGCTGTCATTTCATACTCATCTCCAATGACATTTATTAGGTCATTTCCCTGTACGTTTTACACGGCCTCCTCTCATCCATTTCAGTCCTCCCTTCATTTCTCGCTCCTGTTTCCTCTTCCTCTTCTTCTTCCTCTTGCTCTCAGGATTCCCTGGAGACTTGAAGTCAGGAGACCATATGGCTTCTTTTCTCTTCTGCCTCATTTCTGTCCACCTCCACCTGCTCTTTAGCCTCCGTCCTGTCCTTCAGCACCCTCAGCAGGGCCCTGAGGAGTGTGTTCTCATTCAGCAGGTTCTCCGAGGTGTCTGCCAGCTCCTGCAGTCGTCTCACCGCCTCCCCGAGCTGCCGGCTTTTCTCCCGGTGCTGCTCCTCCAAGTTTTGCCTTTCTTGATGCAGCTCTGTGTTCTGGGACTCTAAGCTGCGAGTGTCAAATTTTAGATGCCTGTTGTCGCGCCACAATTGCGCCAACTGCTGGGAGAGACGCTCGCGGGCCTGACGCAGAGCTTGAACCTCACGCTGGAGAGCCACAAACTCAGCACGGAAGATGGCACTGGGTCCCGGACCCTCGGCCTCGCTAGAGGCCGTCACTGGTTTGTCTGCATATTGTACAGAGCCGGAGTGCTGCAGGATGAAGCGAAGGAGGTTGGGTAATGTGATGGGCAGGTTGTCAGGAAACTTCACGCTAAAATGTTTTCTTGATGAGAAGCATGAACAGGGAAAACAAGAATTAAAACAATTCTTCTGAAATTCTTTGATAATTTTGTGGTGAAATACAAAATAATGAATCACTTAATTCAGTAAACATTTTGAGGTTGTTACTGTTACCACTCTGGAGGTTACTGGACATTGTGTTGTAGGTACAACTAACAATTTTCTGAAGTTCAAATTGTTTTGTCTGACCATCAGTGTAAGTTTATTATAAGATGAAGAAAATTATGGAAGTAGTCTCCTGTTGCTGGGTTTATGTGCGTCTCTCTTACCTGTACTTGGGAAAGAGAAGAATGGAGGGAATGTGGTCCACCATGAACTCCCACGGAAGGTCATTACGTGCAACATTCACCCTACACAAAAATGGAATTTTGTCTTAGAAATGTTGGGCCAGAAAGCTAATTTTGTATTATTTATGAAATGATAAGATTAAAAAAACTCCATATTAAATACACAGTGCTGCCTGCATCAACAGCCAAACGCACACTGCACCTGGCAACGGTGATGGTGCTGTTTGCCTGTAGTAATCTGGCCAGATGGAGGATGATGTGGTTGAGAACGGAGCAAAATCCACACCACTGAGTGTAGTAGATCAGCAGGACGTCCTACAGGAGAACAGACACACACATTTAGTACAGGAGAACATAGGAGAACAGACACACACATTTAGTACAGGAGAACATAGGAGAACAGACACACACACTTAGTACAGGAGAGCATAGGAGAAAAGACACACACATTTAGTACAGGAGAACATAGGAGAAAAGACACACACAGTTAGTACAGGAGAACATAGGAGAAAAGACACACACATTTAGTACAGGAGAACATAGGAGAAAAGACACACACAGTTAGTACAGGAGAACATAGGAGAAAAGACACACACATTTAGTACAGGAGAACATAGGAGAAAAGACACACACATTTAGTACAGGAGAACATAGGAGAAAAGACACACACATTTAGTACAGGAGAACATAGGAGAAAAGACACACACAGTTAGTACAGGAGAACATAGGAGAAAAGACACACACATTTAGTACAGGAGAACATAGGAGAAAAGACACACACAGTTAGTACAGGAGAACATAGGAGAAAAGACACACACAGTTAGTACAGGAGAACATAGGAGAAAAGACACACACATTTAGTACAGGAGAACATAGGAGAACAGACACACACATTTAGTACAGGAGAACATAGGAGAACAGACACACACATTTAGTACAGGAGAACATAGGAGAAAAGACACACACAGTTAGTACAGGAGAACATAGGAGAAAAGACACACACATTTAGTACAGGAGAACATAGGAGAAAAGACACACACAGTTAGTACAGGAGAACATAGGAGAAAAGACACACACATTTAGTACAGGAGAACATAGGAGAACAGACACACACATTTAGTACAGGAGAACATAGGAGAACAGACATACACACTTAGTACAGGAGAACATAGGAGAACAGACACACACATTTAGTACAGGAGAACATAGGAGAACAGACATACACACTTAGTACAGGAGAACATAGGAGAACAGACACACACATTTAGTACAGGAGAACATAGGAGAACAGACACACACACTTAGTACAGGAGAACATAGGAGAACAGACACACACATTTAGTACAGGGGAACATAGGAGAACAGACACACACATTTAATACAGGAGAGCATAGGAGAAAAGACACACACATTTAGTACAGGAGAACATAGGAGAACAGACACACACATTTAATACAGGAGAGCATAGGAGAAAAGACACACACATTTAGTACAGGAGAACAGAGAACAGACACACACATTTAGTACAGGAGAACAGACACACACATTTAGTACAGGAGAACAGACACACACATTTAGTACAGGAGAACATAGGAGAACAGACACACACATTTAGTACAGGAGAACAAAGGAGAAAAGACACACACACTTAGTACAGGAGAACAGAGGAGAACAGACACACACACTTAGTACAGGAGAACAGAGGAGAACAGACACACACATTTAGTACAGGAGAACATAGGAGAACAGACACACACACTTAGTACAGGAGAACAGAGGAGAACAGACACACACACTTAGTACAGGAGAACAGAGGAGAACAGACACACACATTTAGTACAGGAGAACAGAGAACAGAGACACACACTTAGTACAGGAGAACAGAGGAGAACAGACACACACACTTAGTACAGGAGAACAGACACACATATTTAGTACAGGAGAACATAGGAGAACAGACACACACATTTAATACAGGAGAGCATAGGAGAAAAGACACACACATTTAGTACAGGAGAACATAGGAGAACAGACACACACATTTAATACAGGAGAGCATAGGAGAAAAGACACACACATTTAGTACAGGAGAACAGAGAACAGACACACACATTTAGTACAGGAGAACAGACACACACATTTAGTACAGGAGAACAGACACACACATTTAGTACAGGAGAACAAAGGAGAAAAGACACACACATTTAGTACAGGAGAACAAAGGAGAAAAGACACACACACTTAGTACAGGAGAACAGAGGAGAACAGACACACACACTTAGTACAGGAGAACAGAGGAGAACAGACACACACATTTAGTACAGGAGAACATAGGAGAACAGACACACACACTTAGTACAGGAGAACAGAGGAGAACAGACACACACACTTAGTACAGGAGAACAGAGGAGAACAGACACACACATTTAGTACAGGAGAACAGAGAACAGACACACACATTTAGTACAGGAGAACAGAGAACAGACACACACATTTAGTACAGGAGAACAGACACACACACTTAGTACAGGAGAACAGAGGAGAACAGACACACACACTTAGTACAGGAGAACAGACACACATATTTAGTACAGGAGAACATAGGAGAACAGACACACACACTTAGTACAGGAGAACAGACACACACATTTAGTACAGGAGAACAGACACACACACTTAGTACAGGAGAACAGACACACACACTTAGTACAGGAGAACAGACACACACACTTAGTACAGGAGAACAGACACACACACTTAGTACAGGAGAACATAGGAGAACAGACACACACACTTAGTACAGGAGAACATAGGAGAACAGACACACACACTTAGTACAGGAGAACAGAGGAGAACAGACACACACATTTAGTACAGGAGAACAGACACACACACTTAGTACAGGAGAACAGACACACACATTTAGTACAGGAGAACATAGGAGAACAGACACACACATTTAGTACAGGAGAACATAGGAGAACAGACACACACACTTAGTACAGGAGAACAGAGGAGAACAGACACACACATTTAGTACAGGAGAACAGACACACACACTTAGTACAGGAGAACAGACACACACATTTAGTACAGGAGAACATAGGAGAACAGACACACACATTTAGTACAGGAGAACATAGGAGAACAGACACACACATTTAGTACAGGAGAACAGAGAACAGACACACACTTAGTACAGGAGAACAGACACACACATTTAGTACAGGAGAACAGAGAACAGACACACACACTTAGTACAGGAGAACATAGGAGAACAGACACACACATTTAGTACAGGAGAACATAGGAGAACAGACACACATTTAGTACAGGAGAACATAGGAGAACAGACACACATTTAGTACAGGAGAACACAGGAGAACAGACACACACACATTTAGTACAGGAGAACAGAGAACAGACACACACTTAGTACAGGAGAACAGAGGAGAACAGACACACACACTTAGTACAGGAGAACAGAGGAGAACAGACACACACATTTAGTACAGGAGAACATAGGAGAACAGACACACACATTTAGTACAGGAGAACATAGGAGAACAGACACACACACTTAGTACAGGAGAACAGAGGAGAACAGACACACACACTTAGTACAGGAGAACATAGGAGAACAGACACACACATTTAGTACAGGAGAACATAGGAGAACAGACACACACATTTAGTACAGGAGAACATAGGAGAACAGACACACACATTTAATACAGGAGAGCATAGGAGAAAAGACACACACATTTAGTACAGGAGAACATAGGAGAACAGACACACACATTTAGTACAGGAGAACAGACACACACATTTAGTACAGGAGAACAGACACACACATTTAGTACAGGAGAACATAGGAGAACAGACACACACATTTAGTACAGGAGAACAAAGGAGAAAAGACACACACACTTAGTACAGGAGAGCATAGGAGAACAGACACAGACACTTAGTACAGGAGAACAGAGGAGAACAGACACACACATTTAGTACAGGAGAACAGAGGAGAACAGACACACACACTTAGTACAGGAGAACAGAGGAGAACAGACACACACATTTAGTACAGGAGAACAGAGAACAGACACACACACTTAGTACAGGAGAACATAGGAGAACAGACACACATATTTAGTACAGGAGAACAGAGAACAGACACACACACTTAGTACAGGAGAACAGACACACATATTTAGTACAGGAGAACATAGGAGAACAGACACACACACTTAGTACAGGAGAACAGACACACACACTTAGTACAGGAGAACAGACACACACACTTAGTACAGGAGAACAGACACACACACTTAGTACAGGAGAACAGACACACACACTTAGTACAGGAGAACAGACACACACACTTAGTACAGGAGAACAGACACACACACTTAGTACAGGAGAACATAGGAGAACAGACACACACACTTAGTACAGGAGAACATAGGAGAACAGACACACACACTTAGTACAGGAGAACAGAGGAGAACAGACACACACATTTAGTACAGGAGAACAGACACACACACTTAGTACAGGAGAACAGACACACACATTTAGTACAGGAGAACATAGGAGAACAGACACACACATTTAGTACAGGAGAACATAGGAGAACAGACACACACATTTAGTACAGGAGAACATAGGAGAACAGACACACACACTTAGTACAGGAGAACAGAGGAGAACAGACACACACATTTAGTACAGGAGAACAGACACACACACTTAGTACAGGAGAACAGACACACACATTTAGTACAGGAGAACATAGGAGAACAGACACACACATTTAGTACAGGAGAACATAGGAGAACAGACACACACATTTAGTACAGGAGAACAGAGAACAGACACACACTTAGTACAGGAGAACAGACACACACATTTAGTACAGGAGAACAGAGAACAGACACACACACTTAGTACAGGAGAACATAGGAGAACAGACACACACATTTAGTACAGGAGAACATAGGAGAACAGACACACACATTTAGTACAGGAGAACACAGGAGAACAGACACACACACATTTAGTACAGGAGAACAGAGAACAGACACACACTTAGTACAGGAGAACAGACACACACATTTAGTACAGGAGAACAGAGAACAGACACACACTTAGTACAGGAGAACATAGGAGAACAGACACACACATTTAGTACAGGAGAACACAGGAGAACAGATACACACATTTAGTACAGGAGAACAGATACACACATTTAGTACAGGAGAACAGACACACACATTTAGTACAGGAGAACATAGGAGAACAGACACACACTTAGTACAGGAGAACAGACACACACATTTAGTACAGGAGAACAGACACACACATTTAGTACAGGAGAACAGAGAACAGACACACACTTAGTACAGGAGAACAGACACACACATTTAGTACAAGAGAACAGAGAACAGACACACACACTTAGTACAGGAGAACATAGGAGAACAGACACACACATTTAGTACAGGAGAACATAGGAGAACAGACACACACATTTAGTACAGGAGAACACAGGAGAACAGACACACACACATTTAGTACAGGAGAACAGAGAACAGACACACACTTAGTACATGAGAACAGACACACACATTTAGTACAGGAGAACACAGGAGAACAGATACACACATTTAGTACAGGAGAACAGATACACACATTTAGTACAGGAGAACATATACCCACATTTAGTACAGGAGAACAGACACACACATTTAGTACAGGAGAACATAGGAGAACAGACACACACTTAGTACAGGAGAACAGACACACACATTTAGTACAGGAGAACAGACACACACATTTAGTACAGGAGAACAGAGGAGAACAGACACACACATTTAGTACAGGAGAACAGAGGAGAACAGACACACACATTTAGTACAGGAGGCCAGAGGAGAACAGACACACACATTTAGTACAGGAGAACAGAGGAGAACAGACACACACACCTAGTATAGGAGAACAGACACACACATTTAGTACAGGAGAACATAGGAGAACAGACACACACACACTTAGTACAGGAGAACATAGGAGAACAGACACACACATTTAGTATTGGAGAACAGACACACACATTTAGTACAGGAGAACAGACACACACATTTAGTACTGGAGAACATAGGAGAACAGACACACACACTTAGTACAGGAGAACATAGGAGAACAGACACACACATTTAGTACTGGAGAACAGACACACACATTTAGTACAGGAGAACAGACACACACATTTAGTACAGGAGAACATAGGAGAACAGACACACACATTTAGTACAGGAGAACAGAGAACAGACACATACACTTAGTACAGGAGAACACAGGAGAACAGACACACACATTTAGTACAGGAGAACATAGGAGAACAGACACACACTTAGTACAGGAGAACATAGGCGAACAGACACACACATTTAGTACAGGAGAACACAGGAGAACAGACACACACATTTAGTACAGGAGAACAGACACACACACTTAGTACAGGAGAACAGACACACACACTTAGTACAGGAGAACAGACACACACACTTAGTACAGGAGAACAGACACACACATTTAGTACAGGAGAACATAGGAGAACAGACACACACATTTAGTACAGGAGAACATAGGAGAACAGACACACACACTTAGTACAGGAGAACACAGGAGAACAGACACACACATTTAGTACAGGAGAACAGAGAACAGACACACACTTAGTACAGGAGAACAGAGAACAGACACACACTTAGTACAGGAGAACAGACAAACACTTAGTACAGGAGAACATAGAACAGACACACACATTTAGTACAGGAGAACACAGGAGAACAGACACACACATTTAGTACAGGAGAACAGACAACAGACACACACACTTAGTACAGGAAATCACAGGAGAACAGACACACACATTTAGTACAGGAGAACAGAGAACAGACACACACACTTAGTACAGGAGAACACAGGAGAACAGACACACACATTTAGTACAGGAGAACAGAGAACAGACACACACTTAGTACAGGAGAACAGACACACACACTTAGTACAGGAGAACAGAGAACAGACACACACTTAGTATAGGAGAACAGAGAACAGACACACACATTTAGTACAGTAGAACATAGGAGAACAGACACACACACTTAGTACAGGAGAACACAGGAGAACAGACACACACATTTAGTACAGGAGAACAGAGAACAGACACACACATTTAGTACAGGAGAACAGAGAACAGACACACACATTTAGTACAGGAGAACAGAGAACAGACACACACTTAGTACAGGAGAACAGAGAACAGACACACACTTAGTACAGGAGAACAGACACACACTTAGTACAGGAGAACATAGGAGAACAGACACACACATTTAGTACAGGAGAACACAGGAGAACAGACACACACATTTAGTACAGGAGAACAGAGAACAGACACACACACTTAGTACAGGAGATCACAGGAGAACAGACACACACATTTAGTACAGGAGAACAGAGAACAGACACACACACTTAGTACAGGAGAACACAGGAGAACAGACACACACATTTAGTACAGGAGAACAGAGAACAGACACACACACTTAGTACAGGAGAACACAGGAGAACAGACACACACATTTAGTACAGGAGAACATAGGAGAACAGACACACACATTTAGTACAGGAGAACAAAGGAGAACAGACACACACATTTAGTACAGGAGAACAGACACACACATTTAGTACAGGAGAACATAGGAGAACAGACACACACATTTAGTACAGGAGAACATAGGAGAACAGACACACACACTTAGTACAGGAAAACATAGGAGAACAGACACACACATTTAGTACAGGAGAACAGACACACACATTTAGTACAGGAGAACAGACACACACATTTAGTACAGGAGAAGAGACACACACATTTAGTACAGGAGAACATAGGAGAACAGACACACACACTTAGTACAGGAGAACATAGGAGAACAGACACACACATTTAGTACAGGAGAACAGACACACACACTTAGTACAGGAGAACATAGGAGAACAGACACACACACTTAGTACAGGAGAACATAGGAGAACAGACACACACACTTAGTACAGGAGAACATAGGAGAACAGACACACACATTTAGTACATGAGAACACAGGAGAACAGACACACACATTTAGTACAGGAGAGCATAGGAGAACAGACACACACATTTAGTACAGGAGAGCATAGGAGAACAGACACACACATTTAGTACAGGAGAACATAGGAGAACAGACACACACATTTAGTACAGGAGAACATAGGAGAACAGACACACACATTTAGTACAGGAGAACATAGGAGAACAGACACACACATTTAGTACAGGAGAACATAGGAGAACAGACACACACATTTAGTACAGGAGAACATAGGAGAACAGACACACACATTTAGTACAGGAGAACAGACACACACGTTTAGTACAGGAGAACAGACACACACACTTAGTACAGGAGAACAGACACACACATTTAGTACAGGAGAACATAGGAGAACAGACACACACATTTAGTACAGGAGAACATAGGAGAACAGACACACACACTTAGTACAGGAGAACACAGGAGAACAGACACACACATTTAGTACAGGAGAACAGAGAACAGACACACACTTAGTACAGGAGAACAGAGAACAGACACACACTTAGTACAGGAGAACAGACACACACTTAGTACAGGAGAACATAGGAGAACAGACACACACATTTAGTACAGGAGAACACAGGAGAACAGACACACACATTTAGTACAGGAGAACAGACACACACACTTATAACAGGAGAACACAGGAGAACAGACACACACATTTAGTACAGGAGAACAGAGAACAGACACACACTTAGTACAGGAGAACAGACACACACATTTAGTACAGGAGAACAGAGAACAGACACACACTTAGTACAGGAGAACAGAGAACAGACACACACACTTAGTACAGGAGAACACAGGAGAACAGACACACACATTTAGTACAGGAGAACATAGGAGAACAGACACACACATTTAGTACAGGAGAACACAGGAGAACAGACACACACACATTTAGTACAGGAGAACAGAGAACAGACACACACTTAGTACAGGAGAACAGACACACACATTTAGTACAGGAGAACAGAGAACAGACACACACTTAGTACAGGAGAACATAGGAGAACAGACACACACATTTAGTACAGGAGAACACAGGAGAACAGACACACACATTTAGTACAGGAGAACAGAGAACAGACACACATACTTAGTACAGGAGAACAGAGAACAGACACACACATTTAGTACAGGAGAACACAGGAGAACAGACACACACACATTTAGTACAGGAGAACAGAGAACAGACACACACTTAGTACAGGAGAACAGACACACACATTTAGTACAGGAGAACAGAGAACAGACACACACTTAGTACAGGAGAACATAGGAGAACAGACACACACATTTAGTACAGGAGAACACAGGAGAACAGACACACACATTTAGTACAGGAGAACAGAGAACAGACACACACATTTAGTACAGGAGAACACAGGAGAACAGACACACACATTTAGTACAGGGGAACACAGGAGAACAGACACACACACTGAGTACAGGAGAACAGACACACACACTTAGTACAGGAGAACAGATACACACATTTAGTACAGGAGAACATAGGAGAACAGACACACACATTTAGTACAGGAGAACAGAGAACAGACACACACACTTAGTACAGGAGAACACAGGAGAACAGACACACACATTTTGTACAGGAGAACAGAGAACAGACACACACTTAGTACAGGAGAACAGAGAACAGAGAACAGACACACACTTAGTACAGGAGAACAGACACACACTTAGTACAGGAGAACATAGGATAACAGACACACACATTTAGTACAGGAGAACATAGGAGAACAGACACACACATTTAGTACAGGAGAACACAGGAGAACAGAGACACACATTTAGTACAGGAGAACAGAGAACAGACACACACACTTAGTACAGGAGAACACAGGAGAACAGACACACACATTTAGTACAGGAGAACAGAGAACAGACACACACTTAGTACAGGAGAACAGACACACACATTTAGTACAGGAGAACAGAGAACAGACACACACTTAGTATAGGAGAACAGAGAACAGACACACACTTAGTACAGGAGAACAGAGAACAGACACACACTTAGTACAGGAGAACAGACACACACATTTAGTACAGGAGAACAGAGAACAGACACACACTTAGTACAGGAGAACAGAGAACAGACACACACTTAGTATAGGAGAACAGAGAACAGACACACACTTAGTACAGGAGAACAGAGAACAGACACACACTTAGTATAGGAGAACAGAGAACAGACACACATTTAGTACAGGAGAACAGAGAACAGACACACACTTAGTACAGGAGAACATAGGAGAACAGACACACACATTTAGTACAGGAGAACATATACCCACATTTAGTACAGGAGAACAGACACACACATTTAGTACAGGAGAACATAGGAGAACAGACACACACTTAGTACAGGAGAACAGACACACACATTTAGTACAGGAGAACAGACACACACATTTAGTACAGGAGAACAGAGGAGAACAGACACACACATTTAGTACAGGAGAACAGAGGAGAACAGACACACACATTTAGTACAGGAGGCCAGAGGAGAACAGACACACACATTTAGTACAGGAGAACAGAGGAGAACAGACACACACACCTAGTATAGGAGAACAGACACACACATTTAGTACAGGAGAACATAGGAGAACAGACACACACACACTTAGTACAGGAGAACATAGGAGAACAGACACACACATTTAGTATTGGAGAACAGACACACACATTTAGTACAGGAGAACAGACACACACATTTAGTACTGGAGAACATAGGAGAACAGACACACACACTTAGTACAGGAGAACATAGGAGAACAGACACACACATTTAGTACTGGAGAACAGACACACACATTTAGTACAGGAGAACAGACACACACATTTAGTACAGGAGAACATAGGAGAACAGACACACACATTTAGTACAGGAGAACAGAGAACAGACACATACACTTAGTACAGGAGAACACAGGAGAACAGACACACACATTTAGTACAGGAGAACATAGGAGAACAGACACACACTTAGTACAGGAGAACATAGGCGAACAGACACACACATTTAGTACAGGAGAACACAGGAGAACAGACACACACATTTAGTACAGGAGAACAGACACACACACTTAGTACAGGAGAACAGACACACACACTTAGTACAGGAGAACAGACACACACACTTAGTACAGGAGAACAGACACACACATTTAGTACAGGAGAACATAGGAGAACAGACACACACATTTAGTACAGGAGAACATAGGAGAACAGACACACACACTTAGTACAGGAGAACACAGGAGAACAGACACACACATTTAGTACAGGAGAACAGAGAACAGACACACACTTAGTACAGGAGAACAGAGAACAGACACACACTTAGTACAGGAGAACAGACAAACACTTAGTACAGGAGAACATAGAACAGACACACACATTTAGTACAGGAGAACACAGGAGAACAGACACACACATTTAGTACAGGAGAACAGAGAACAGACACACACACTTAGTACAGGAAATCACAGGAGAACAGACACACACATTTAGTACAGGAGAACAGAGAACAGACACACACACTTAGTACAGGAGAACACAGGAGAACAGACACACACATTTAGTACAGGAGAACAGAGAACAGACACACACTTAGTACAGGAGAACAGACACACACACTTAGTACAGGAGAACAGAGAACAGACACACACTTAGTATAGGAGAACAGAGAACAGACACACACATTTAGTACAGTAGAACATAGGAGAACAGACACACACACTTAGTACAGGAGAACACAGGAGAACAGACACACACATTTAGTACAGGAGAACAGAGAACAGACACACACATTTAGTACAGGAGAACAGAGAACAGACACACACATTTAGTACAGGAGAACAGAGAACAGACACACACTTAGTACAGGAGAACAGAGAACAGACACACACTTAGTACAGGAGAACAGACACACACTTAGTACAGGAGAACATAGGAGAACAGACACACACATTTAGTACAGGAGAACACAGGAGAACAGACACACACATTTAGTACAGGAGAACAGAGAACAGACACACACACTTAGTACAGGAGATCACAGGAGAACAGACACACACATTTAGTACAGGAGAACAGAGAACAGACACACACACTTAGTACAGGAGAACACAGGAGAACAGACACACACATTTAGTACAGGAGAACAGAGGAGAACAGACACACACACTTAGTACAGGAGAACACAGGAGAACAGACACACACATTTAGTACAGGAGAACATAGGAGAACAGACACACACATTTAGTACAGGAGAACAAAGGAGAACAGACACACACATTTAGTACAGGAGAACAGACACACACATTTAGTACAGGAGAACATAGGAGAACAGACACACACATTTAGTACAGGAGAACATAGGAGAACAGACACACACACTTAGTACAGGAAAACATAGGAGAACAGACACACACATTTAGTACAGGAGAACAGACACACACATTTAGTACAGGAGAACAGACACAAACATTTAGTACAGGAGAAGAGACACACACATTTAGTACAGGAGAACATAGGAGAACAGACACACACACTTAGTACAGGAGAACATAGGAGAACAGACACACACATTTAGTACAGGAGAACAGACACACACACTTAGTACAGGAGAACATAGGAGAACAGACACACACACTTAGTACAGGAGAACATAGGAGAACAGACACACACACTTAGTACAGGAGAACATAGGAGAACAGACACACACATTTAGTACATGAGAACACAGGAGAACAGACACACACATTTAGTACAGGAGAGCATAGGAGAACAGACACACACATTTAGTACAGGAGAGCATAGGAGAACAGACACACACATTTAGTACAGGAGAACATAGGAGAACAGACACACACATTTAGTACAGGAGAACATAGGAGAACAGACACACACATTTAGTACAGGAGAACATAGGAGAACAGACACACACATTTAGTACAGGAGAACATAGGAGAACAGACACACACATTTAGTACAGGAGAACACAGGAGAACAGACACACACATTTAGTACAGGAGAACAGAGAACAGACACACACACTTAGTACAGGAAATCACAGGAGAACAGACACACACATTTAGTACAGGAGAACAGAGAACAGACACACACACTTAGTACAGGAGAACACAGGAGAACAGACACACACATTTAGTACAGGAGAACAGAGAACAGACACACACTTAGTACAGGAGAACAGACACACACACTTAGTACAGGAGAACAGAGAACAGACACACACTTAGTATAGGAGAACAGAGAACAGACACACACATTTAGTACAGTAGAACATAGGAGAACAGACACACACACTTAGTACAGGAGAACACAGGAGAACAGACACACACATTTAGTACAGGAGAACAGAGAACAGACACACACATTTAGTACAGGAGAACAGAGAACAGACACACACATTTAGTACAGGAGAACAGAGAACAGACACACACTTAGTACAGGAGAACAGAGAACAGACACACACATTTAGTACAGGAGAACAGAGAACAGACACACACTTAGTACAGGAGAACAGAGAACAGACACACACTTAGTACAGGAGAACAGACACACACTTAGTACAGGAGAACATAGGAGAACAGACACACACATTTAGTACAGGAGAACACAGGAGAACAGACACACACATTTAGTACAGGAGAACAGAGAACAGACACACACACTTAGTACAGGAGATCACAGGAGAACAGACACACACATTTAGTACAGGAGAACAGAGAACAGACACACACACTTAGTACAGGAGAACACAGGAGAACAGACACACACATTTAGTACAGGAGAACAGAGAACAGACACACACACTTAGTACAGGAGAACACAGGAGAACAGACACACACATTTAGTACAGGAGAACATAGGAGAACAGACACACACATTTAGTACAGGAGAACAAAGGAGAACAGACACACACATTTAGTACAGGAGAACAGACACACACATTTAGTACAGGAGAACATAGGAGAACAGACACACACATTTAGTACAGGAGAACATAGGAGAACAGACACACACACTTAGTACAGGAAAACATAGGAGAACAGACACACACATTTAGTACAGGAGAACAGACACACACATTTAGTACAGGAGAACAGACACAAACATTTAGTACAGGAGAAGAGACACACACATTTAGTACAGGAGAACATAGGAGAACAGACACACACACTTAGTACAGGAGAACATAGGAGAACAGACACACACATTTAGTACAGGAGAACAGACACACACACTTAGTACAGGAGAACATAGGAGAACAGACACACACACTTAGTACAGGAGAACATAGGAGAACAGACACACACACTTAGTACAGGAGAACATAGGAGAACAGACACACACATTTAGTACATGAGAACACAGGAGAACAGACACACACATTTAGTACAGGAGAGCATAGGAGAACAGACACACACATTTAGTACAGGAGAGCATAGGAGAACAGACACACACATTTAGTACAGGAGAACATAGGAGAACAGACACACACATTTAGTACAGGAGAACATAGGAGAACAGACACACACATTTAGTACAGGAGAACATAGGAGAACAGACACACACATTTAGTACAGGAGAACATAGGAGAACAGACACACACATTTAGTACAGGAGAACACAGGAGAACAGACACACACATTTAGTACAGGAGAACAGAGAACAGACACACACACTTAGTACAGGAAATCACAGGAGAACAGACACACACATTTAGTACAGGAGAACAGAGAACAGACACACACACTTAGTACAGGAGAACACAGGAGAACAGACACACACATTTAGTACAGGAGAACAGAGAACAGACACACACTTAGTACAGGAGAACAGACACACACACTTAGTACAGGAGAACAGAGAACAGACACACACTTAGTATAGGAGAACAGAGAACAGACACACACATTTAGTACAGTAGAACATAGGAGAACAGACACACACACTTAGTACAGGAGAACACAGGAGAACAGACACACACATTTAGTACAGGAGAACAGAGAACAGACACACACATTTAGTACAGGAGAACAGAGAACAGACACACACATTTAGTACAGGAGAACAGAGAACAGACACACACTTAGTACAGGAGAACAGAGAACAGACACACACTTAGTACAGGAGAACAGACACACACTTAGTACAGGAGAACATAGGAGAACAGACACACACATTTAGTACAGGAGAACACAGGAGAACAGACACACACATTTAGTACAGGAGAACAGAGAACAGACACACACACTTAGTACAGGAGATCACAGGAGAACAGACACACACATTTAGTACAGGAGAACAGAGAACAGACACACACACTTAGTACAGGAGAACACAGGAGAACAGACACACACATTTAGTACAGGAGAACAGAGAACAGACACACACACTTAGTACAGGAGAACACAGGAGAACAGACACACACATTTAGTACAGGAGAACATAGGAGAACAGACACACACATTTAGTACAGGAGAACAAAGGAGAACAGACACACACATTTAGTACAGGAGAACAGACACACACATTTAGTACAGGAGAACATAGGAGAACAGACACACACATTTAGTACAGGAGAACATAGGAGAACAGACACACACACTTAGTACAGGAAAACATAGGAGAACAGACACACACATTTAGTACAGGAGAACAGACACACACATTTAGTACAGGAGAACAGACACACACATTTAGTACAGGAGAAGAGACACACACATTTAGTACAGGAGAACATAGGAGAACAGACACACACACTTAGTACAGGAGAACATAGGAGAACAGACACACACATTTAGTACAGGAGAACAGACACACACACTTAGTACAGGAGAACATAGGAGAACAGACACACACACTTAGTACAGGAGAACATAGGAGAACAGACACACACACTTAGTACAGGAGAACATAGGAGAACAGACACACACATTTAGTACATGAGAACACAGGAGAACAGACACACACATTTAGTACAGGAGAGCATAGGAGAACAGACACACATATTTAGTACAGGAGAGCATAGGAGAACAGACACACACATTTAGTACAGGAGAACATAGGAGAACAGACACACACATTTAGTACAGGAGAACATAGGAGAACAGACACACACATTTAGTACAGGAGAACATAGGAGAACAGACACACACATTTAGTACAGGAGAACATAGGAGAACAGACACACACATTTAGTACAGGAGAACACAGGAGAACAGACACACACATTTAGTACAGGAGAACAGAGAACAGACACACACACTTAGTACAGGAAATCACAGGAGAACAGACACACACATTTAGTACAGGAGAACAGAGAACAGACACACACACTTAGTACAGGAGAACACAGGAGAACAGACACACACATTTAGTACAGGAGAACAGAGAACAGACACACACTTAGTACAGGAGAACAGACACACACACTTAGTACAGGAGAACAGAGAACAGACACACACTTAGTATAGGAGAACAGAGAACAGACACACACATTTAGTACAGTAGAACATAGGAGAACAGACACACACACTTAGTACAGGAGAACACAGGAGAACAGACACACACATTTAGTACAGGAGAACAGAGAACAGACACACACATTTAGTACAGGAGAACAGAGAACAGACACACACATTTAGTACAGGAGAACAGAGAACAGACACACACTTAGTACAGGAGAACAGAGAACAGACACACACTTAGTACAGGAGAACAGACACACACTTAGTACAGGAGAACATAGGAGAACAGACACACACATTTAGTACAGGAGAACACAGGAGAACAGACACACACATTTAGTACAGGAGAACAGAGAACAGACACACACACTTAGTACAGGAGATCACAGGAGAACAGACACACACATTTAGTACAGGAGAACAGAGAACAGACACACACACTTAGTACAGGAGAACACAGGAGAACAGACACACACATTTAGTACAGGAGAACAGAGAACAGACACACACACTTAGTACAGGAGAACACAGGAGAACAGACACACACATTTAGTACAGGAGAACATAGGAGAACAGACACACACATTTAGTACAGGAGAACAAAGGAGAACAGACACACACATTTAGTACAGGAGAACAGACACACACATTTAGTACAGGAGAACATAGGAGAACAGACACACACATTTAGTACAGGAGAACATAGGAGAACAGACACACACACTTAGTACAGGAAAACATAGGAGAACAGACACACACATTTAGTACAGGAGAACAGACACACACATTTAGTACAGGAGAACAGACACACACATTTAGTACAGGAGAAGAGACACACACATTTAGTACAGGAGAACATAGGAGAACAGACACACACACTTAGTACAGGAGAACATAGGAGAACAGACACACACATTTAGTACAGGAGAACAGACACACACACTTAGTACAGGAGAACATAGGAGAACAGACACACACACTTAGTACAGGAGAACATAGGAGAACAGACACACACACTTAGTACAGGAGAACATAGGAGAACAGACACACACATTTAGTACATGAGAACACAGGAGAACAGACACACACATTTAGTACAGGAGAGCATAGGAGAACAGACACACACATTTAGTACAGGAGAGCATAGGAGAACAGACACACACATTTAGTACAGGAGAACATAGGAGAACAGACACACACATTTAGTACAGGAGAACATAGGAGAACAGACACACACATTTAGTACAGGAGAACATAGGAGAACAGACACACACATTTAGTACAGGAGAACACAGGAGAACAGACACACACATTTAGTACAGGAGAACAGAGAACAGACACACACTTAGTACAGGAGAACAGAGAACAGACACACACTTAGTACAGGAGAACAGACACACACTTAGTACAGGAGAACATAGGAGAACAGACACACACATTTAGTACAGGAGAACACAGGAGAACAGACACACACATTTAGTACAGGAGAACAGACACACACACTTATAACAGGAGAACACAGGAGAACAGACACACACATTTAGTACAGGAGAACAGAGAACAGACACACACTTAGTACAGGAGAACAGACACACACATTTAGTACAGGAGAACAGAGAACAGACACACACTTAGTACAGGAGAACAGAGAACAGACACACACACTTAGTACAGGAGAACACAGGAGAACAGACACACACATTTAGTACAGGAGAACATAGGAGAACAGACACACACATTTAGTACAGGAGAACACAGGAGAACAGACACACACACATTTAGTACAGGAGAACAGAGAACAGACACACACTTAGTACAGGAGAACAGACACACACATTTAGTACAGGAGAACAGAGAACAGACACACACTTAGTACAGGAGAACATAGGAGAACAGACACACACATTTAGTACAGGAGAACACAGGAGAACAGACACACACATTTAGTACAGGAGAACAGAGAACAGACACACATACTTAGTACAGGAGAACAGAGAACAGACACACACATTTAGTACAGGAGAACACAGGAGAACAGACACACACACATTTAGTACAGGAGAACAGAGAACAGACACACACTTAGTACAGGAGAACAGACACACACATTTAGTACAGGAGAACAGAGAACAGACACACACTTAGTACAGGAGAACATAGGAGAACAGACACACACATTTAGTACAGGAGAACACAGGAGAACAGACACACACATTTAGTACAGGAGAACAGAGAACAGACACACACATTTAGTACAGGAGAACACAGGAGAACAGACACACACATTTAGTACAGGGGAACACAGGAGAACAGACACACACACTGAGTACAGGAGAACAGACACACACACTTAGTACAGGAGAACAGATACACACATTTAGTACAGGAGAACATAGGAGAACAGACACACACATTTAGTACAGGAGAACAGAGAACAGACACACACACTTAGTACAGGAGAACACAGGAGAACAGACACACACATTTTGTACAGGAGAACAGAGAACAGACACACACTTAGTACAGGAGAACAGAGAACAGAGAACAGACACACACTTAGTACAGGAGAACAGACACACACTTAGTACAGGAGAACATAGGATAACAGACACACACATTTAGTACAGGAGAACATAGGAGAACAGACACACACATTTAGTACAGGAGAACACAGGAGAACAGAGACACACATTTAGTACAGGAGAACAGAGAACAGACACACACACTTAGTACAGGAGAACACAGGAGAACAGACACACACATTTAGTACAGGAGAACAGAGAACAGACACACACTTAGTACAGGAGAACAGACACACACATTTAGTACAGGAGAACAGAGAACAGACACACACTTAGTATAGGAGAACAGAGAACAGACACACACTTAGTACAGGAGAACAGAGAACAGACACACACTTAGTACAGGAGAACAGACACACACATTTAGTACAGGAGAACAGAGAACAGACACACACTTAGTACAGGAGAACAGAGAACAGACACACACTTAGTATAGGAGAACAGAGAACAGACACACACTTAGTACAGGAGAACAGAGAACAGACACACACTTAGTATAGGAGAACAGAGAACAGACACACATTTAGTACAGGAGAACAGAGAACAGACACACACTTAGTACAGGAGAACATAGGAGAACAGACACACACATTTAGTACAGGAGAACAGACACACACATTTAGTACAGGAGAACATAGGAGAACAGACACACACATTTAGTACAGGAAAACAGACACACACACTTAGTACAGGAGAACACAGGAGAACAGACACACACATTTAGTACAGGAGAACATAGGAGAACAGACACACACATTTAGTACAGGAGAACATAGGAGAACAGACACACACATTTAGTACAGGAGAACACAGGAGAACAGACACACACATTTAGTACAGGAGAACAGAGAACAGACACACACATTTAATACAGGAGAACAGAGAACAGACACACACATTTAGTACAGGAGAACAGAGAACAGACACACACATTTAGTACAGGAGAACAGAGAACAGACACACACACTTAGTACAGGAGAACACAGGAGAACAGAGAACAGACACACACTTAGTACAGGAGAACAGACACACACATTTAGTACAGGAGAACAGAGAACAGACACACACTTAGTACAGGAGAACAGACAGACACATTTAGTACAGGAGAACAGAGGAGAACAGACACACACACTTAGTACAGGAGAACAGAGGAGAACAGAGGAGAACAGACACACATTTAGTACAGGAGAACAGAGGAGAACAGACACACACATTTAGTACAGGAGAACAGAGGAGAACAGACACACATTTAGTACAGGAGAACAGAGGAGAACAGACACACATTTAGTACAGGAGAACAGAGGAGAACAGACACACATTTAGTACAGGAGAACAGAGGAGAACAGACACACATTTAGTACAGGAGAACAGAGGAGAACAGACACACATTTAGTACAGGAGAACAGACACACATTTAGTACAGGAGAACAGACACACATTTAGTACAGGAGAACAGAGGAGAACAGACACACACATTTAGTACAGGAGAACAGAGGAGAACAGACACACACATTTAGTACAGGAGAACAGAGGAGAACAGACACACATTTAGTACAGGAGAACAGAGGAGAACAGACACACATTTAGTACAGGAGAACAGAGGAGAACAGAGGAGAACAGACACACACATTTAGTACAGGAGAACAGAGGAGAACAGACACACACATTTAGTACAGGAGAACAGAGGAGAACAGACACACACATTTAGTACAGGAGAACAGAGGAGAACAGACACACACATTTAGTACAGGAGAACAGAGGAGAACAGACACACACATTTAGTACAGGAGAACAGAGGAGAACAGACACACACATTTAGTAGATCTGCAGACCAAACTGAGGTTCATGAAGTTACACTCCAAGTGTTAAAGGCCTCTGAAGTTGAGGTGGAGGTTTTAAGGAGAGCTTATGAAAAGTGGCCTTTTGTTGACAGTGCTGTTTTGGTATATGCTGTTAGTACAAGGTACCTTCAAAACCATGACATGAGCTATGAAACAGATAATATATGTTTATCAGGGATGTTCCTTGTGATTAACGTCCCTATCATTTAAACAGAAGAATAAACTTGACTAGTCGACTAGTCTATAAGTAAGAAATCGCTGAGAAAATAGTCAAAATTTAGCTCAAGCTCAATTTGGGACGGTGCCTAAAATGCTGACGGGTGCAGCATAGTGACTCACCTTTTGGACGTCCATGACGGTAGGCAGGAAAGAGGAGGTGGTCACCTCTGTGACGAGGAGGTGTGAAGGGGAGTGCTGGTGTTTGTCTTGATGCCTGGTTTCAGCCTCCCCTCCTTTCCTGACTTCCTCTCCCACCAGGTGTCTCTGCAGAAGGCTGTATGGAGCACTAAAGTTCCTGATGAAGGTCTCTTTCATGGGAGACACAGAGAAACAGAATTACGATAAGAATTATTTAAATAACGTACAATTTGAACCAACTGATGTGCTACATAGAGAATTATAAGATTGTTGTGGTGCCATTAAAACCACTCATGTTCATGTTTGTCTTCAGTTGCAGGTGGTCCTGTCACTGAGAACATAGTAGTACCAATGGTGCAGGACAACACCACAAAAACAAGAACCTCCGCCAAGGCCCTTTAAAACATTCCTGGATCCAGGTCCTGATCCGGATCATCACCAACATTTAATCACCTCTAGGATATGCTTGGGACCATCTTTGGTGAAAATTTCATGCAAATCCATCCATTATTTTTTAGTTTAGTTTAGTTTTTTATCCTGCTAACAAACAAACAAACAAACAAACAAAAAAACGGATCCGATCACATAACCTCCTTGGTGGAGGTAAGTAAGGCCACAGACTCTGATCAATGGTCCGACATTGCTAGTGTCAGGGCCCTTTTTGAGTTACAAGCAAAATAAAACGATGGGATATGAATGAAATGCTGTCCTAGTCTTACCCAGAGACTCTGTCAGTGTGGTCGTTGGACTGCGGTGGAGAACATAATGAACCTCGTCCTTCAGGTTCACAATAGTTGCAAATGACCCGTCCCCGCTCCCATCACCATCTGAACCAGCCTCCCGATGAAGAGAAGCACTTGTCTTGCCTGTTGCTCCGAGCCTCACTGCCAGAGCCCAGTTCAGAGCAACATCCAGCACATAAAACCTGAGCGTCCTGTTGGTCTGACACTGCAGGCCTGTGATGCCGTCTTCTCTCTGCTGCTGAGGGACGGGTAAAGGGGGAGGTGTAAGGGGAACTCTTTCTATTTCTACCTCTACTTTAGCTTGTGATTCATTGAGTTGAGGCTCTATTTTTCTACAGCAGGCACTGTATTGACTGAATGGGCTGTAGTTGTTCAGAAAGTTGCCACAACTCAATGAGGTCGTGTTTTGTATGGACATAGAGGCAGATTCTTGGTTTAGGCAGCAGTCTCTGAGATAAGGCTGCAAAAAGTCTCCTTCCTGAGCCATGGAGGGAAACGAGCAGCACAAAGACGTGCTGGTCGGGACTGTTGGTGACAAGATGAGGCACACCTCACACACACTGGTACTGGACTCTGGGAGAGGAACTGACTGGCAGCAGAGCGAGTGGGAGGTGAAACTTTTGTCCAAGCTCAAGTGGTTGGTGTTGTCGCAGGAATGATAACGCACAGCAATGTCTGCAACCTGAAAGACACACAACATCATAATAATAATAATAATAATAGAAAGATTGTCAAGGTTTATACATATGATCAGACTGAATAACATTTGGACATAAACTTCGGTAGCTTTTACACCAGAGCTGTTTGGTCCACTTTAATCGAACCCTGGTTCGTTTCCTCAGATAGTCCGGTTCGTTTGAGTTGGTGTGAAAAATCATTAGAACTCTGCTGCGGACCAAACAAGCCAACTCAGGTCCACCTAAAATGGGGGTCTTGGTTTGCTTGCGGTTCGTTTGTGGTGTGAAAGCTAAGTGGACCAAACTATAAACCAAAGGTAGGAAGTGAAGCAAAGCACAGTGCATCGTGGGTAAACGAGGCAAAACAAACGGCAGGCCTGTGGAAAACATCGACTACAGGAGTGGAAAAAATGTGTCGTGGACAGACGTGGAGCAAAGAAGAGGTGAAAGTTCTGATTGAAATATGGTCAGATGATCATGTATCACAGCTGCTTGTGGCCACTCACAAAAACAACGAAGTGTTTCAACTATTTAGCGAGAGAATGGAGGCATTGGGATTCAATCACACAGCTGATCAATGTCGCATTAAGGTAAAAATAAAACAAACTTCGGCAACAATACATTAAAGTCTGTGACTTGCTTAGAAAAAGTGGTTGTTCGGGAGACGACAAAGACAAGTTCCTGTGGTACGATGACGTTACACAAGACCCACAAGCAGCACAAACATATTGTTGTGTCTTTAGAACAGCTGACCCCTCAGACGACGTCACCAGCAGCACCCAATGAAATGTCTGACTGCTCCGTTAAACAGGAGTCACACAAAAGTGATAAGTGTGTGTTTTCTGTGTGTGTTGTGTGTGTATGTAGTGTGTTGTGTTGATTGTTATTTAGCAGTCTGATGGCCTGTGGGTAACAGCTGTTGGTCAGTCTTGTAGTCCTTGACTTCACACCTTTGTAGCGCCTCCATGAGAACAGTGAAGAGCCTGTGTTGGGGTGTGTCCTGTCCTGGATGATGTTGTGGGCCCTCCTGGTGACCCTGCTGGTGGAAGTGTCCTGAAGTGATGCGAAGGCTGCTCCAGAGATGAACTGTGCAGTTCTTATCACACACTGGAAAGCCTTCCTGTCCGGAGCAGTGCAGCTTCCTCACCACACTGTGACTGAGCTGCTGACAGCCTTCTTCAGAAGCACAGTCTCTGATGGGATTTCTGTGTATGAAACCAGGTGAGATCCTTGCTGTTGTGGGTTCCAAAGAATTGAAAGGTTTTCACCCTCTCTACCTCTGTGTCACCAGTGTATAGTGGGATGTGCTGCTCCTTCCTCCTCCTAGGATCAATAATCATCTCCTTGGTCTTGTCTGCATTCAAGGACAGATTATTTTCCTGCCACCTCTCTTCTGTATACTGTTTCCACCCCACCGGTGATCAGCCCAATGACTGTGGTGTCATCTGCAAACTTTATAATGCTGGTGCTGGTCTGGGAGGCCACACAGTCAGAGATGAAGAGGGGGTAAAGCAGCGGACTTAGCACGCAACCCTGGGGGGTCCCTGTGCTCAGAGTTCTGATGCCTGATGTGCAGTTTCCAACTCTGACTGACCGGGGTCAGTCTGTCAGGAAGTTCAGCACCCAGTCACAGGGGGAGGGTGTCAGTCCGAGGGTGAGGAGCTTGTGAGATATGACTGTGTTGAATGCTGAGCTGGAGTCAATAAATAGGATTCTTACATGTATGTCTTTGCCCCCTAAGTGTGTGAGGGCTGTACAGATGGCAGCGTTGACAGCATCATCAGTGGACCAGTTCTGTCAATATGCAAACTGTAAGGGATCTAAGGTGGCTGGGATGGTCCTTTTGATGTGGGTCTTTTTTTTTTTGAGATACTGTATTCATCCCCCAGGGGAAATTCTTTCTCTGCATTGACCCCTCCCTGAGGAGCAGTGGGCTGCCTTTACGGCACCTGGGGAGCAAACTGGGGTTCAGTATCTTTGCTCAAGGATACTTCAACCTGTAGACTTGCAGGGGCTGGGGATCGAACCACCGACCTTTTGTTCTGTGAACGACCGCTCTACCTCCGGAGCCACTGCTGGACTATCCTTTCAAAACACTTCATCACAGTTGGAGTTAGTGCAATAGTCATTTAAGATAAGATAAGATAAGATAAGATAAGATATCCCTTTATTAGTCCCACAGTGGGGAAATTTACAATATTGCAGCAGCACAGTGTACAAAAAACACAGCAGGAGGAGGGGAAATAACATTTTTAAAAATACAATACAATAAAGGAGGGGGGTAAAGTGTCTCAAAAATATATTCACAGTACTATTAGAAAAAGTGTCTCAGTAATTCTCACAGTACTACTAATTGTTTGGTCTACTGGGAGCAGTGCTGATTATACAGTCTAACAGCTGCAGGAAGGAAAGACTTGCGAAAGCGCTCCTTCACGCACTTTGGGTGAAGCAACCTGTCGCTGAAGGAGCTCTCCAGTGCTGTTATTTGGTCCCGCATCGGGTGGGAGTGATTGTCCATAATGGATGACAGCTTAGTTGTCATCCTCCTTTCTCCCACCACCTCCACTGGGTCCAGTGGGCATCCCAGGACAGAGCTGGCCTTCCTTATTAGCTTGTCGAGTCTTTTCCTGTCCGACACTGAGATGCCGCTGCCCCAGCAGACCACACCATAGAAAATGGCTGATGCCACCACGGTGTCATAGAATGTCTTGAGGAGTGCTCCCTGCACTCCAAAGGACCTCAGTCTCCTGAGCAGATAGTCTGCTCTGGCCTTTCCTATAAAGTGCCGTGGTATTGTCTGTCCAGTCCAGTTTATTGTTCAGGTGAACACCCAGGTACTTATAAGATGTCACCATCTCAATGTCTGTTCCCTGAATGTTCACCGGGTCCGGGGGGGAGTGTGTGTGTCTGCGGAAATCAACCACCAGTTCCTTGGTTTTCACCGCGTTGATCTGGAGTTGGTTCCGCTGGCACCAGTCCACAAAGTCCTGCGTCAGTTCTCTGTATTCCCTGTCGTCCCCATCTGTGATGAGGCCGACGATGGCAGAGTCATCAGAGAACTTCTGCAGGTGACAGGTGGGTGAGTTGTAATGGAAGTCTGCAGTGTAGAGGGTGAAGAGGAACGGAGCCAGGACCGTTCCCTGTGGGGCCCCCGTACTGCAGACAACCATGTCGGACACACAGTCCCGTGACCTCACATACTGTGGGCGGTTGGTGAGGTAGTCCAGTATCCAGCATGTGAGGTGTTGGTCCACAATGGTGTGCTCCAGCTTGTCCCTCAGAAGCTGAGGCTGTATCGTGTTGAAAGCACTGGAGAAATCAAAGAACATGATTCTCACAGTGCTTCCCGGCTTCTCCAGGTGAGAGAGGGCTTGGTGTTGGAGGAAGATGACGGCGTCGTCCACCCCGATGCCAGGTTGGTAGGCAAACTGAAGCGGGTCCATTGCTGGGCTCACCAGGGGGCGGAGATGAACAAGGACCAGCCGCTCCAGGGTCTTCATCAGGTGGGATGTTAGAGCCACCGGCCTGTAGCTGTTGAGGTCCTTGGGGTGCGGAGTCTTGGGGACAGGTACCACGCAGGATGTTTTCCACATCTGTGGCACTCTCCCCAGCTTCAGGCTCAGGTTGAACATTTGTTCAACTATCCCACACAGCTGGTCTGCGCAGGACTTCAGGAGCCTGGAGCTGATGCCGTCCGGACCCGCAGCCTTCCTCGCCTTCATCTTCCTGAGCTGATCTCTCACCTGGAGAGTTGTGAGGGACAGGGTGGAGCAGGTGGGCTGTGTGCTGAAGTTTGTGGATGGGGGGGATGGTGGTGTTGAGCTGATGAGATGAGCAGTGGGGGGTGGCTGTGAGCTGAGTGTTGCAGGAAGAGAGGTGGAGGAGGGGGTGGGGCAGTGTCCTGGAGGTGCCAATGAAGGGGGTTGCAGCAGGCTTGGCTGGGCTGGGGGAGGGGCAGATGACTGATCAAACCTATTGAAAAATAAGTTCAGATCATTCACCCACTGTTGGTCCCCCACAGCCTGGGAGTTTGGTTCCTTGTGGCCAGAGATGTTTTTCAGGCCTTTCCAAACTCCACTGGTGTTGTTCTGCTGCAGCTGATCCTCCATCTTCCTCCTGAAGCTGTTCTTCCCCTCCCTGATCTTCCTCCTTAGCTCCTTCTGTACAATCTTCAGCTCCTCCTTATTTCCTGACTTAAAGGCCCTCTTCTTCTCCTTGAGGAGAGCCTTTATGTCAGGGTTAATCCACGGTTTATTGTTGGAAAAACACCGTACAGTCCTGGTGGGTACAGTGTTTTCCACACAAAAGTTAATGTAGTCTGTAATACAGTCAGTGAGACTGTTGATGTCCTCCCCATGAGAATCACAGAGTTCCTGCCACACAGTTGTATCAAAACAGTCCTTCAAGGCCTCGTCAGCCTCGTCGGACCATCTCTTCACTGTGCGGGACACAGCTGGTTGCCTGTGTACCAGAGGTTTGTACACAGGCAGGAGATGAACCAGGTTGTGGTCTGATCTTCCCAGGGGAGGTAGGGTTGATGAGGTGTATGCCTCCTTGGTGTTGGCATACAGTAAGTCCAGTGTTTTATTGTCTCTGGTGCAGCATGTGACGTACTGGGTGAAGGTGGGCAGAGTGGAAGATGGAGCGGCGTGATTAAAGTCCCCTGATATAAGAAGGAGGGCCTGTGGATGTTGAGTCTGCAGCCTGCCTGTGACAGAGTGAACGACATCACAGGCTGCTTCAGCGTTAGCAGAGGGGGGGATATACGCAGCTACCGCGATAACATGCGTGAATTCCCGCGGCAGGTAGTAAGGTCTCATGCTAACTGCTAACAGTTCAATGTCCTTACAGCAGAGTTGTTCTTTAATAGTGATGTGCCCAGAGTTACACCATCTATCATTCACAAACACTGCTAGCCCTCCTCCTTTCCTCTTACCACTCTCCCTCGTCCTGTCCGCGCGCAACAGCTTGAAGCCGTCCAGCGCTGCAGCCGTGTCTGGAGTTAGCGCGGTCAGCCATGTTTCCGTGAACATCATGATGCTGCACTCCCGGTATTCCCTCTGGTGCCGGGTCAGCGCCGCTAATTCGTCCATCTTGTTGGGGAGAGATCTCACATTCCCCATGATGATGGACGGGAGGACTGGTCGATATCTCCTCCTCCTAGCACGACGCTCGGCTCCGGCACGGGTCCCCCGTCTCCTCCGTTTCAACTCTCGGGGGACATCAGGTCTCTCGTGGGGCAGCACCGCTATGTTACGGAGCGCTAACAGCTGATCCCTACTGTAAACAATAGGGCCATGGCAGCGCACGAGGTCCCCAGACACGGTCATGGTCAGGAAGAAACAGAAATAAACAAACAGCAGAAGGCCAAAGCAAAAATCAACTGCTTGGCCTCCATAGTGCAAAGAGCACCCCTCAAGACAGCGAGGGAAAAATTAAAGAAAGTTAAAAAGACAAACAATAGTGCAGAAAAAGCTCAAGGTGAGCGGGAGCTGCTGCAACAGGCTGCCACTAGCGCGGCGCCATCTTGCATCTAGCAGGTTACAGTATTTTTCTTTGGTGGTGGACTTAAAGCAGGTGGGTACAGAGACCTGAGCGAGGGACAGATTATAATGTCTGAACACATCAGCCAGCTCTGATGAGCAGACCCTGAGTGCACATCCTGGGATGTTGTCTCAGCCAGCTGCCTTCTACGAGTTCATTCTCCTCAGAGCTGTGTGAACCTCTGCCAACGACACAGAGACTTGTCCTGTATGTCCTCTGTGGCCAGAATCCCTCTCTGTGGGTTGGTGTTGAGGAATATGGTGTTGGTGTTGCTAATATAGCCAGTTACAGCTGTAGAATCCTGGGTTTCCCCTTCCATTATACAGGCCTGGTGGGCCGTCAGGCCAACAAGACCCCCGGCCAGGCCAACAACAGGCCAAAAAATAGATTTTTGTTTATATGCCAAATGTCTTCAAATAATCATACTTTGAAAATAATCATTTGCATTTGGGAGCCTCTGTGCTGCGCTCCCTCTCTGTGTCTCCCTCTCTGTGTCTCCCTCTCTGTGTCTCCCTCTGTCTCTCTGATGACCTCCATCATTAACTAGTAGATAAACTATTTGAATGCGTTGCAACCTGACGTTACGATGTGTTCATGATCAGTAGTATGATTATAATGGTTGAACTGGGAACCTGACATAACGCTGTTTAAGTAATCAGCTGACGTTAGCTAGCCAATCAATGATTGTTAAACAAGGATGATTCACCACAATCCTAAAGGTTTTATTAGGCTAAAAATCTATGACGTTAACTAGCATGACCATGGTGCAGCGTAAGAAGCCAAAAACAGGGAAGGACAACAAAATATTTTAACATTTTTCCCAAAAACTCCGGAGCCAAATCAAAGTACAGGTGGGGGAGAAGGGAGAGGAGAGAGAGAGAGAGCTCACCCTTCCTCTGAGCAGTGTGAACTGTGAACCAGATTTCTCCACCACACAATAACTCACACAACTCATTACTTTTAGCAATATGAATAAATATAAATCAGTCATTAAACAGAAGAATTTACTAAACAAATACAAATCCTCATTTTTGGTAGGTGAAAACTGACCTCAGAACAGGCTGTAGGAGAGCAGACTATGAAAATCTGTCCAACCATGATGTCATGGTGAAATTTTCCACTAAGCTGAGTGAGATGAAATGCAGCAATAACATGTACACTGTGGTCATGATATGCTAAGTTTTAACAGTCATGTGACTCTATTATACTTGTATAATTTGATATAATATTTCATGTGGAATTGATATTTTTATTTTTTTGTAGTTTTGAACAACTTATTTTCCAAGTAACCTTAGTGAACCAAAGAATGTCTTTTTATTTGCTGTAATAACTTCTTCCAGTGAAGTGTGGTAGAGTGTAATAAATGCAATTTGAGTCATCCTGTCCAAGTGATCACTTTGTTTTAAGTGTTTTACATGGAAATAAATAACTAAATATTTGGAGCGCCTGCCACCAGGCCTAAAAGAATTTCTAGGAGAAACACTCCACAGGTACGTATTATATAACACCAGCATCACTTCAAATGAGCAAGCTGTTCAAATACCTGTGAGCAGCTAGACAAACTGGTTTTACTCTCTGCACTTTACTCAACCTGGATAACTACACTAAAATTAAAAAAATTGGCTGAATCAGCACAGAACTGGACTAAATAAAAAAAGAAATGTCACAAGGAACATTAATAACAACAAACAGAGGGCAGCACTGGGCCACTGTAGCCTCTAGTCTGCCTTATCCAGAGAAGAAGAAAACTATAAACCAGAATACTGAAACACTTCCCAATAAATATTATGCACTTCTGCTCAGGTTTCAGGCATACTAAAAATCTCATATATTGTTTTAGCATATTAAATAGCTCATCGTAAGGAATTTCTCCATGGAGTCAGTGGCATTAATGTCAATCGGTACTCGGTAATCTGGAGTCAGTTCTATCAGAACCCCGAAAAGTGCAGGGTTCAGTATCTAACCTCGTTCCCAAAGAAGGGGCATGTACATAGTAAAACAGAGGTGGACCTAGAAGAGAGCCCTGTGTCACACCACAAGTGAGATATGCTGTAGAGGATGAAGCATTACCCACAGCATGAGATTGTTCTATGGTTGACGTACCATTGGAACCGGAGCAGGGCAGAATCAACGATGCTTTAAGTATGATGCTAAGCCCAACTGTATCAAATGTAGCACTAAGGTAAAAGACTGGAAGTAGGTGACAGAGACAGAGGGATGGGATAGAATTAATTTTCATTCATATTCATTCTCTTTGTGATTTATTCCAACCCTGCTCACCTGCTGTAGTATGGGGCTGGGATTGGATCCGAGCGGATTGTGTGGCAGGAACAGGAGCAGTGCCGGGCCTTTAGTCAGCTCCTGTTCCAGGAGGTGGGACTTTGTTCCCGGAGGTTGCAGCCAATGGAGGACAGTCTCGTGGTGTTCAAACACCCAGCTACAGATGGCCTGTGATGTGAAGTTACGTTCCCTTCGAGGAAAAATCTGACAGAAGAAAAGATACAGCATGATGCCGGTGCAACTCATTGGTATACATCCTAACCAATAGTAGAACTTATTCAGCATTTTCTTGTATTTTCCAAACCAGTATTTTATGTAGTGTCTATCACAGCCTGACGACTTCACTTACCAAAGAGTAGTTTACTCTTCTGTGAAGGTAAACCGTTTCATCATCTTGTAGCGAAATGGCCTCTGCCACACGTTTGTTGGTTACAACCCCGAAACGCACACCACCACGGAAATCTGCACCACAAAAACACGTTGAGACTTAGGGGCGAAACTTTATGTCCTTTCTATCCACAACACATACACAACACTGCCCATTCAGCATAGACATTAACCACATGTTTTGTCCATCAGTGTTCATTTCTTACTTATAGCCCATCTTCACTGTGGAAATTGCCATTTCTAATCTTGCATTTAAGATAAGGTTTTAGACATTTTACAAATGAACTGACTTCAGTGTCATTTGATTTCTTCTTACCCCTTTTTAGGGCCTGCAGAGCAGAGAACAGATATGTAATGTATCCCGGTGGCTGAGGAGAGGAGTTAAACTGAAAGAAACCCACCACTCGAGGCTAAAAATGCAGAAGAGATAACCAATTAGACTGTTTCACATGGAGGCATAGTCTTACTAAAAGAAGATGTCTATGTAAAGACACACATTATGTAATACAGTTTAACAGCAGTAAACCATACCTCATGATAGGAGAGGAACTCTCTCAGTTTGGCTCTGGTTGGGAGGTAAGTGAGAGGTGTGATGACTCTGAGGATAAAACTTTCCACGTACGGAGCCACAAATGGACCCTTGTACACTATAGGGCCAAACCTGCAGTACAGACACACAGAAAGGTAAGGGTTCGACTAGTGATCTCCCGAGTTGAGTCAACTGCATCACATATGCTATATCAATAAAAAGTTGAATTAATCTGAAGACATTAAATATTAATATTAAAGTGAAAAGGATTAGAGGTGCAATTTCACAAAGAAATGATATAAATGTAATTCATGTTGACAATGTTTAGAGCATACCAGTAAACTGATGACACAGCATCAGAATCTGAATGGCTTAATTCTACATACGTATATCAGATGCTCTTGGAAAATGATGAAAGAGAATACTTCATAAACAAGAGGCCAATAAGGGAATGTGTCAAAAAACGGAGGAACTATTAATTAAGAAGTCTTTTGTTTATTATCGCTGAATCATAAAAAAAAGCGATCATGTTTCTACCTCTAGCTCCTCATCAGGATATCCATACATGAAAACACTTCCATAGGCTGTGAGCCGAGCAGGGAGCAAATACAAACATGTGAAGTCTTTCTCCTCATTGAGAACCTTTTCTGTCTGCAGAGAAATATGAATGCATAAGCCAGGTTGCATATGCCTTCTACTTCTATTGTGCACAACAGTGTCCTGGGGAAAATCATGGGAGCATGATCAACATTACAAACCAAATCCACTAATGCAATAAATGATGACGTGCTAAGTGTGCTTGTTCTTTCACATTGGGGGTACAAAGACTTTCAGCAGAACATTAAACAACAGCAATCCAATCAAACGGGGCAAGAATGTAGAAGTGTCCACTGGGCTGTTTGTGACATTTTTCATGCATCCATTCATTTACAATTTCAAATTTGAAAAAGTGATTCTCTCAGTCTCACCTTCTATAAAACAAATGGATGATCGGGAACTGAAAAAAGTGGTTTTGCTTCCTGCATTTCCCCTGACTCCACCAGCAGTTCACAGCCACAAACCTCACCTGTGTTTGAGAGAGAGAGAGAAGACGTGTCATTCTCAGCCATGTGTTTTATTCTGTCTCATTTACATTTAAATGAGTCTGACGAAGTCTGCAGTCAGACACTATGGAGTTAGTTACAGCTAGGCAATATAGCAAATGTGTTGGATGTAATGTATTTATTTCAATTACAGGGATAGTAGGGATAATTACCTGTAGTGCTATTTATCCATATAGATAGTTTGGTGTAAGGTGCCACATTTAGAGACATCAGCCTTCTCTAAAATAAGATTTAACAAGATGGCTCTTTGCTCACGGTGACCAAAGCATCTATCCTCAGGCCTCAGCCACTATTTAAGATTTACAGCATATTTTAAAGAAAATGTGTTCATCAAGATATATAACATAACATAAACATATCAAAATATTATTTATGAGACAACTGTGATTAATATAGCTCTAAGTTATGCTGTATGTTCCTTCTTTTGAATGTCTAATGTGTCTTTGTAGGTTGATGTTCACATATCAACAAGGCCTGGTTTTCTGCTACCTTGTCAGTGGTTTTATCCAAAAGGGTGTCAGTTCAGGTGAGTATCTGGTACTGACTTTGCCGTGTCCTCATACATTCTGTACCTGTTTGGCCAGCTTCTTAGCAACCTGCTGTAATTCCTGCTGGGCAGCCATGGAGTGAGCACACCACGGTGCATAGAAGAAGATGAGGGATACCTCCGCCATACTGCGAATACGGTCCACCTGAAGAGAAAGTGTTATTGACACGTTATCTTGTATAAGTTACTACACCTGCAGTTAAACATACAGATTTTAAAATATCTGACGAGAGAAATTGCAGCAACACTTGACTCATGACAAAGTATTTTCCATCAGATGTCTGTGTCTTTGAATTTCACCTGGTCAAGCTGACCAAAGTAGAAGTCCACCACCGGGTCCTTGGGAGAGAAGAATCGCACCGGAGGCCGAGCTGGTGCCACCACGTTCTTTGCATGACTACATGAAGAAAAGACTGCAGTGTAAATTATCATACATCTTTCCTTGCAGGAACAGCAAAGCCTGGTCCCCTTTAGTGAGGAGACGGGATTTAGGGACTATGAGGAGGGCTTTACTGGAAGATCTCAGGCAGCGGTCAGGCTCACAGGGAGTTAACAGGTCAGATATATGCAGGAGCCTGAGCATTCAGGGCTTTAAAAGCAAGCAGTAACATCTGAAAATCAGTTCTGAAACTCACAGGTAACCAGTGAAGGGCAGCAAGGATTAATCTGATCAACCTGCATTAAGGACTGGTTAATGTGATCAACCTGTAGTAAGGACTGGTTAATGTGATCAACCTGCAGTAAGGACTGGTTAATGTGATCCAACTGCAGTAAGGACTGGTTAATGTGATCAACCTGTAGTAAGGACTGGTTAATGTGATCCAACTGCAGTAAGGACTGGTTAATGTGATCAACCTGTAGTAAGGACTGGTTAATGTGATCCAACTGCAGTAAGGACTGGTTAATGTGATCAACCTGCAGTAAGGACTGGTTAATGTGATCCAACTGCAGTAAGGACTGGTTAATGTGATCAACCTGTAGTAAGGACTGGTTTATGTGATCAACCTGCAGTAAGGACTGGTTTATGTGATCAACCTGCAGTAAGGACTGGTTAATGTGATCAACCTGTAGTAAGGACTGATTAATGTGATCAACCTGCAGTAAGGACTGGTTAATGTGATCAACCTGCTGTAAGGACTGATTAATGTGATCCAACTGTGGTAAGGACTGGTTAATGTGATCAACCTGCAGTAAGGACTGGTTAATGTGATCAACCTGCTGTAAGGACTGGTTAATGTGATCCAACTGTAGTAAAGACTGGTTAATGTGATCAACCTGCAGTAAGAACTGGTTAATGTGATCCAACTGTAGTAAGGACTGGTTAATGTGATCCAACTGTAGTAAGGACTGGTTAATGTGATCAACCTGTAGTAAGGACTGGTTAATGTGATCAACCTGCTGTAAGGACTGGTTAATGTGATCAACCTGTAGTAAGGACTGGTTAATGTGATCAACCTGCAGTAAGGACTGGTTAATGTGATCAACCTGTAGTAAGGACTGGTTAATGTGATCAACCTGCAGTAAGGACTGGTTAATAAGGACTGGTTAATGTGATCAACCTGCAGTAAGGACTGGTTAATGTGATCAACCTGTAGTAAGGACTGGTTAATGTGATCAACCTGCAGTAAGGACTGGTTAATGTGATCCAACTGCAGTAAGGACTGGTTAATGTGATCAACCTGCAGTAAGGACTGGTTAATGTGATCCAACTGTAGTAAGGACTGGTTAATGTGATCCAACTGCAGTAAGGACTGGTTAATGTGATCAACCTGCAGTAAGGACTGGTTAATGTGATCAACCTGCAGTAAGGACTGGTTAATGTGATCCAACTGCAGTAAGGACTGGTTAATAAGGACTGGTTAATGTGATCAACCTGTAGTAAGGACTGGTTAATGTGATCAACCTGCAGTAAGGACTGGTTAATGTGATCAACCTGTAGTAAGGACTGGTTAATGTGATCAACCTGTAGTAAGGACTGGTTAATAAGGACTGGTTAATGTGATCAACCTGTAGTAAGGACTGGTTAATAAGGACTTGTTAATGTGATCAACCTGTAGTAAGGACTGGTTAATAAGGGCTGGTTAATTTGATCAACCTGTAGTAAGGACTGGTTAATAAGGACTGGTTAATGTGATCAACCTGTAGTAAGGACTGGTTAATGTGATCAAACTGTAGTAAGGACTGGTTAATGTGATCAACCTGCAGTAAGGACTGGTTAATGTGATCCAACTGCAGTAAGGACTGGTTAATGTGATCCAACTGTAGTAAGGACTGGTTAATGTGATCAACCTGCAGTAAGGACTGGTTAATGTGATCCAACTGCAGTAAGGACTGGTTAATAAGGACTGGTTAATGTGATCAACCTGCTGTAAGGACTGGTTAATGTGATCAACCTGCAGTAAGGACTGGTTAATGTGATCAACCTGCAGTAAGGACTGGTTAATGTGATCAACCTGCAGTAAGGACTGGTTAATGTGATCAACCTGTAGTAAGGACTGGTTAATGTGATCAACCTGCAGTAAGGACTGGTTAATGTGATCAACCTGCAGTAAGGACTGGTTAATGTGATCAACCTGTAGTAAGGACTGGTTAATAAGGACTGGTTAATGTGATCAACCTGTAGTAAGGACTGGTTAATAAGGACTTGTTAATGTGATCAACCTGTAGTAAGGACTGGTTAATAAGGACTTGTTAATGTGATCAACCTGTAGTAAGGACTGGTTAATAAGGGCTGGTTAATTTGATCAACCTGTAGTAAGGACTGGTTAATAATGACTTGTTAATGTGATCAACCTGTAGTAAGGACTGGTTAATAAGGACTGGTTAATGTGATCAACCTGTAGTAAGGACTGGTTAATGTGATCAACCTGTAGTAAGGACTGGTTAATAAGGACTGGTTAATGTGATCAACCTGTAGTAAGGACTGGTTAATGTGATCAACCTGTAGTAAGGACTGGTTAATAAGGACTGGTTAATGTGATCAACCTGTAGTAAGGACTGGTTAATGCGATCAACCTGTAGTAAGGACTGGTTAATAAGGACTGGTTAATTTGATCAACCTGTAGTAAGGACTGGTTAATAAGGACTGGTTAATTTGATCAACCTGTAGTAAGGACTGGTTAATAAGGACTGGTTAATTTGATCAACCTGTAGTAAGGACTGGTTAATAAGGACTGGTTAATGTGATCAACCTGTAGTAAGGACTGGTTAATAAGGACTGGTTAATGTGATCAACCTGTAGTAAGGACTGGTTAATGTGATCAACCTGTAGTAAGGACTGGTTAATAAGGACTGGTTAATGTGATCAACCTGTAGTAAGGACTGGTTAATGTGATCAACCTGTAGTAAGGACTGGTTAATAAGGACTGGTTAATGTGATCAACCTGTAGTAAGGACTGGTTAATGCGATCAACCTGTAGTAAGGACTGGTTAATAAGGACTGGTTAATTTGATCAACCTGTAGTAAGGACTGGTTAATAAGGACTGGTTAATTTGATCAACCTGTAGTAAGGACTGGTTAATAAGGACTGGTTAATTTGATCAACCTGTAGTAAGGACTGGTTAATAAGGACTTGTTAATGTGATCAACCTGCAGTAAGGACTGGTTAATAAGGACTGGTTAATAAGGACTGGTTAATGTGATCAACCTGTAGTAAGGACTGGTTAATGCGATCAACCTGTAGTAAGGACTGGTTAATAAGGACTGGTTAATTTGATCAACCTGTAGTAAGGACTGGTTAATAAGGACTGGTTAATTTGATCAACCTGTAGTAAGGACTGGTTAATAAGGACTGGTTAATTTGATCAACCTGTAGTAAGGACTGGTTAATAAGGACTTGTTAATGTGATCAACCTGCAGTCTTCACAGGAGTAATCTTCACAGCTGAGGTCACAGAAAGCTTGTTTTTCAGGGCTCTTTGGTCAGGCTCAGAGCATTAAATCAACTACTCTGACAATTTATCATGTTGGTCTAGAGAATAGTCTAAACTTCTCATTGTAGTTTCCTAATATCCAATGTGTTGGCTTCCAAATTCTTATCTGGCACCATTTTGATTATTGTCCAGTCATTATTGACAGCCAGTCCTCTGACTTGAGAAGCTGGAAGGAGACAATATTTGGCATTATTGCTTGATTAATAAAGAAAAATGATTGATTGACTGATCACAACAGATTGATGGTTTGTTTTCTTCCATCTGTCAACCAACTGCTGAGGTAAGTGAGAATTCTTTCAGCTCTAGAGTTTCCTGCTTGTAGTCTTCACAGCTGTGATGAACGTGTTGTCTATGAGGTCATTTACAAATACAGACGCCTGATGAAATCCTGACATTTAAGGATTATACACACACACACACACACATTATGTATATATCTATATCTATATCTATATAGATATAGATATAGATATATACACACACACACATACATTATACACAGCTCCACTCCTGGGTGGACGTCAGTCTGTTTAAACGGTTTATAGTATTGGTTAATCCTCTTGTTTTACAGCGGACCTACACGTCAGTTCTACATCAGCTGTGCAACAAAGAAGAACCTCACTGCTCACAAGTAACTACATTATTATAACCAATGGCTACTTTTCTGAAGCCACATTTACGTCAGTCATGTTGTTCATTGGGTCTCGTGTGCGCCTGATTAAAAATCTAGTTGAATATGAATGGAAGTTGTATAAACTACTGATTCGTACCTGCATGTGAATTTGACGGCCAGTATGAGCAGGACGCCGAGCAGGAGAGCCCCGCAGAGCAGACCCGGTCTCCGGGCCATAAGGAACAGCACCTGCCGGAGAGACTGTCGCACCCGGCGCAGCATTACAGCCTGTCGTCGGCTCTCCGTCGCATTTATACGCCCCGGCTGCTGCTCAACGCGTCCATTAGCCTGACGGGGGCGGGAAGGAGGACTGGTTCCACAGGGGAAAGAGCTCACCTGGACTGGACATTAGTGTTGTTGGTGGAAAGGGTAGTCAAACACTGTCAGACCAACCTCTCTTCCCCACGTAGACTTTTCACTTCCGCAATAATGACGTAAGGGACAGACAGTAAAGTGTTGTCAAGCACGAGACGTTTAATACTGTCATAGAAGTCTATTAGAAAAAAAATTGGATTGATATTCATACAGACACGTATTATCAGTAAATAAAATTAGTGTAAACAATTCTGTTTTGATTTGTCTGTGATAAATGTGTGTGCACTTCTTTTACGTATTGAGTCTAATGTGCTCTTTTCAGGCAGCCCCTAAATGGTTACGGAGACAACAGTTGCATCCTGTGGACACTAGGGGGCGATGACGACAGAGATGCACATTTAAATTAATCACACTTTATTGAATGGATTCTGTCTGTTGTCCACGTGTCTACATGATTTCTCTCCGTAGTATGATAAACTCGGAATAGCAAATAAATCTAAATGAGAGTGAATGGTTGTTTTTCTCTGTTGCCCTGTGACCTTTAGCCTGACTATTCCCATTCATCTTTATATGTGACGTGTTTTTGACATCAGTATGAACAGATCAGTACCATGACCTAATACCATGCTGCTGAACAAGTGTAAGTACAGGCAGTCTAACATTAAAATTAACAGTTATGCAGGCATTAATTGCTAGAGTGGTGTGTGTATGGTGATAGTCTGTTAGCTGAGGCAAGAAGGCACAAAGGGCTCTGATTGAACACATTCACATATTCCTTCTGGAGTAAGTGACTTAGGCAAAACAGTGCACTTCTTTTATTCCCACTGCTGTGACAGACCATGGGGAAGGGTCAGCCACACACAGCTTAAAATGCTAGCGGAGCACACAGAGACTCAGGACACAGAGGGCAGTTTGGCCGTGGATGGCCCTTTAATTCAATAAAGCAAACTCAAAAGTTACCACTTAAATCACTCTTAGCTAAATGGATGGAATGGAAATAACTTCATTTATCTGGTAGTTTTTCTTTCTTCTTGAAGCAGCCGCCATCTTGTAAAGTTTGTAAAATTGCTTAAGCCCTTTATTTTGATTTTTTTTTTTTGCCTAAGTCACACTCTTGACAATTTTACCAGAGGTGGCCAGCATCATGGAGATGATTTTGGCAAAAAAATCATTTTCCTCAAAATGACTTAGGCCATTAGTTTAAGAAGGTGACAATATGTGATTGTACTTTATATATTTAGTCTGTTTTAGTTATTGCATATAATTTGGTGTTTTAAAGCTATTTGTTAATTGTTAATTCATGGCCATGAAACAATGCAAGGCTAAAAATGAAGGTATTTTAGCTTAAATTCATGTTTTATTTTCCCATTTAGTAGCTAAAACTGAAATTTAGTCTCTCAATTTGGACTATATCTTAAAACTTAGGCAATAAACTATTTTAGGTAGTAATGTTTTTTAAGGAACATACATTGTAGAATCTTATTAACCTAAATTATTAAAATGATAATGATTTTCTTTATCTCATTATCCAATTTGTCCTGATATGACAAAGTTCCTCCTTAGGGATCAATCAAATAAATAATACAATAACACTGAATGAATTTCAGATCATCACCTCATCAGATTCTGCTTTTAACTGTCCTTATCAAAATAATTATCCTAATTTCTTTTAAAATGTCTGGCTATAAGTCATTTAAAAAAAACAATTCCACACAACAAGATAACATGATGTAGAAATCTTTAATTTATTTTCTTTGTCATCCAAGAACTCTGAAGAACAAAATCACAGTGTAGAACTTTTAAGTGCAAATGAACTATGTAAAAAATAAAAATTCTTTGATTAGCTGTACCCACTCATCACATTGAAATATATACAGCAAACAAAATTATTTTTAATTTTAAAAAATGTGCAAAGCAATATTTGTTGGCAGCAGCAGTAAATAAAATCTGCTATGAACAGTTTCTCCATAAAAACCTAAAAATTAGAAAAGATCAGTTTCAGCATCTCAAACTAAAGATTAGATGGATTACATTTCATATCTAAGTGCCACATGTATTGTGATGTTTTTGTTTCCCTTGAGTCAATTTGTAAGCCTGACATTACCATCAGGCTGCAGAACTACCACCTCATTTCACATTTCATGATTATGTTACCACACATTGTTGTGACTTTTCAGACAGCAACTATTGTAGTCGAAACTGTAACTGTAGACACTTACAGAACACATCACAGTTTATGCAGAATAAGTTCTCCTGATCAATAACATCAGACATTTCTCTGCTTCTCTTCTTGTTGGTTTTATTTCTCCTACAATAGTTCAATGCCTCTTGTTCCACATAGCAAACCATCCAGCAGAGAGACATTGTAGTGAGAAAACGTTTCTTCTGACAGCAAATAAGCCAGACTCATGAGAGTTTACTGTGAATAATGCACACTTCTCTTTAGGAACTGGATTTCTGGCAATGTTTTTGCTGTGTTCTGTACGGCATTAACTGGGCACTGACCGACATGCAGTTTGTTACAGTGCCTGTGTTTCTGGGTGCATTAGCTGCTGCACCACCAGATCTATATTAATAATGGGACTGAAGTAGAGAGCCCAGTAGAAGAGGCAGTTACACACAAACTGAGGGACGAAAGGCCACAGTAGGGCAAAGGCAAACCCCTGAGATAACATCCTCCACAAATGGCTCCACATCTTGTGTGGCAGAGACCTAAGGGAAGTAGAGGACACAAGTTAGTGTATGCAGCCAACCTGTAGCTTAACATGGAGCTTAGCTAAATAATTACATATACATGTAACGTTAAAGTAGGGTGAGAATTTTCAAATTCTAAGGAGAAAATTAAAGGATTGATAAAGGAAAGGAAAATGACTGCTCTGTTTGTTTTAAAATTCTATTCTCATAAAATGACCCTGAATTTCACGGAAGACACTTGAAATTAATTTTACTGGTTTGCTAAACAGTATCATCAACATTGTTTATTGTCCTAGACTTAATAATGAGAGCTTGAAGCTGAAGATGCTGATATTCTCTGTATTTTCATTGATCTGTCAGTTCTCACAATTGAAGGAAGTGGATGGGACTATTTTTTTAGTTGGATACTTCAAAATCCAGCTTGCTATTGCTAGTTTCACTAATTTTACCAACTCCAGTTTTAAGAGTTTAGGTTTATGAGAGTCTTCAGGTTATGGTCCTTACTCTAGAGGAACATGTATCATAAAGATACTACCTGATTGTGGCTCTTGTCCAGAGTCTCCAAAGGGTGCAGACTTCTAGCACAGACAACAGCATGGTGTTCACAATAATGAAGCGAGATGTCCAGTAGTGGACGGCCAACCAGTCCCAAGCAAACTTTGTTATCAGCTGGTATGGAAGCAGGAGGTACTTTACAAGAAACTCTGCCCACTGTCCCGAACTGGGCTCCAACTAAACACACAAATAAGATGGATGATCAAAAGTCATTTTTACAGTAAGATCCACCATCATTCTGTCATATATAGAACATGTACAACTTCAATAGGTACAGTGTATTTACATGCAAATGTTAAATGAAGATAATTATCACTCATCAATTTTAACATGACACCATCTTTGGACTCCCAGCACCATCTTAAGCAGTCTATCAGCAGTAGTCAGAGCATCATATGTATGTGTATGCAACTAGTCAATTTACCTCTTAAAACAGATTTAATGATACTGCATTAGCTAAAAGTTTGCTAAGTGTCACCTGTGTTTTGAGGAAGCTGCTCTCCAATGAGTGGTCGATGTGTGTGATGGATGGACAACAGGTGTGCAGGAAGGGCAGGAAGGTTTCCGAGTAGTCAAATAAATACAAATAGAAGAGTGTGAGACGAGGGGAGCGCTTCAGTGCATACAGCAGGAACAGAGACTTCCCTGCATTAGCATCCTGGCAGAAAGAGAGAGAAACACAAGGATCCAGAGTGAGTGGAGAGTCATCTGGTTGTACATGTAAGAAATATAACAGAACACACTGACAGGAGACTCAATTCTGAAAATCTCAATCATAGTGTATTAAATGATGGGACTGTGATACAACACTTAAAGCAAATGTCATATTCTTAAAACTATTACTAATGGGCCGTCACAGCCCTTTGCCCCCCTCACTCTCTCTCTCCCAATTTCCTGTCATGCATCTTCAGCTGTCCTATCTGAATAAAGGCAATATACCCAAAAACCTCCTATTTACTCATCTAAAGATCCACAGAAGTACTAAAGTAAGTACCAACATGGGGGACAAGAGGACAAATACTTGCAGACCAAAGACGTAACATTCAGCACTCTGAACAGGCTAATTATCATCGTATCATCAAACTTCTGGAGCAAAGCTGACTCTTTACCTTGTATTCCCAGAGGTTCTGTGGAGGTTTGACCCCCAGAGCTTTAAGTCTGTCCAGTTCAGCCAGAACACCCCGTCGGTGAGCCTGGTTTTCAATGCTGTAAGGAGGATTTAACAACTCCTCATCCCCCAGCATCAACAGTAGCCTAAAGCAAAGGTATCACCACATGGCATGAACATCATGACACAGCATTAGCTGTAACAGTCTTTCTACACTGTTGGTGGTCTGTGCAAGTCTAAACCATAATAAAGAAAAATTTACAAAGTTTTACAGTTGAAAGATGGCAATATGCTGAATAAATAAAGGTATAAGGTGTGTCTGAATTTCAAAATCAGGACAAGGTAAATTGCAGTGAAGTAATATTCTATGTAATTGATCTACCTCCCATTTACGTTCTCCTGCTGGAAGGCTTCTCTGTAAAGCTGGGCCCACGGACCCAAGTGATCCAGCCAGGTCACCACTTCCTCTGGCGTCCAGCGGGCCACAGGTTTACTGATCAACGGGTCATGTTGGTCAACCACACCACTGCTCCAGTGATATACCAGCACCGTCACCTGGAAACACACAGATTTAATGAATGTGAGTGAACACCATGATTATAGCCCACCATGGTACATTATGTATTTGGATGTAGGTAAAGATAGTTCACAAAGCTATTGTTGGTTGCATAATTCAAGCACTGCCAGTTAAATGATAAATAGACTGTACTTATATGTCACCTTTCTAGTCTGACTGACCAATCAAAGCTTTACAACATCAACCAGCAGTAACTATTCACACCAACATTCATACATTCACACCAACATTCACACCAACATTCATACATTCACACCAACATTCACACCAACATTCATACATTCACACCAACATTCATACATTCACACCAACATTCATACATTCACACCAACATTCACACCAACATACACACCAACATTCATACATTCACACCAACATTCACACCAACATTCATACATTCACACCAACATTCATACATTCACACCAACATTCATACATTCACACCAACATTCATACATTCACACCAACATTCATACATTCACACCAACATTCATACATTCACACCAACATTCACACCAACATTCATACATTCACACCAACATTCATACATTCACACCAACATTCATACATTCACACCAACATTCACACCAACATACACACCAACATTCATACATTCACACCAACATTCACACCAACATTCATACATTCACACCAACATACACACCAACATTCATACATTCATACCAACATTCATACATTCACACCAACATTCATACATTCACACCAACATTCATACATTCACACCAACATTCACACCAACATTCATACATTCACACCAACATACACACCAACATTCATACATTCATACCAACATACACACCAACATTCATACATTCATACCAACATCCACACCAACATTCATACGTTCATACCAACATCCACACCAACATTCATACCAACATCCACACCAACATTCATACCAACATTCATACGTTCATACCAACATCCACACCAACATCCACACCAACATTCACACCAACATTCATGCCAACATTCATACATTCACACCAACATTCACACCAACATTCATACATTCACACCAACATTCATACATTCACACCAACATCCACACCAACATTCACACCAACATTCACACCAACATTCACACCAACATTCACACCAACATTCATACGTTCATACCAACATTCACACCAACATTCACACCAACATTCACACATTCATACCATGCAAGGCTCCACCTGCTCATTAGGAGCAGTAACCATTCACACAAACACTCACACACCAATGGAACAAACACTGGGAGCAACATGTAGACATGTAGACTGCAGGGGCTGGGGATCGAACCCCCGACCTTCTGATGGACGGCCGCTCTACCTCTGAGCCACAGCTGCCCCAGAACTAGGTCACTATATGTCTGACTTAAACCCACAGCTGCCCCAGAACTAGGTCACTATATGTCTGACTTAAACCCACAGCTGCCCCAGAACTAGGTCACTATATGTCTGACTTAAACCCACAGCTGCCCCAGAACTAGGTCACTATATGTCTGACTTAAACCCACAGCTGCCCCAGAACCAGGTCACTGTATGTCTGACTTAAACCCACAGCTGCCCCAGAACCAGGTCACTATATGTCTGACTTAAACCCACAGCTGCACGACTGACCAAAGCATGAATAAAAATGTACATTTATTCTTACATTTTAGTCTGATTAGATCAAAGCTGTGACTGATTTAAATGAGCACATCTTTAGACACAATAAGTCCTTCTCTCTTCTGCTGTTCTGAGTATTCATAGTTTAACATGTGCACAGTCAGTATGTGGACAAAGATCTGTAAGGCTGTCAGACAGCTGCATAACATGTGTGGGTCTACAGGTATTCCATCACAGTTAGTGTTTTAGTAGGTATCAAATAACATATCCTCTTCAAAAACAGCATTAGAAAAATGCTGCAAAGACAGCCATGCATGACAATTTGCCCCCACTTCCATGAAGTTTTTCATGGGTAGTCATTAAAGCTACTCTTCAAGTGCCCATTTAGCATTGATATCTTGATAGTTAAAAAACTGTAACGCCACCATCACATATCAACAGAGTGCATACCAAATGAAAATGTGTATGATAAAGCCAACATGATCAGCAATAAAGAAAGCACATGGGACAACAGGGGGCCACTGTGACGTTCCTAAGTCAACTCTCCAACATGAGCTTGTGAAAAACCCAAGATCTGTACAGAAGAAACTTAAGAAACCTTAATGGAAAAAGCTTCCCATCAATCTGAAAATCTGCACTGACTTCCATATTTTCTCATGTGAGGTTAAGAAATGGATTTTAAGTCATCAGTCTTGTCAACATTAATTTTAAATCACGACAACTTGTTTTTATACTTTACAATGATTGTATTTTTAGTGTTTGTACTGTGTTTTTTGTGTAGTGTGTTGTGGTTTGTGTATGGATGTTCTTGATCACCTGCCCAGGGACTGCAGATGGAAATTAGCTAGTAGCTAAATCTGGCGCAAAGCACCTCTTCTCTTCCTTGAGACTAATGTATTTGTACACGGTGCCTGATGTAAATACACTTAATAAACTAAAGTAAATATATTGAGAGTTGTGGAAAACAAAGGGCACTTGAGTCTAGAGAAATAGTGGACCCAGACAAGCAGGAGACTTGTGAGCCTATAAAATCTACCTTCAAATGTAAATACCAATTAAAGTGAACTTGTGTCTTGAAATGATAAAAGTATTTGAAATATCAGTTTCATCAGTTACTAAATTATAAAAACAATCCACATCTACATTATGAGTGTCGTTTTCCTGTACAAGTCAAGTGAGCAACAAAAACAACGTTAACACCATATAAAACACCACATAAATGACCTGATCCAGTGAAGATATTTATTAATGAACTATGGTCAAAGATCGATTCACACAAACGAACACGTGGTAAAACACACAGTGTTTGTCCCAGGTGCCAAATGGACACAATAAACATGGTCCGTCTACATGAACGACTCTTCATTTATAACTGTGGTGACTTTACAATAATTTCCTCCAAACAAGTATTTTGCAATAGCATGGATCAAGATGGGCACAAGGGAAAAATCTACTGATATATTAAGTAATAGAAAATATCACTGGTTGGCAATGCACCATGTAAATGTGGTTACTTATCGAATACGACTCTTATTTATCCTACAATACAACCTGATTAAATTCATTACAATTTTGCTCAACATTTGATTTGTTTAATATAAGTATTTACAACACTTTCATCCACAACTTACAATAACTACCACAGAAAATAGGTTCCTATACTTAGCAGGTCTTTACAAAAGGAAAACCACATTCACATCATTAACTGTGAAAACCATTATTATTATTATTGTTATTATATTAAATGATAAATTGTGCTCCAGGGAGGGTAGGTGTTTTGTTCCTGCCATTGAATACTTACAGTCACACATGTGAGTGCAGTTAGGACTCCAGAAAAGAAGAAGCCTGTTCCTTTACTCTGGTTTGTTCTGGATCTACCCAAGCTGTCACCATACCTTAAAACATGTAGATATTTAATGCTTCAGATTACAAAAGTTATCAAATACAAGTGAACAGACAACAGATCAGACAAAAGGCAAGTCTATGGGCATAGCTACACAACTGTCAAAGAGGAACACGTTCTTTAGAATATTACTACATATGTGGAAAAAAGTTTTAAGGCTTCAAAGGGAGCTGTGCAAAGTTTGTTAAATTGCCTCAAGTGATGTCACTCGAGTTTACAAGTTATAAAATACATATTGGCTGTGGAATTGTCAGGCCTCTCCTCAAGATGACATTTCTTACTACAACATTTACAAGTTAGGTTTTCACAAGGATGAAGAAAAATGTGGAAAAAAAGACAACATCTCTGGTTTAATTGTTTTAAACTGTCCATTGTGATTCTGACAATTGTATACATGTGCAGTAATAAATCAGTGGTGTACTCTTTCAGTGTCAGCTGACACTGTCACAAAGCTTTACACTACAACAGATTGTATTATACTGTATTACCTCTGGAAGGCTAGCAGGCTCCGGGAGATTTTGGGGTTAGCCTGGATCTCTGCTCTCCTCAGCTGAACGACCTCACTGAACAGCTTGTCCGATGCATCCCTAAATAGAAGAGCTTTACGTTAACAAATGCAATTAGTCTTCTATCCTCATCTGCCAGTAAACATTGGGCACAAGTCTTTAAACACGTATTTCACCAATGGTAAGATGGTTTGTCATAAAACTGGGCTGTCTAAGCATTAGAGAGACACAAATAGGTTTCCTCAATCTGAAGACATTTTCTATTGATTTCTCTCTTCTTTGAGTAAGCTGCTTTTTTAATGTCGCACATAATATGCCTGCAAACGGTCATACACCCGTCCTGTCCTACGTCCTCACCGGCTCACTCCTTTCACACTGATGTCGATTCTGCACCATTAAAACCTTTGCTGCTGGCTCCAAGGCAGAACAACCCGATTCCGCTTTTGTAAATTTTATACTAAACAGTGAGGTCTAAAAATGGCTCAATGATTGGCTGGATATGGAGGACTTAAATACTTGCCTTCAACACGAGTTTTGTAATGTTTATATCAAGCAGATGGAGAGAGGGAATAGTAGACCACGTCCATATGGAGGTCTTACACACAAATACAATTTTATTTTATAAGTTTTTCAATACTGACATTAATTTATCTGTGGTCAGAAAAACAAACAAACATTCATTTCTTGATATGGTCTGGCAATGAAAAGCATACCTCAGCAGTATGTTGATTTTCGGAAACCCCTCCCACTTCTCCCGGCACTCTGGGCACTCATTCTTGTGAGAGGATTCCCACCACAGAGCCAAACAGTGGCGGCAAAAGTTATGGCCACAGGTAAGGGTGGTGGGGTTCACTAAGATGTCGTAGCAGCAATGACAGGAGAACTCATGTTCTGAGATGTTGGTGGTAGAGGGCTTCAACTGAGGAGATTCATATGAGTGAGCAGGGCTTTCCATTAATGCCCCCAGAGTGTCATCTGATGAATCCCACTCCATCTGGTGCAACAGATACAAGTCTGAATAAAAGGAAAATCAAGGTTATGAAAGAACTAAATGGCAAAAATGACAGAACTTTAAATATTACAATGTGGGTACAGTCTAACTGCTTCTATGAGACAAGTTCACCATATCAGAGCTTTTCTATGTTTAATCCTGTTTCAATTCACATTTAATTACAATCACAATGTTTTTGTAAACCATGCTGTTGTGTTCAAAATTTGTATGTGTCTTTCTGAAAGACGTTTTTTCAATGCTAGGTATGCAGTTTGGAGAGGATGGATGACTAAATAATTAATGGCTGATTAATGGTGTGTTTCAGCACATTTGTAGTTGAATTCATTTTTTATTTGACATGTCTGCACTGCTTTACTCACAAAAGACAAGGAAACTTTGACAGAAATCAATGCAGACTAGATGTTTCCTGTGTTGGATTTTACACCTTCAGGATGTTTCACAGGTGTGCCATTTGATTGTCATACCATTAGCAAATTAAAGGAACCCAAAAGGGATTGCGATGGTGATGTCATTGTGTTGGTCGTATGATGCAGTTCGGCGGTAAGCAAAATGCAACGTAACATTTAAAAACAAGGCACAAATACCAGTGATGCCGAATGCAGAGGCAGATTTTATTATGGTCCCTGTTACCATTTGAATTGATGAAAGAAAAGAAAAGAAACACACACCCAAGGTTGGTGGGGCTTATCTCTCAAATGTTAAGATCTTTGTTGTAATCGGTCCTTAATGGCTTTTGCCTTCCACCATTAGAGACAGCATGGGTCATGACTTCACCTCAGTAATCACAGGGAAATTCAAAAAGCTATCTGATGCTGTGTTCATGACACATTGGAAGTTGAGAAATTACAAGCTCTGTCTGAGACAAAATTGTTTGAGCTCATGGTCAGGTTGGATTTTTGGCTGGGAAACTCATGATGATATTCATTGCCCACTTTAACACGACTTGGAAGTCATAATTATGGTGTCCTCCATTGTGACTGGTGAGAGAAATACTACAAATGTACTTAAAATTGAAAGTTGACAGCCACACAGTTTGTGCAAAGAAGTCTGTAATAACTGATATTAGCCCACTAGTCTACTCGAGCTTTATTGATATGATCATGATTGGCCATTGAAATGGCTTATCATCAGGGCATCTGTATTGCTGTCTGAGTTGATCATGTGACTGTATGTTTTTCATAAATCGGAAATTCCCATTGGGGATTACAGTTTTCCTCCGTTTTGAACACAGCACGAAACTGTTGTAAAAGCACGTGATAATCTCAAAATACACTCCCAGCATACATTTGTGTTAAGGAACTATGTCAGCTCCAGCTTACAAAAACACAGGTATTGTCCTTTAACGGGTGTTACCTTGACTGAAATAAGATGCCCCTGAGTACATTCAAGCAATGGAACAGTTGTGTAGGGGTGAGGAATGAGCGCAATAATGAGTTTTGGATCTATAAGGACATTAATGCAAACTCTGTTACGTTTACCAATATGTTGGTCGTGATAGCATTAGTCAAATACGTAGAGTAGCTACTACATAGATACTGAGTTAAAACAAATGGCGAGCTTGTCGGCATCATACCATGACACAAAAGTAGAGCGATGACGTTATTTTAGTCAGGTAAACGAAACTTGTCACATCATGGTCAGGACGTCAGATGTACTCTGCAACTGGCTAACTTGAAATTAGCCCCAAATGTTAGCTAGGTCAGCTACATCACTACTCTGCAAACAAAAATAACACTCAACTGTTGTTTCAGATACCAAAATGCATATCAGCTTTAGGACTGATATGCTAGTTAGCAAGCTAATGACAGCTAACAGTAGGCGCTGAATTAACATTACCTTTGCTAAGTTAGTAACGTAACTGCTAATAGTAAACGTCATTCAATAAACTCACTCGTCAACTCGTCTCAGGAACGGCCTTTGATGGGTAACCAGCTGGATGATGACATAACTACCTGGTTCGAAAAGTTACGTCTGTTTATCGCAAATCAACCCTAAATTACACCGTCCACGAGTCAGATACATGTTTCTGCTAGAGCGACAATAGACATGGCTGCTGTGGAGAGTCCCACGCACACGCCTACGCGCACGTCACAGTGTCACGCGGGAGTTGTCATTGGTCACATACTCACATATCCCTTTTTATACGTATGCCCGCAGCTGGAAGAGGTCAGGAATTAGCTCGTAGATGTTGTAAGCATAGAGGTAAAAAAACAACAACACTTGACACGCTATTAGCTTTCACTGGCGTAAGATGGCAAACGCGGCCGCCATCTTACGAAGGGAAACATGTGCTGCCTTTACATAAACAAACATTGACAAAGCCTGTATTCGACTCTAAATTTGGTATTTATTTGAAGAATAACTCGATCGACAATTGAAAAGCAGATCAAATAATAAAAATCGTTTATTTCTGCATATTCACATGAGAATGTTTACTAATTAATTTGTTGATATGGCACTAATATGTGTTATGGATTGGCAGCAACTTATCAGTGTTGCTGTGTAGGGGTTTTATATAGAGAGACATTTTAACCGGGCAGTTTTTCATGAAGGTAACTTCAATTTATAAAGCTTTCTGTATTAAAAAAGTGAAAAAGTTATGACGATCTATTTGCCTTAGATCCTCATAAACTGATGCTTATGACCATCAACAGACAAGCCACTGATTCTGTGACGTTCCTGTTTTCTCATATTGTACTGAGCACCTGTCAGTCCATGTGATCCAAGTTACAGGTCACAAGACAAAACATAACAGTGCATCTAATTTTTAGATATTTGTGGTTCACAATCACAGATGCTTCATAAAAGACAACCATGTTCTTGTTGGCACTTTATGGCAAGCAGCAGAATTCTTTTGTATTCACTTTCTACTGAATGTCCTTGGACATTGTGTGGATGGAGCATAACAGGCCAGCGTCGTGCTCCCTTCTTCCTGCACTTGAGTTGGATGAACAGCAAAGGAATGGCCTGGAGGCCTTCTTCAGACAGAAGCAGAAGGTGGGAGAGCTGAAGGACGATGACTTAGAGAAGATCTGTGAGCTGGGTGCAGGAAACGGAGGGGTTGTCTTCAAGGTCTGCCACCGACCCTCTGGTCTGTTGATGGCGAGGAAGGTAAGCTGCGGCCCTGATAGCTGACTAAATGGAGATCTTTAGTTCAATCAACATCTGCATGGAGCACATGGTACTTATCTTTAATATTTGATGATTACCAGTGTATTTGCACAGGATTAACTTTGAGTGCTACTTTGGAGATGAGTGAAAATGTTTTCTCTTCCACGTACAACCTCACTTTTATTGACACAAACCAATTGTTTTTGGATGCCTTGAATTTCATAGATCATATTGTTATGCTCTCCATGTTTTCCAACCCTGCTGGCTGTATAGGACGGTGGCTCCCTGGACCGGTCGCTGAAGAAGGCAGGGAAGATCCCAGAGAAGATCTTGGCAAAGTCAGCATCGCTGTGAGTAGCTGCAACACCTCTCCTACTGGTTTCATGCTCCAGTCGTCTCACTACAGCTCTATTTGTTATCACTGATTTAAAAAAATATATCTATTCATTTATTCTAGTCTCATCTATTCTATGTTGTAGTGTTGTCATGTTGTTTTTGTCCTCTGATCATTGAAGAAAAAACATATAATGCACTGTTAACAAATAAACTCTATTTAAGTGTTAAACTACCTTTTTTCAACCAGCCATGACACAAGATTCTTAATACCCAATAATGCATCTGCAATAAGAATCTAATCATATAATGACACACTGATAGAGGTCATTATTTTGGCAATGAGTACTAATCATCAAATAGTCATATTTTAATCTTCATGATGTACATGGCAATAAAAATATTATTCATTCACTCTGAATGAAGTCTCATGTGATTAAAATGACCTGTTTCTGGATGACAATAGGTTTTTGTATTGTTTTTTGTGGGGTTGTTTTACATCTGCTATGTAGTAAACTAATGCTTTGAGTAAGTTTTCTGTTATTTCCCACATCCCATGAAACATCTTTGGTTGAACTCAACACAGTTCACAAAGTAAAAGCAGCTGTGATATTACTTGTTGGTTTAGTGTACTTGCCAGATGAACAGTTTTATATTCATGTATTTTTTTGAGTTTATTTATTTTAAATAAAAAATGAAGTTACTTTCTGAAGGAAAATTCCATCTTTACCAAGAAAGTGTATTTACATGTGGTTAGTATTTTTTTTCCCATCTTTATAGATTGGGAACATCAGTAGTTCTGAGCCACAGAAAATCACCTCAGTGAAAGAAACCACAGAATCGTTCCTCCTCAGACGACTATGTGTTCAACACAGCTATTGTAATAAATCCAATAATAGAGCTAATAGGAGGTCAGACTGCTGCAGGTGCAGTCAGGTAGGTGGGAGGAACTAAGGGAAGGTCTGGGGACGGTTTGATGGAGTTAACAGTGAGATAATATGATTCACAGTTTGACTGCTAAATTTGTTGTCCCTTTAAGAATATGTACATCATCATAATCATCACACAATCATTATTAAAAGACACTCGTCTTTATTTGCACAATGTTAAACAAACAAAACAGAAAAAGACCACTTTTTTCATATTCATATATTATTATAATTTTTTAAAACATTTTCATACTTATATATTATTATAAAAATTCAATCTTTTTTACTTTTTCATATTTATATATTATTCTAAAAATTCTATCTAAAAAAGTTTTTTTTCATACTTTACAAAAAGAGCAGGTCTAGATCGACTTTTCATTCTAGAGAGACCCAACACTCCTCCATGAGCAGCACTTGGCGAAAATGGCCACGAAAAACTGCCTTTTTTAAAAAGGCAGAAACGTCAGAAGATCCGAGACTCAAGGTGGGTCTGCTTTGACCGGTTGGGGTGAGAGAGATAGAGAGAGAGAAAGGTTGGGAGAGAGAGAGAGGTGTAGGGAGTGGGGGACAGGGACACAGACATGTTCAACCTCAATAATAATAACAGCTATAATAATAGAGGGATTATAGTTTGTAGTATTTATAATAACTACTACAATGACAACACTGATAATAATGATAATATTGATACTGATGTTGATAGTAATAGTAATAATAATAATAATGATGATGATGATGATGATGTCAGAGGGTATCAACCATGGTCCCAGCAGTAGATTGGTCCATGGTGACCTGCAGGATAAGAAAACACAAAGACTCCGGAGAAGACGTCAAGTTGGTAACATGAATTAATGAGACTGTGAGAGCCATTTTAGGTGCACGTTTATTCATGGAGCGTTGTTCCTACTGTGATTGGTCAATTTCATTTGAGTATTATTGGTATTTGTACTTGCGTTATTTGAGTTATAGGTTATAGCGATATATGTTGTTGTTTACGACAGTTTGAGCCGTAAAGTGGCGTACTGCACATGTGCAGTAATGCCCTAAAAACATGTGAGATGAGTATTTTTAGAAAATTCTGCAAGTGTGGATCGAAGTCACGTAGGTAACTTATGGAGGAAAATCAATGAGGAGTGGCAGCAGCTGTGGGATCAGGAGACAAGAGTGAGACATCTACATTCAATAAATAATAAAGTGGATATTAAGAGAAACTTAGGATGAGGTATTAATGACCAGACTTAGAATAGGACACAGTAACCTTAATGGGACTCCACATCAAACTGGACTCAGCATTGTCAGGTACCAGAGACTGTGGAACATGTACTAACTAACTGCAGGAAATCTATGACAGACAGAAAGGACATGATGGAGGGAATGAAAAGTTCAGAAATAACAGGAGCAGCTGTAAATAATATACTGGAATGTGATGGAAGTGAACGAGAAAAAAAGCATTTATTCAGCTTTCTTAAGAGAACTGGACTGATAGGAAGAGTCTGAGTTACTGGACGATGTAGTGAGGAGTTACCTCCAGAGGACAGCAGTAGTGACACACTAAGGATGCAAGCTGCCGATAAACGCCAAAGAAGAAGAGGAAAGTTCAGACATGACCCTGGCACTGAAGTATGAGGTGTTCTGGACCTCATTACTAATAAAACAGTAACCTATTAACTTACATGTTGGCTCTGAACATACAAGGGAGATCTACTGTATCAGATAGGATAGTTCTGAATCATCACCAGTGCATACAGCATAGGACTTGGTGGTAACATATTTAACATCCATTTGGAACCAAAATTATTCAACACCCCATGAGTATTTTATGTTTATTGGCAAAATATACTATTTATCAGCTGTTTGCAATAATCAAATGACACAAGAACAGTTTAAATAGCTCAATACAATAGTTTTTTTCCTGGTCTGTATAGCGATGAAACAAAACTGACTTTTCAAGCCTATGGATGAGCAGTATTTCTGAAGAAGGAAGAATGAAGCTGACAAGAACACCCTGCCTACAGTGAAACATGCTTGGCATATTGTAGAACTGAAGGCCTTTGGTGTCTGGCTATGCATCTCGTTTGCAACAGGTCATAGCAGCTGAAGGGTCTACAAAGAACTAGAGACACTTATCATTAAGGGGTTGAATAATTCTGAGACTGCAGTAGTCGGTAAAAGTAGCATTTTGTGTTATATTTGGGGGGTAAAACACTTGTAATATCTGTTGCAACTTGCAATGGGCTATATAAACTGGTCTTGTTTGATTTGATTATTGCAAACAGCTGATAAATAGCATATTTTGCCAATAAACTTAATGCAAAATTAGGGTAGAATAATATTGCCTCCAACTCTATACATAATACACAGCAGTGTTCACAAACCGTGTAAGGGGTGTAGTTATACACCCTCTGCTCTCCTGAGAATCTGAAACCTATCAACCCATGTTGTTTTGGTAATATTCTTCTGAATTGTTCATGAGACCTGTGCATGGTTTTCCCTGGGGAAAATTATGGAAAATCTGCATCACCTTGCAAAGGATAAACAGGTGTAGATGACGACTGGAATAACTAGATTCCAATAATATTTGATTCTGTTAACAGTTGTGCAAATTAATTGGTGGCTTACTAATCAGGGTTTAGTAAGTAGGGTTTACAAAGAATCAGTAGTTTACTTAATCACTTGTTGTGTACACTTATATGAAAGCTGTTCACTACTTTCACCAAACAACATAAATGAAACTATTTAACTGTATATTATTTATTTTAGATAGATCTAGTAAAATAATTAAAATGCTCCTAAACATGATCTTAATGGGTCAGTAATTATAAAAACTGAGAGTCATTCTTTAAATAAATACTCTTGATACTTAAATACGTTCATCACTAATAAATCATAATTCATTTGAGAGAAATGTTTACACTTTTTAAAATTTGTATGATTTCGTGTTAGAAATATTTAAATTATGAGAATGCCTCTACAAGTTCTACAAAATAAATTAAATACGATAAAGTAAAAGTGCATATCGGTGCGTGTTTTTGGCAACATTAATCATGTAGCATACCGGAGTGATTAGAGACCTTTAGAGATAGTTCAGTTTTTAAGTATTCTTTATTTTATTTTTAGGGGTTGGAACATGATTTAAGACACAAAAAATACATTTCTGATAATTAAAAAAATGACTGAAAATTTAAGATAAAATGTAAAAATGTTTCTGATTTGAATTGTATCTGATGTAGGTCTCAGGACCAAAAAGTTGTAAATAGAAGTAATTGTTAATGTTTGGTATTCTCACAATGAATTTAGTAAAAGTAAAGTAAAAATCCTTCATTTGCGTGGAAAAACGACGATATGTGGTAAAATAACGAGCAGTATTTGTATGACGTGTCCTCTACTGTCCAGTAGATGGCGATATGCGCCGTCCAGCTCCTGCTATCCTGGTAAAGCCCCCCGCTGCATGAAAAAATAACACAAGAAGAAGAAGAAGAAGAAGCAGTGGTGGCGCAACTAAGCTAGCAGAGGCTGTGGGGCAGTTCGTGACAGCCTGTCATCATCCATAATAACGCTACAATTTAGCTTAATTTATTATTCACTCTGCTTTTCTTATGACATCCTTCAAATCCGGTACACTATGTTTGAGGTAATGTAGACAACTTAGCTGCTGTTCGTATTATTGTACAGCTCGCTGTCTTCATAGTTAAGCTAACAGACAGTTCATACCAGTTAACCGGGTATGCAGATAAATAAGAAGTACCTTAGGTGTGGGTCGACAGGACTGACATTTGTCTGAATATTATCCCCTTTGGCTCCAACATTTAACAACACTAACTAACGTGATGTACTCAGAATAGCTTGGTAGCTAGCTAGTTAGCTTATGACGTTTTCTGTTGAACTGATCCATTGATTAATACAGAACTTGCCCGGGGGAATGATTAACCTCTCCGGACTCCTGGGAGGTACTTGGCTGTCATTTGTGAAATGTTAGTAATAAAACAGACATGCAGCGCATGATGTCAGAGAAAAGGGTAGGTCGTCTAGCAAAACAGAAGTTTTTAAAGCCAGCAGGCTGCTGTGGTGTTTTTGTTCTCCTGCATTTATGATTGGTGTTAGTTGTTTGTCACAGTCTCAGTTATGTGCACCTTCATTAAAGGTGTGCACAAAAAGTGTCACTGTTTTGTAAATATGATTTTTGGCATTATGCTTGGTCACAATACATTTACTAAACGTGAGCAGAGCAAATGTTGACTTACTGCAACTAATGATTCAATGATTAACAAGAAATCTGACAATGATTTGCTGTATTGAAAAATCTTTTACGCTCTAAAATGTCAAAAATAGTTATTATTAAACCGTTTCTTGTCATAATAACCTATCCTGTTATGATAACAGTTTGTTTTTTAGAAGTTATGATGATTTTTTTTTATACATGACAGTTTTGTTATATAAAAAGATAAAGTGATATGTTGTTATCACCAGAAGTTTCTCATCCAACAATGAGAAAATATTTCAAAATGACATGAAAAATATCTTTTTATAAGGTGCAAGCAACCTTGCAAAAATGTTGTTTGGAGAGAATGAGCAAAAATATCTACATATTGTCATCATAATGGGAGCATTTAGACTCTAGGAGATTACGCTTCATATCACAAAGGTTTTAGGAGAAACTGAACATTAAATCCTCTTTGAATGAAGGATGTTGAATTAGTTTTACTTTTGTTGTACTTGAATGTGTGTAATCATCCTAAACAGTGAGTAGAGCTAGTGGAGGAAAATGCATCTTCTATGGCAACATTAGCTCAACATTATAAGAGCAAATATTTGTATAGATACATGTTAGATTCATCAGAAATTGGTGAACCCTGACTCACCACTGTGAGCTTTATTCTGGGTATGATGGTATGCTCTCAACCCACAGGCATACACACAGGTATACCTTAATATACTGTACACAGCAGTTTTTGTGCTGCTCCTATAGTGCTGATGTCTTTATAGTTCACCTCATGCTGGAAAAATTTGCAGACTGGTTTAAAACTCTAATTTGATTTCTTGGGGTGCTTTTAAATCTCTTGAAAGTTGTGGAGACAGAATTGTTTGGGTATCAGTGCTTTAAGTGATATTTTTAAATGCATGGCTCTTTGGGTTGTTATGTATTGTCCATTTTTGTGTGTGTTGTGTCTTTTTACAAGACTTGTTTTAATAAACATATCCATATCCATGGATATTAATATTTTAAGATGAGTATGAGGAGCACATTTCCATTCTTGATTTAATGTGTTTTGGCTCAGTTTTAGATTGATTGTTATTGCTTCATATTCTGAAACTCATTCCTGGTGAAGGTAGAGATTGACTTATTAATAAACGTGACAGTTATCAGGAGCTCACAACCTTATTTTGCATTATTTCAGCTGCCTGCCTGTCTACCAGGTGTGCAGTTGACAATATTGTATTTCATGTGAGACCACAGCAGGACTGGCTGTGTTGGTAGCATTCTTGGAACAATACACTCTTGCACCCAAGTTGTAACAATGGGACTTTTGTTTTGTGTGCTCTCGTAAACATGGCCTTACTTGTGTAATGTTAACTTTTTGGAAGCCAAAGGTGTCAACATATGAAGCTTTCAGGGGTCAGCTTGCTGTGATTCTCTGCACATACAGAATTTTGTTTCAACCAAATGAAACATGCATTATTATGGACAGCCTTTTCCCTGTAATTGCAGCTCCCCTCAACTTGTGGCCATGTGTCATAAAAGGTTCCAACATTTTGTACTGTATGTACTTGGAGAAGTTTGTAAGTGAGCATGATGTGATGGTCTTTATTTCTTAACAGGATCCTGAACTCCAAGATCCTTTGTCACTCAGTTTAAATGAAAACTATGATGGACAGAATTCACCACATCATGATTCAAAAAAAGCACCAGCCAGTCCTGACTATAATTGTGAAACACCAGAGATTCAAGTAATCATTAAAGAGGAAGAGGAGGGCTGGACTGTGAGTGAAAATAGTGAGTGACTCCTCTTAGATATGAGCAAACCCTCACTAAATGACACACATTCTTAGTTGTTTGTGCTGTTTCATGTTTTTGTTTGACCTTTTTGTTAGACACAGATGAAAGCTTCAGCTCAGAGGCAGAAAAAGAGGATACTCCCACTCCCCCCCGTCATCCCCACCTCAAAGAATCTGAGAAGGAGAGCACCATTTCATGCAGAGTAAAGGGACAAAGGAGAGTATATTTGGTGGAGAAATGTTCGGAGGAGTCTGTCGGCCCTGCTCTCTGTGGGCAAAGCTCCTCTGCCAGAGAGGGGAGGCAGAGACACATGCTCTGGGACTCTGATGGAAAACCTAAGGTTTCCTGCATATGTGGAAAAACAGCAGGAAATGTGACTGTGCATCAGTGCAAGAACACGGTACATGAGACAGCCCCACGTCACGAAAGGAACATGAAATCCCATCACAGAACAAATGCAGTGGATGAGAGTCACGGTCGAGACGAGAGCCTGGAAGCAAAACAGAGCACATCTTTGCCAACAGAGGCAGAACTGCATGGGACCAAAAGATCAGCACCTCACCAAACAGTATGTAAAAATACAATACTGATAGTTAACAGCAGTCAGTGTAAAAACATCAATAATCAGAATCAGAATCTCTTTATTGTCATTGTACAAGTACAACGAAATTGAAATAGCAGCTCTTCAGTCGCAGTGCAATTTAAAAAGTGAAACAAGTGAATAAATATAAAATCTACACATTTACAGATTTGCACTAGAATGCTCAATGCACAATATTGGTGTTATGAAAGTTAAAGTTTTATGTTTTGTGCATTATTTAGTGCTATGACAGCTCTGGGAAAGAAGCTGTTTTTCAGCCTATTTGTTGTTGCTTTGATGGCCCTAAAGCGCCTCCCAGAGGGCAACAGTTCAAGTAGGTGGTGACAGGGATGGGATGGGTCTCTGAGGATGCTGTGGGATCTCCTGAGGCAGCGTGTTATGTAAATGTCCTCCAGAGATGGAAGAGGGCAGCCACTGAGTTTTTGGGCAGTGTTGACCTTCTGGAGCATCTTTCTTTCTGCTGCAGTGCAGCTGGCAAACCACAGCAAGATGCCGTAGCTCAGCACTGACTCAATAAAAACAGAATGCAACCGTTAGCAAAGCAACGTTTTACCAACAACAGTTTTAAGAAGTGTTTCTTCCATGTAGTAATATCCTCTATATTATATATACTATTATATATTTATATTTTATAAGCTTCTCTGTGAGCTTTCGATGATGCCTCTTTCATACCCAATCATGACACTGTCAGCTTTTACAAATTAACATGTTTACCTGTGAAAAGTACCAAACAGCTGTCCGAGTCTTTCTTTAATATAGTGCTGGTATCAAACTCAGATTAAGAATGAGTTAGAAAAATCTATTAGGTTAATGAGGTAAAACCTTAAATACATTTCCTTTCAAGTGTAAATCAAAAAGGATTTGAAAATAATCACATTGTGATTAATTCTGTTTTACAAATCATCCTAAATTGTTTTGGACTTGTACTTATTTAACATTATTCAAACGTGAGTCATTTGTAGAAAGAAAGTATTATCTTCTATTTGTTACATATGGTAAAAAAATACATATCACTATTCTCTGTTTCTAACAGTAGGAATTGAAGACTTGTCCACCAGTGGAGCAGAATAGGCAGCTTCATGTGGCAGCTTCATGTGGCATGTGGCAGCTTCATATGGCAGCTTCATGTGGCATGTGGCAGCTTCATGTGGCAGCTTCATGTGGCAGCTTCATGTGGCAGCTTCATGTGGCATGTGGCAGCTTCATATGGCAGCTTCATGTGGCAGCTTCATGTGGCAGCTTCATATGGCAGCTTCATGTGGCAGCTTCATGTGGCATGTGGCAGCTTCATGTGGCAGCTTCATGTGGCATGTGGCAGCTTCATGTGGCAGCTTCATGTGGCAGCTTCGTATGGCAGCTTCGTGTGGCAGCTTCGTGTGGCAGCTTCTTGTGGCAGCTTCATGTGGCAGCTTCATATGGCAGCTTTATGTGGCATGTGGCAGCTTCATGTGGCAGCTTCGTGTGGCAGCTTCGTGTGGCAGCTTCGTGTGGCAGCCTCGTGTGGCAGCCTCGTGTGGCAGCTTCGTGTGGCAGCTTCGTGTGGCAGCTTCGTGTGGCAGCTTCGTGTGGCAGCTTCGTGTGGCAGCTTCGTGTGGCAGCTTCGTGTGGCAGCTTCGTGTGGCAGCTTCGTGTGGCAGCTTCATGTGGCAGCTTCATGGGGCAGCTTCATGGGGCAGCTTCATGGGGCAGCTTCATGGGGCAGCTTCATGTGGCATGTGGCAGCTTCATATGACAGCTTCATGTGGCAGCTTCATGTGGCAGCTTCATGTGGCAGCCTCATATGGCAGCTTCATGTGGCAGCTTCATGTGGCAGCTTCATGTGGCAGCCTCATGTGGCAGCTTCATGTGGCATGTGGCAGCTTCATGTGGCAGCTTCATGTGGCAGCTTCATGTGGCAGCTTCACGTGGCAGCTTCATATGGCAGCTTCATGTGGCAGCCTCATATGGCAGCTTCTTGTGGCAGCTTCGTGTGGCAGCTTCATGTGGCAGCTTCATGTGGCAGCTTCATATGGCAGCTTCATGTGGCAGCTTCATGTGGCAGCTTCATGTGGCAGCTTCATGTGGCAGCCTCATATGGCAGCTTCATATGGCAGCTTCATGTGGCAGCCTCATATGGCAGCTTCGTGTGGCAGCCTCATGTGGCAGCTTCAAGTGGCATGTGGCAGCTTCATGTGGCAGCTTCAAGTGGCATGTGGCAGCTTCATGTGGCAGCTTCATGTGGCAGCTTCATGTGGCAGCTTCATATGGCAGCTTCATATGGCAGCTTCATGTGGCAGCTTCATGTGGCAGCTTCATATGGCAGCTTCATATGGCAGCTTCATGTGGCAGCTTCATGTGGCAGCCTCATATGGCAGCTTCATGTGGCAGCTTCATGTGGCAGCTTCATATGGCAGCTTCATATGGCAGCTTCGTGTGGCAGCTTTGTGTGGCAGCTTCGTGTGGCAGCTTCGTGTGGCAGCCTCATGTGGCAGCTTCATGTGGCAGCTTCATATGGCAGCTTCATGTGGCAGCTTCGTGTGGCAGCTTCGTGTGGCAGCTTCATGGGGCAGCTTCATGGGGCAGCTTTGTATGGCAGCTTCGTGTGGCAGCTTCATGGGGCAGCTTCATGTGGCAGCTTCATGTGGCAGCTTCATGTGGCAGCCTCGTGTGGCAGCTTCATGTGGCAGCTTCGTGTGGCAGCTTCGTGTGGCAGCTTCATATGGCAGCTTCATATGGCAGCTTCATATGGCAGCTTCATGTGGCAGCTTCATGTGGCAGCTTCATATGGCAGCTTCATGTGGCAGCTTCATGTGGCAGCTTCATGTGGCAGCTTCATGTGGCAGCTTCATGTGGCAGCTTCATATGACAGCTTCATGTGGCATCTTCATGTGGCAGCCTCATATGGCAGCTTCATGTGGCAGCTTCATGTGGCAGCCTCATATGGCAGCTTCATGTGGCAGCTTCATGTGGCAGCCTCGTGTGGCAGCCTCGTGTGGCAGCTTCGTGTGGCAGCTTCGTGTGGCAGCTTCGTGTGGCAGCTTCGTGTGGCAGCTTCATGTGGCGTGTGGCAGCTTCATGTGGCATGTGGCAGCTTCATGTGGCAGCTTCATGTGGCAGCTTCATGTGGCAGCTTCATGTGGCAGCTTCATGGGGCAGCTTCATGGGGCAGCTTCATGGGGCAGCTTCATGTGGCAGCTTCATATGGCAGCTTCATATGGCAGCTTTAGGGCCTTAGATTCTGCTAATGAACAGAAACAGGTGATATTAGTCAGGCTAAAAAGAGCCATTTACAGCCTGTCTGTCCAGTTAACAGAGTTTGGTGAATTCAACTTGAAAAACACAGACAAGCCACATGATTAGAAAAGAGACTTTTAGGATAATGTGAAAATGTTCCTGCATGATGCCCAAAGATTTTTTAAATTAAGTATTTTATTCAATCCTTTTAGTTTTGTGTAAGTATCAAACACATTTTCCAAGCATTATTCAGGACCTTTATATGTTTGAGATTGTCCACAGTTGGTGTCTCTACAGACCAGATTCACTTTGGGGGTAAATATCCCCTAACAATGCACTCATACTGCTGTGCTCTGTATTTAGGAGCCCCTGATGTCACATGGACTCAAGATGTCATCTACCAACTTAAAGGACCAAACGCTCCATTTGACTGTCAGACTGCAGGCAGGGGAGGAGGAGGAGGAACAAGATGAAGTGATTGGTGGTTTAATCAACTCTGATGGAGAAGTGGTTGAATGGGAAGACAGTAAGTTATTCATAAACCATGTTTACTGTATAGCCACAACTTATGTAAACAGTACATGTTTATTTCTTTTTTAGTTTTATATTTGAGTTTATTTTGCTAAAAGATAATCAGTTAAAAATAATTTTCATTTTAATTTGCAATTAAATACACATACAGTACCAATCAAAAATTTGGACACAGTTTCCCATTCAAGTGGATGGGAAGGTATGTCCAAACTATTGACTGGTACTGTAAGTATTTGCAAAATGTGACTTTATTGTGCTGAGTCAGAGTGTATTTGTTTTCTGCTATTTTGTTCACATTCACACTTGACTTGAGTTGCTGGTCATAACACACAGCATTAGTCAAATACAATGTACAGTCATATTATCATTACATGTTCTTGTTATGTTAGGCCTGAATGCATGAACAACAGGTTTAAAATACTGTTGAAGATGTTGAATATCAGTTGTCAGGTATGCCAGGTGTCTGAACCTGAGCTTACTATCTTGACTTTTACAGGGGACAGTCCTGACCAAGGCTCTGGTTGCACAGAAAGTCCTCAGCCTAGCAAGGTAATTTGTCTTAAGACACAGTTTAGAAATTAACACTTATTAATACATAGTACAACGTAGTAGAGTTGAGCCTACATTTGCCCTGTGAAACCTGAAAAAAGTGACATTTCATAATGCAGATTTTCCATTGTAACAAAGCTGGGATAACTACATGGACTTGCCTTTGAAAACAAAGAGTTTTCCACTTGTTTAATGAATTGTCATCGCTGTCCCCAGAGTCCCCCCCAAAACCTTAATTTTGACTGATGTCCCTGCTGCAGGTGTCTGCTAAAAAGAATAATTTTTGTAGGGATGAAGGAGAGTTGAAATCCTCACAAATGACAGCTGTCTAAGTTTTGAGATACTCAGTTTGAATGAGCTAAAATACTAGGCTTCATAGTATGTGTCACCTTTGAATTTCAACATCAAAATATACAGTAACAGTGAGCCTTAGTATCAGAGTCTGACTGCAGCAAAGATCAATAGGCAGGATTACAAATGAACAGCTACCATTTGTTTGCAGCACTGTGCTATCCTGCCTCTTTGTCCACTTTCATAAGAAAAACAGCCACTGGATAGTTTAGATTATATCCTATAACTATCACCATTTACTGCTGTTACTAATGGAATATTTTGGGGTTACATGTCTGATGTTTTTTAATGATTATGATCACAGGGTGGCGTCCTATCTGAGTCTCAGCTGCAAGGCCAAAACCAGAGAGACAGCAGTAGTCCAACCCTCATCATGGAAGCTGTGCCTGGGGGGGAAGATGAAGAAAGGGAAAAAGGAGAGAAAAAAGAGATCCCAGTAAAAATGGCAGCCGTTTCGTCCTTAATTCGTGGTAAACACAAGAAAAAGACTTTACAGGTTGTAGATAGTAGTTGTGACTCTATTCTGAGGTTATCGTCTTCCGTGCATGCTTTCTAGGAAAGAGACAGAGAAGAAAGAAGAAGCTTCCAGAAATAACCGTGGTATCATCGGACATCTCAGACACAGAGAAAGAAGTCCCTGCAAATCCTGGTGAGTGACGGAAATACAAGGAGAATTCTCCACAATATTCATGGAAGTAGTTCATGTGAAGGATTCAGAAGAGAAATAGTCAAAGGTAGAATGTTATATTCTTAACTTGGCATTCAGAATTCAACATCTGTATAATAAGTGTTTCTTTCTCTGTTAATATTTTCTGCTGTGTTACTTTGTCACAAAGTAAAACGAAGGGGCAGAAGAAAGATTTCTAAAGCTCCACTGTCATCTGGTGGAGGTGAGTGTTCCTCTTAATCTTTACTGTGATATTTATGCTTCTGTAATGCTAATTATGCATGTATTGTTTTGTTTATAATCAGAATCACTTTTATCTTACAGTGCCAAGGCGAACCCAACGAAAGAGAAATGTCCCTACCGTAATGGAATCAGAAGAATTCAACTCAAAAACTGTCCGTCGTGTTGCTGGTAAGACATGAAAACTCCCAGGTTCATAAGTAGGGTTGGGTCGCGTTTTGATTTGGTCCAGTTCTTCTCATTGGTTATGTTTTATATATTTCATATTATTTATGGTAGAAAAGAATGTCTACATAAAGACGTGGACATTTATGGGATTTCAATTTTAAATAAAGCACAGTGGAGTTTTGACAGAGTAAGTCACAGAGAGCTGATCAACACAATAGGTGACATGTCTTTCCTGTTACATGGAAAACTGAAAAAGACTATTCGATACCCAACCTAACATTAGTTTCATGTTTCAGAGGCAATAGACTTTTTTTTTCTTCTTTGACTAGCAAAGCGACCATACAGAAGGAAGAAAGATACCAAACCTGCTGCTGAAGGAGACGGAGAACACAAAGCTGCTTCTGCTGGTAAGACCAAAGAAAACTTCTACCCAGTCATCCCATGGTGATCTGAGTGTGTTAACTGGTAATGTAGTTCATTTTAAACGTACTCCAGCTGCGATGGCTGCCTGTACTTAAATCAGCCTGCTGCATCAGAAACCATGAGGAACAATGATTTGAATGCAGGCCTGTGTTGGTCTTTTTCCAATGTTTTCTAAGGCACTCATTAACACAGTGTTTCCCATAGAATGACAGTGTAACTGTGGTGAGCTTCTCTCTTGTATGCATCTGCTCCGTTGACTCTTCATAAGCAGGTTATTTTATAAAGTTGGTCAAAAAGCTCGATTTTTTTTTTGCTTGCCTTTCCATTTTCACATCAGTAGGTGAGCTGCATGCGGAGGAGGCTTGTTGTTGATGACCTATCACAACGATCAATCCAACGTGATACCAAATGACTTTGGCATGAACCTGGTATACTGACAAGCTTTTAATAAACAACAGCATAAGTAGGCCTAGATTAAACAGGAGAGGTTCCACCATAATTATTGCATTTACAGTAGAGATTAGTAGAGAGTAGTAGAAAACGTCTCTCTGTTTCTCTGCAGAGCATCTTTAACTGACTCAAGAATCAAAAGGCACAGGAGGGGTTGAGCTAGTGGAGATTGTCCATTAGTTAAATCGATTGCAGATGTTGTTTTTCTTTCAGACAGATTTTTAAAAAATGCTAAAATGGTATAGTCATCCAAGTGCAGAGCAGCAGCAGTTCCAGTCAACCCTGTTTCACTTCTCAGCAAAAAAAACAGCATTCTTGACATGCTAATAAGTCCTATTTACAGATAGTAACAGTATTGCAACAGGTCATTGTAGATGCATGTTATACAGTAGTCATTTTAAACATATGTTAAAGTAAATCCCTGATGGTTGGAGTCTTATGATATTCTTTTTAAATAATGATCTTTTTTGTGTACTGAAACAAAGAAAATGTCTTTCTGTGACAAAAGGCTTAACTGCAGCTCTAACACTTTGTTTCTTGTGCACAAACACAATTCAAGCACTCAGTGTCGTAAAACGTGATCTCGATAAGTGTATTTTTCTCTCTTGCGGGTGGTGACATAATCACCTGCAGCTCTGCCTAAACTGCTGCAGTTATTTTCCTTTCCTCAATGTGACCAAGTCTGGCAACTGTTCTGAATATAAACAGACTGATCTGCATCTTGCTCAACATGAATAAGTGACTAACAAGCCAGTTGCATCACCTAGGAAGTTATAGCAACATTCAAATATAGACTATTAACACAGAATCTGATTAGCATGTTACAGGATTCTAATAGATCTGTAAGCTCATTTTGTAAGTATTACATTAACAGCCTAAGATTGTAACTTGACCTTCTCTTTCACCACGTAGTGAAGAAGCGCCCTGGCAGAAAAATGGTCTGTGTTCCTTTAGAAATCCCTCCTGAGCTCCTAAAGAAGCCCAAAGAGAAGATAGAGTACCATTGCTCTGTGTGCAGCAAAGAATTCCCTCATGCTTACAAACTAGAGAGGCACGAGTTGATCCACACAGGAGAGAAACCCTACTGCTGCTCCATCTGTGGTCGTGGGTTCAACCAGAAGGGAAATCTCAAAACGCACTACAAAGTCCACTACGGTGAGTGTGAATAATTCTTTTATTTACAATAATAATTATGCATTATTGTCTGTCTAGAGTGTATACACTCTAATATATAATTGATTTGTCTAGAAGCTCCTAAATTAAATGCCATCATAGCCTTTTCCTGGCTATGTTGTGATACACAGACAAAACTGAGTTTTTCAAACCAATTCTTCCTCAAAATTACTTAACTGTGATGTAGGGCTGTGACAATAACCCCAACACCACGGTCATATGATGCCTGCTGCAGAGTTGAGCTCATCACCGTCATAACAGCGATTTTATTTGTGTGTTGGCTGGTGAAAGCCACAGGAGTGCATATGGTGTGCTATATGAAATAAAAACACAATCGTTTGTAATTATTTCTTGGCTTGAATACTTGTGATATCTACAGATGACATTCAGTTGATTATGTAACGACACCCAGTCTCCTATGGGATGATTTGAATGGCTAGGGGGGTTGGCTAGTCTGGTGCTGCTATGATTGATTAAGAGGGAAGGAGAAGAAAAGGAAGCTTTATAAACAAAACTGATTTGAGCACAGTACTCATTGTAAACCAGGTGTCGTCTGATCTATTTCATACATAATGGAAGTATTGTTTTACACAAAGAGTTCAACATGATTTCTCTCCTTTACAAAGGTCGTAAGGGTGCTGTGGATTTTGACGATGAGGTGAATCCTAAAGAGTCAGAACTCTCTGAATACTTGAAGTCTCTGCCAGGGGAGTCCAGGATCAGATCATCCCTCCATTGCATGGAATGTGGAAAAAAATGTGACAGTCAGTCATCTTTACAAGCACACCACATTACTACACATACAGAACCAGCTGGTGAGCCTGACGCAGTCGAGCACAGCTCATCTCAGCTTTTCTTCTGCCGCCGCTGCGGCACTCAGTTCACTGACAAAGAAAAGTTGGAAGAACATATGAAAACCCACGTCAAGGAGAAGCCCTACTCATGTCCTGACTGTGGCAAGAGGTTCATCAATGAGAGCTACATACAAATCCACCAGCGCATCCATACTGGTGAGAAACCGTTCCTCTGCTCCCAGTGCGGCAGAGGTTTCCACACGGCCTCCTCTCTCAAGCTACATGAGATGCAGCACTCCGGGGAAAGACCGTTCGCATGCTCCATCTGTGGGAAGACGTTTCGGATTAATTCGTACCTAACAGCACATTACCAGACCCACATTAAAGATAGACCTTTCATTTGTAGTGTCTGTGGCAAAGGCTACTCCAGAGCCGAGGAACTGAAGGTGCATCACAGGCTTCACACCGGAGAGAGACCCTACGAGTGTGGGCAGTGTGGGAAGAGCTTCATTTACCGCCAGGGTCTGCGGCAGCATCAGCGCACTCATGCTGGAAGACGTATCGGGCCGACCAGACAACTGGGTAGACCGAAGCAAGACACCAGGCTGGACATCTAACAGTTCATCGAATGGATCATTTTTGTTGTTAACTGTGTTTGAAAATATTACAGTAAATAGTACTTCCCTCCTGATCTTCCTTACATTCCTGCCACCTGGTATTGTTAGGATTTTATTGATACTGATTCTGATACCGACACTGCTTATCAATGCCAATACTAGTGGACTCTAATAGATTTTCTCCCTTATTCGGCAAAACTGTACAGACATGAAAATATGTGGTTTAGTGATTATTGGTAATTAGAGTTAAGGGCTCTGGTCATCTCCCCTACAGTTGAGCAATACTAAATTAACTACCACGTTGTCAGGCTGCTCCCACAAAGTTCAAAGTTCAAACTTCCTAGAGCCATAAATAAATCAAGTTTGACCCACTTCGCTGTATTTGCTTTAGGAGCTGCAGAGCTCATCATGTGAGCAATTCTTTGGCTGGTTTTGTCAAAAGGCAAAATTTGCAGATTATATTTACAAACTAGAAAGCACTCGGAGAGTGCAGACCTCCACCAAGGCTGCTCAGTTTCCCCATGTTGGCATTTCACTCCAGAGCAAAAGTCCCATGATGTAACCCTCTGAATTAAGTTATTAGAAAGTTTGACAGGAAAAATGAAAACAAAATCTTTGCAATTTACTAAAATCTTTATTTATTGTGGCTGTTAGTTGTTCATATTGTCACGCATAAACTGCAATACCACAACAGGAAATTGACACTTGTAACAACTTTAAGAGTTGTTACAAAACAACACACACAGGCAGGAGAAAAGGAAGTATATTAAAATGGGGTAATGTTTTGTTGAAATTCATAGGCTGTTATTTGGACATGAATCAATTAGATATGTTTGTCAGGATGGAGACACTTTACATTACATGTGGCAGTTTAATCCTATTATAATAAAAAATAAATAAAAAATTCCTGGATCCAGACGGTGATCCGGATCACCACCAAAATCTAATCGATTCTCCCTTGGGCCACTTCCAACATCTCCTGAAAATTTCATCAAAATCTGTTGATTAGTTTTTAAAAACTAATCTTGTTAACAAACCAACAAAAACATAACCTCCTCCCTTGGCAGAGGTAATAATGCCTGCATATAATAGTGCCTGCACGTGATGATGTCTTTTGTAAACATAAGAAAATAGCCTCCCTTGCTTTAATGGACTACAGGCATTAAATGGGATGCCATGTCAGAAAACGGAAGAAAGCTGTCTGTACAGTTATTAAGAAAAATAGACACGGGTGTAACTCTGTGGATCTGATCCTACCATGTTGTCCAACATATCATTTACACTTATAATTTTGCAAAACAAGCCCTTTTGACATGCATAGCTGACCAAACACTCTGTGCTTAAGGCTTTGAGGCGGATACCTTGCAGTTTACATTAGTGGTTATCAAACCAATGTTAAATATTTCCTGAGTTATTTTACAGACTTACAGGCAACTGATTTATTTGCTTTGTGTTTAATGTGTGCGAGTGTTGCCTTAACTTCAGTTTGACGAGATCGAGACAGACAGATTTTTAGTTTAGCCAGTCCCATCCATATCGCAGCCGGGAAGCTAACCCTAACACTAGGTGCAGCAAACGCTTTGCTAATGCAGTCCAACATGCAGCATGTCTTCAGATTTATCAAATGCTGTATTTTCAAGTCTCCCATGGCGTTGCTGGTGTTACCTCATTTACACCTAACAACCTTTTTGCATATATTACATTTGGATTAATTTCCGTTCAGTTTTGTAAAGCGCTCCACTCTTTTAAGCATCTGACCACCCTTCCTGTCCCTGCTGATTCAGTTTAGCACCAGCCATTTGAAAAAACCAGCTATGTTAGAATAAATTAACTTTACATATATACCGATAGCAGTAGCGTTTTTCATGGAGCTTATCGATACTTCATTATGCCAAGTCAATAGCGGAGCTAATTTATTACCAGTTCTCAGTGCCCATCCCTACCTACAGAGACTATTAGTGTGTCTGAAAATATGCGCTACAGAGTCTGTGTGGATTGCCAAGAAAAATTTGGGAGCTTACTGTGTTGTCTTTCTTGTATTCATGTTTGTACCTGTGTTTTTATGTTTACTCTTATCGTATCTCATCTGTACAATTTCAGTGCCTTTGTATCATGCATGCCAAATACTAATATTTAATGTTAAACATATGCACAATATCCTTGTTATTTTAAATCCCTGATGATGGAATACAGAATTTTGTTAGAAACATGTCTGGTGTTTTCCTACATTTGAAATAATGTATTCTTACATTATGAGAGTTGTATTACTTTGCTCAATCAGTTCAGTAAGCCTCCTCTGACAGTTTGACAACACACTGCACAAAAGCTGCACCTTAATGACACAAGTTACTTGTTCTTAAAGTGATAATTCTTTGATAATCTTGTTATCAGTCCTGACCCCAGTAGTCTGTAAAAATGGCTGTTAGAGTTGGTGAATGAGTCTTCAGGGAACAGCAGCTTTAGTCAACTTGAATCACTCCTACAGCATAATCAGCTTGTTCACTGTCCATCAGTTTACATCAACATTTTCCGATTTGTGCCAAAATATGGTTTAATTCTGTGCTTCCGTTTGTTGCATGTGCTGTGAGCTACTTGTGACTTTGCAAAGTTTTTTTTTTTTTTGTAGGTTATTTTTTGGGGGCATTTTATGCCTTTATTGATAGGAGACAGCCAAAGAGGTGACAGGAAATGAGGGAGAGAGAGTGGGGGGAAGACATGCAGCAAATGGCCATGGGTCAGAATCGAACCCGCACCGACCGCCAGAGGACCTTAGCCTTGGTACATGGGGTGCATGTTCTAACCACTATGTGGTTCACACTGTCTGTTCTGTATCTTTTATCACAAAATGTAACCACAGCGGATACAACTGGTTAGTTTGGACACATAAATAAGTAACTAAATAAGAATGAAAGATTACAACATCATGGTGAAAACAAAAATGCAAGATGGTCTGCAAGTGGTTCCCAAAGTCTGAGTTGCGACCCACAGGTGGGTCGCAGGAGATTTTATTTGGGTCACCAAAAAAAATAGTTATGATTCTATTTGACTATTATTCTAGATTTATATCTGCAGAACATCTTTCAGCCACATGAGGAAGCGTGTTTCTGGCTCCATCACACATGGAGTTCTGCCAATGCGACATTGGAGGCAGGCAGGCGGTGCCTTGTTCAGAACCCGTTTGGGTTTATATCCAGGTGTCCACCATGGTTTCCACCAAAGTAATGAACAGATTTTGCAGGTGGTCACACAAACATGGATGCCTGGCTAATAAAAAAGAAAGGCATAGCTAGAGACCAGGGACAAGACCCAGCTAAGGACCAGACTGCTGCAGGTAATGTTAGCTTAGCTACCGCCCAGAGACTAAATGCTACACCTGATATGAGTGTTGCTCTCCTCTTGTTCACCTGACTGGAACAAAGAACAAGCAATATTCTGTTTGATTTAATGATGAGAGGGAAATATGAGTCTGTTAATTACAACAAAATGCACTTAATTTGTCTCATATGAAGTAGTTAAAATGTGTGTTTAACTGATGTGTGCCTGTTTAATTTAAAATGCACTTAAGTTCTCAAATAAAAATCTGAACATATGAACATGAACATGAGTGGCTGTTTACTCAGACTCTATGCATTTTCTCATTTATAAAGTAGCCTATTTAAAATGTTTATATTTGATAAGAGGAGATAAAAACAATGAGATACCACACCCCTCCTAAATGATTTGATGGTATCTATAAAGTATTTAAAATATGTACAGTATATATTTTCAATAAGCATTCAATGTAGTTGTAATTTAAATGTATATCACTCTGAAATGTCTGGTTTACCTATTCAAGATAATATGATGATGCAGACGGCAGTAAAAATGGTCAGAAATGTTCACTTATGCACAAATTGTTAATCTTGCAATTTATACATAAGGCCTATTGTGATTTGGGTCATGATGGTTTGTCATTTTAAAAATGTGGGTCCCCAGAAAAACAGTTTGGGAACCACTGGGCTACAAGTGTAAAACAAAAAGGGACTGCAGAAGGATTCTCCTTCATCACATCTGCAATGTTCATCCATCATCTCCTATTGAATTGTCAGTTTGTCCTCCAGATGTGATTTAACAAAACGGATTGCTGTTTAAGCTTTGTCATCATCATTTATCAATTTGTCATTCAACTATTTTATTTTGTAGTATCAATTTGAAGAGATTTGTCTTTGTCTTATTTTCTGTTGATCAGTGTAAAAAAATGCAATTACACTATTTGGATTCAGTGTTGTGAAAACATTTATTGTCCATACTTGTTATATTTTAGTTAAAGTATGAGTGTTCTAAACATATGAAGCAAACACAGATGGACAGTGGAGAAGTTAAAAGTTAATTGTGCTGTTTCAGAGGTTTTTGTTGACTTGTTGATCAGTGATGATTTTCCCCAACATTTGGGTACACTATAACTGGTATAGTTTTAAACTCATGCCTGCTGTCATCTGAGGGAAGAAACCATTAAATGTGTAATAACAAATATATAACACCTCGTCAAAGTGGTGCTACAAGATCAGAGAACGGCCTCACCTCTGTTCAGTCTGTGGTAAAAGTTATTCCAGAGCATTTGCTCTGAAAGTTCATCTGCAAGTTCACACTGGAGAGAAGCCATATGCTTGTGAGAAATGTCGTAAATCTTCTATTATTCTCAAGGCTATCAAGCACATCTGAAGATTCACGACAAGAAGCAAATATCTCTGACCAAACAACTGGGAAGACCAAAACAACACCTGTTGGCAGTAAATAATAAGATAAGAGATATAAGATTTAATAATATCACCAGGGAATTCACCATAGTCTGAGAATATATAAAGGAGAAAAATGTACAGTTTGCTCTTCTGTTATTTTGTGAAATAAAACACCTTTCATATGACTGAAGTGATTGGCCAAGCAATATGATGGTAATCACACATGATATGCTGCAAAATTTCTTTACTAATACTGTGTGTGTGTGTCCTTCCCCTCAGTTTTTGAACATTGTCCATCCATCCATGTAAATATTTCTTTCAGGATACTGGCAAAATGTTAAAAAAATTTTTTTTAAAAAGGTCCTTTCTCACATTGTTGAAGAAAGTGAAAAAAGATTCAGAAATCAGCATTTAATCAACTCTTCCTTGACCCAAGATCCACTCCTACACAAAATTTAATCAAAATACATCAACAACTTTGTGAGATATCCTGTGGACAAATAGACAAACACAGGTGATCACATAAATGCCTTGGTGGAGGAAATAAAAAAAAATGTAAACACACACAAGTTGTTCTTTTTTCTATTTGTATATTTTAAGTTATTAAATAGTTTTGATGAATGTGATTATTATGTTTTATTCTGTGTGTTTACAAAAGCTGTAGAAAGGGAAACGGTAATGTAATATATTAGTGGGACTTTTATTTTTAAAACCCAACAGGAAGTTGCGACACTGCTGTAAGTGGCTAGCAGCTAAAGCTAGAAAGGTTATCAGACCCAAACGTTGATTTAACTTAACTCATTAGCTCACGTCAGTCGGCATACATTTGACACACTGTTTGAGCATATTGAGCATGAAAATGAGAGGTAGAAATATTATCAAGTCGTTTCAATAAACTTCTGTCGAGCGACTACTTTTTACCTGAGGGAAAAATCTATGCGGAGGTTGGTCAAAATGTCTATTGTCTGTTGTTAAATGTTAGCTAGCTTAGTTAGCAAATGTTACACGAACGGAGGTGACATTAGCAGCAGGAATGTTATATTATTTTCACTTTGCGCTCCATGGTGAAACTAGTGGAACTAGTAGGATTGTTATTGTTGATTGGCTGCTCTACCTTAGTGGTAGCTAATGGTTTGCTAATTGCTATGATCAACAAACAAGTAAACGCCATGTTGGTGGCTAGCTGGCTAATAACAGTTTCCTCAAAGGCAAAAGTGGTCATTGACCGAAGCGCTGGTCACCGCCGCCGCGTCACGACTGAGAAATCTCATTCAGAGGTCAGATACTGGTGTCGGTACTGCAGGGTGTGTTTGATGAATGGAAAGTATGACACCATAGATACCAACAGGTTAGTCAATTAGGTTTATCCCTAAAATTACAATTCATGTGAGGCTTAAATTGATGGCGCAAAGAAGAGTCCCACCAAGCCCAGTTAGCTCAGTAGCTAACTGGGCTACTTAGTGCAGATGTACGGTTTGCTTCCCTGGACAGTGAAACCACTAACATACGCTAAATAACCAACAATGTTGCACTTGAATATCTTATTCGTTATACAAAAATATGGTCGACTGTTCATCAGGCCCAGTCAGGCTCAAGCCCCCACACCCCCATCTCAACAAAGCAGCTGCTGAAGTGTCCTTGAGCAGGATAATTAATGTCTTCATGGGATTGTTGTGTATGTAATCCAACCCTAGAGGGTGGCAAGTAATGAGAATAATTGTAATTATATTTGTAGTGATTTGCCATTCAGAAAGCAGCCCCTGTCAAATTTCCTTAAGATGCCGAGAATCAAAAAATGTAGAACATTGTAACTAAAATGATTCAGTTGGTTTGATTGAACTGTCCCCAAGCTGGAATATTTTTTGAGACCTTACACCTTTTGGCAATAAATTGTAGTTTTCAGTATATACAAGTGATTTGGTGATCCAATACTAACACATATTTCTTAGTGTACCTTGTAAATGTAAGGCTGGGAGACCTCTTTGAATTATCAGCATTTCAAACATCCAATGTACATTTTCTATTAGCACCCCTCCAATGTATTAATGGTCCCTATAGCTACCGTGGTGGCTGCTCAGTTGTCTGCCACAATTGTAAAGCTTTTGACAATGTTTGACTATACATATTGTGTCACTTGTTGTAAATTATTTGTTTTTTACTGATTCTTGAACATTCACCTCTTCAAGGTTATATAGAGATGGGGTCTGAAAACCCAGATGACTTTGGACCCGCACTGATCCTCCCTGAGGAAGATCAGCAGGAAATTGGAGGCCTGATCAACTCTGATGGGGAAGAAGTGGATTTCACAGATCTCAGTGAGCAAATCATAGTAATCAAACTCATAGCCCTGTAACTATTGGTGCCAGGTGTCTAGCCCTATATTTTTTATAAAATAACTTTAGCCTTAATGTTTTATTACAGAGAAGCATTATCATACTGACCTCCAGAATACAGTATAGGACTCTTATGGGACTCTAAAGGACTAATACATGTCTGACCACCATCAGCATCACCGTTGTTTGTGCTCAGGTAGTACCTGTGTTGAAAATGTTTGTACAACCTTTTTCTTTTCCTGAATTGAATTTGTTCGTATCTTTCTGTTCACACAGGAGAGAGCGCTATCCCTGGAATTCTACCTGTAATAGCTCCCTCCAAGAGATTTCATGAAAGCGAGAATGAAAAGCCACCGTCTCTTCATAGCTGCTCAGTTTGTGGGAAAGACTTTCCTTATGCCTCTAAACTTCAGCGCCACTTACGTACTCACTCAGGAGAGAGACCCTTCCCCTGCTCCATGTGTGAGAAGAGATTTCCAGAAAAGGGGTTGCTCATGATACACGAAAGGGTCCATACAGGGGAAAAGCCATTCCCGTGCACTTTCTGCGAGAAGAGATTTGCGAGTCAGGGCGAGCTTAGGCTGCACCGACGAACACACACTGGCGAGAGGCCGTATCACTGCTCCATCTGTCTGAAGAGCTTCTCCCGACACTGGCATCTTAAAACTCACTTGGAGGCGATGCATTCTGAGATTGTTGTGGGCTTTACAAGGAAGAAGTTCCCATGTTCGGACTGTGATAAGAGCTGTAACTCAGCAGCAGAGCTTAGAGATCATCAGAGGACTCACACTGGAGAGAGGCCCTACCAGTGCTCTTTCTGTGATAAAAGGTTTGCCTTGTCAGGTACACTTGTGAGACATGAACGTCTCCACACTGGCATTACGCCTTACCACTGTTCCGACTGTGGAAAGACATTTGCGCAGCAGTGGACTCTGACAACACACATGCGGACTCACACTGGAGAAAAACCATATAGCTGCACACAGTGCGATAAATCTTTTGTCGCTCCAGGAGAGCTGCGTAGGCATACCAGGATTCACACGGGAGAAAAGCCGTACACCTGCACAGACTGTGGGAGACACTTCTCTCTGGCAGGAACTCTCAGAAACCACAAAAGATCATGTACAAACAACAAGAATGGATCAGTTGCAGGTGTCATCTCAGACCCAGTTCAAGCAGCAGTTGTTGAATCATCCCAACAAGACATGGTCAACAACATCACTTCTGAGGTAGTGACAAAATACAGCAATTATACAGTCTGTATTTTTTGTGGAAATTGATTTGAGATTTCAAGTTTTTCCTCTGCCTTTATACATATGCCTCTTTACAACCTCCCAACACCGTTGTTGCCTCCATCTGTTTTTAAGATGCTGTTTATGTGTTTGACTGTCAGAGTTTCCCCTGTGCAGTTGAGCCTCATTTCTCAGAGGGTGTTCACTGTGACAAAGCAGCTCAGTGTGAAAATAGAGAGAGAGAACCAGAAGACCGACTGCTGGATGTTGCTTCCAGTCCACAGATGAATGTAATTGTGAAAGAGGAAGAAGATGAAGAACCTTTGTGTGGTACATAATCATGAGATTCCAGATATTTTTCACCTTAAATTAACAGCAGTATGATAGCATTTGAAGATTTTTCACATTTACGTGTATTTTACTTGTATTTTCCTCAGTAGAAGAAACCCCTGACCAGGTATCTGGAAGTGAGGATTGTACGCTGCCAGGGGAAAATGAAAAGCAACAACAGGAAAGCAACACAGAAATTAGGATCACAGTAAAAGAGGAAGAAGAGGAACTTGTCAACAGTAAGCAAAATACTGTTATGAAATACCTCGGGACCCAGTTCCATTGAAAATTTGGATTTGAAAGTTTCCCGAACCAGCTGTTTTGTTATGTCTAATAAATTCATGTTACAGATTTTAATTCAATAATGTCTTCGCCTATAGTTGCTGTTTTACAAGTGACAAAACACAGCCGTCCTTTGATTCACTCCTTAAGTGTTTGATTCTCCAGATTTTCTCTGGTGTGCATCTTCATTCTCTACTGCAGCTGGCACTACTTACAGCGGAGCAGACTTTTTATTGATTATTTTGGCCCCAAATTGGTCACCATCAACTAATATTGAAAGCGGTCTGAATTTCTGCTTCATAGGTTGTTGTTTGACGTGCAGCTTTTTTGGGGGGGGCATAATTGTTTAGCCGCCTGTATTGCAGTTTGAGCAGTTCCATTTTCCAAATTCCTAATTGACTGCTGTTAAAAAGTGCTTTAATATAAATTTGAATTGAACTGCAAACCCCAGACACACCAGTGGCAGTGAGCAAGATGTCAGCAAGGTGACTAAAGGGAGCAATTTGGGGACAAGGGCACTTCCACCTGTGGACAGGATGAGTTGGGAACCTCCCGTATGTGCAGAGTAGATGATTAAAGTATACAGTATGAGTTAACACAACATGCAACATTAATAAAATTGCAGTGTGTTCCCACCTTTATTCACTTGAGGGTTCCATTAGCAGACTTTTCATTTTTTAGGCAATTTGGCATTTGGAATAACAATTGTCATTCACAGATTTAAATAACTGGTTAATTAATAGATTTCTTTAGGGACTGATTGGGAAACTGACATTGCTTCTGTCACATATATTTGATGTATTAATTAAATGTTACATTTTATTTTTGTTAATTAAATGCATTACTCTTAAGATGAAAAGCCAGCATTTGACTTTCTTCTAGTGTCAGGCCTTTTTTTTGATGCAGTATTCATAGAGATAGCTTATCAAAAAATGTATAAAATACTGCTGTGGACATTTTCTAAGTTAGTGTTGGTAAAACTATCATTTACATGCACTCCTCTCCTTGACTAGAAGATAATGCTCACAGCACACAAATGAATTGAAGGTTCAGTGTTGGATAATTTGTTATTCTCTCATTTTATCTCCTTTCAATTTTTTATCATGTTGGATTCCACAGTGAGCACAGTGTCTTCACAAGCAAAAAGGTCAATGTTGTTTCTTTTCTGTCTTTTAAATGGCATGTTTAAACTTGGCATTTGTATTTCCACAGGGTCTGACGGCGATCCTGATCATGTCGCTAACAGTGAAAAAGCCAGTCTCCCAGCCTCACCAGTGCAAGAACAGTTAAATGACGATGTGACAAAGAGCTCTTACTGCTGTGGGCTCTGCGGAAGAGACTGTCACAAGATGTCTGCTCTTCAGATTCACATGCGAATTCATTCGGGGGAGAAGCCTTACCAGTGCAGTCTGTGTGGGAAGCAGTTCACCCAGAAAGGTCAACTCAAGGGTCACCAAAAGGTCCATACGGGAGAGAAACCCTTCTCCTGCCCGGACTGTGGGAAGAGCTTCGCCCACTCCGGGGCTATGAACAGACACCGGCTCACACACACAGGAGAGAGGCCCTACCACTGCTCTCTGTGCGACAGGAGCTTCAACCAGTCTGGCCGCTTGAGGGAACATGAAAAAATCCATTTTGGGGAGAAGTATGACTGTCCAGAGTGTGACAAGAGTTTTACACGAGCTTCAAGCCTCAAGAACCACTTCAGGCTTCACACTGGAGAGAGGCCGTACGGCTGTGACATCTGTGGGAGAGGCTTCAGCCGCTCACAAAGCCTGAGGCTCCACAGACGGAAGCATGAGCAGATTCACACTGAGGAGGAGTCTGCATTCAGTGTGAAGAATGATGATTTATCACAGAGTGACGATAACTCTCCAATTAATATGTGTATAACGAACAAAAATGACTGAGTCTACACACACACACACACCAGTATTACAATACATGATTTTAGACAGTAAAACCTGAATTGTGAGAGGAGAAAGTAAGGGACTACCTCTGTGAACAGACTCATTCACATAAAAACCTTACATGGTGGCTCACAGTAGTAAAGCTACAATATTTAACACCCAGAATGGTGCAGTCAAATTAAAAAACACAGGTGTCACACAGTGGGTAGGTTTTTATTTAGAAGGATAAATCTCATCTCGTTTTCAAGGGGGTCTTAAAGTGTCAGACAAAATGACCAACCAGATATTTACTACAGAAACAACCTTTTTAAAATGTTGGAAACTGCTTGAATGATAAATTCATGTCTCATTTTTTATTGGTGTTTACCAGTCTGTTAGTTGCCTTGAACTATGGCACTCGCATTAGTATTCATGGTATTACATATTACTCATTTAAGGCCTGTGATTTCACTTTCTCCCTGCAGTATTTGTCATTCTAACTAATCGTGTATGTGGAAATTAGATAAAGAAAATAATTGTTGTTTCATTATTGTTACAGTGGCCAGTGAGGAGTTTAGGAATCAGGTGAAACTGGAATTCATTCTTTGAGCATTAACGACTGAAATGTCTGAAAAAAAGCCATTAATGAAGCTGTGGGATTATGATGGTCACCAGTTTTTTTGCCTAAACTATTTTGCCTTAGTGTTTATAATTTTGTTTATCTCTTTTTTTACACAGCAGTTATTCAACAACCAAATCATGAATCAGGTTCACCTGGTTTTGTCAACTCTTAAAGGCCAAGAAACCATTGTGAGTAAAGGTATCATCCTCTGAGACTGTGATACAACAGCAAAATGCTGCCTCTGTCTAAATGTATGGGACATGTTATACTGAATAATAAAAGTATTAAAGATTACTTTGCTTTGGGCTTACTGACTGCAGTATTTAATGTATTAATTTAATCCAGTTTATTTGTATAGCACCAAATCACAACAAAAGTTATATCAAGGCACTTTCCAAAAAGAGCAGGTCTAGACCAACTCTTTATTCTACAGAGACCCAACAATCCTCCATGAGAAGAACATGGAGACAGTGGAGAGAAAAAACTGACTTTAACAGGAAGAAACCTGGAGCAGATCCAAGACTCAAGGTGGGCGGAGCCTCTGCTTTGACCGGTTGGGGTGAGAGATGGAGAGAGAAAGATTATCCTGTATATATGAAAATTCACGAATATTTAAGAACAATATTTAAGTGGATTTCTCCCTAAAATGATCAGTGAAAAAGTTACAAGTATTATCATTTAGTGAAAACCAATCCTGCCCGAGAGCTGCCACGAAAACAACATATTTTGGCTACAGGCAAAAGACCTACACATTATGGAGGCAGCAAAATTGGCATGTTGGCTAAATAACATTGTTCATATGGCAGGATGTGCCAGGAATAAATACAGTGTATTTTGCTAGACTGTGAGACTTAAAACCATTGGTCAAGCACTATCAATTTAATTTCTTAAATCTCTCAGCAATTTGAACGGCTCCTTCAAACATTTTAAATTTAGGCTTAAAAATGTACCTTTATTTTGTATGGTTAAAATATATGGAAGCCCATTTCTGCCAATGTGATGAAAAAATATAGTATCTAAAAATAATGACTTAGTGTCTCAAAATAATGTAGTATAATTACTGACAGAGAGGAATAGATCTGACCCTGTGAAATACCTGAGAACAAGCAGAGATGCTGAGTATCAGCTTTTCTTCAGGATGTGGTTCGGTGTTTCTGGATGTCTTTCTGGTGGACATTCATTGAGGGAGTTCACAACCTTTCTAACAGTTGGTTGCAGGCTTTGGTACAGTTTATTAGTATTTTTGTCCACTGTTCAATAGGCAGACTCTTGGACAAGTGTTTTGTGGGCAAGCTCCTGAAGGATTTCATTGACACTGCTGGCTGTTGGTATCCTGCAGCTGTGGTTATCTAGAATCTCAATGATTTCTTATTGCTCTACTCTGTTAAAATCTGATTGCCATGATTAGAACACTGTACGCTCAGATTCAGGCATGTATTTGAGGAAATTCTCCAACAAATCGCTCTTCATATACCAAGGCAGCTTGTTCTATTATGACAGATGCAATCGTCATAGCAAAAGCAATTATTCAGCCTACACCCTCCCACTGTCCAAAACCATGTCTTAGGGATCATGTCTTAGGAAAGGCACTTTAAAAGCATTTCCTGTAGTGCACCGGTCGTAGAATTCATTCCAGAATTCTGAAAGGTAGTCTCTCACAACTCCTCCGTCATCATACCCCACCTCAGGTGTTCCAGCTGGCAACACAAGCTTGACTTTGATATGTCAAAGTTTTGAAGTTCATCATCACAGAAATGTGCTATGAGCTCTGACAGTACCTGCCCTCTGTGACAACAAATATTTTCTTCACCCTCTTGCTGGATGGAATGGTTTGTGGTGAAACAGGCAGCGTATCATCCAGAATCTGAGGCTCATTTTCAGAAAAGTCCCCCACGAAAACAGAGTCCTCACCCCCACCCTCTGTTGAATACAGTGAAAAGTTCAAATTGTCATCACTGCTTGTAAGGAATATCACTTCAGGGTTGGCTTCTTCAAATCTAGCAGATGGCAGAGCTGCAGCAACACAGAGAAGCTGTGGACTGATTCTGTGCTCTCTCCAACCTGTGCTGTAACTGGAGTCAGTTTTGTTTTCAGGTGCTCAAAAAGCTTTGATTTGTGAGTATTGTGGTGACTGTTTTCCTGCCGGGCGTCACCATATGATAGTAAATAAGTCTTTAAGTCTTCATCTGTCATCAGCTGTATGTTGGTGCAGGCATCAAACTAAAAATAGACAGTTGAACTGTTTAAAAAACAGCAGTAACCTAATCATTGTCAACAACATTTAGTTATCTAGAGTTTAATGAAATGGCAATACAAGAATGTTATATTTTGTATGACATTATCTTTTGGAAGCAATAAAAATCTATTAAACGTACAGTTGTTTGACTGAAATACAGTATTCTGCATTGAAGTACCTTCTCATGCTCCAGTGTCTCTACTGTTTCCTCAGGAACATTTCTCTGTCTCAATAAGTCACTTAGGTCATCCATCCTGTGAGCATGCATGATACGTGATAAGGAAAGTCACTGTGGGTTAATTGGAGCTTATTCCAACTTAGTATTTGGACTATAATACTAATAATTAAGTCAATCTGAAAAGGAAATGATCTAGTTTGTTTAAAATAAGTGACACAATGTTTGTTCTGCAATTCATTAGAGTTGACATGATTTTGTAAGGCATTGAAAAATAAAGGTTGCATTTCAGGATTTGTTTACATGATATATACAGTATATAGCTTATTCTATAAAAGGCACGTTTCTTCTTGTTTGGAGATCTGAACCTATGCTGTATCTCTTAGATATGGTCGTCAGAAACTGACCCAGTTTTAGCCTTCTGCATTTCAAAAGCACAATCAATCAATCAATCACTACAATAATGATTACATTAAGTATCAGAAGTAGGTCTCAGAGTAGACTAAACGTGTGTTATTTGGTTAAAAAGATGATATTGTAAAATAAAATGGGTGGGGGCACCTTTCTTGAAGCATTGAGGCGACAGGGGGCTACAGAGAAGCTACCTGAGACTTTGAGAAGCTTTAAGCTAAAAAGGACTTTGTGAACTAGAATGAGGCTTTTTGTGGGCACAGCAGTGCTCAAACCTGGTATAACACTTGCTATTATGATTATATTATATTTTAGTTGGTTGGCACTAAATGCAAATAGCTGAGTTGTGGCTGACCTGTTTTGGGCTGTAATCATAAATCCATTAACGTAAGTAGTTTGTTGTTGTTAGCTGTCCACAGTTCAACTTCTATCATAAACTGATGCAAAACCAACGGTTCCTTTATCATTTCGACTTACATGGTTCACATTGGCCTCTTTCTCTGCCCTGTCCACTTAGTGATATGTGGGGTCTCTGAGACAAAGCTCACATACAAACCATTTGCACACATAGATATTTGGACACAGCGCCACTCTACGGAAGAAAAACATGGCTAATACAGTAATTAGATACGCTGCTTTCACTATCTTAATCGTTTCCCTGTGTGAAGTAATTTCTCTGCAGAAAATATCGTGGGACATTTAGTGTTTTTTGGCATCTGGCACAGACTGATCGGTCACCCACATGGCACATGCTATTCTTAATGTTAGAACAACAAAACAAAGAACAACAATATCTACAAACTTGTTCTGTGCTTGTGCTCCAAAACTATGTTTGCCCACCTCTTTTCCCATTGCGATTGCAGAAACTAGCTAGTTTCATATTAAATATCAGACAATTATGGTTCACACATCTTTATTCACCCTTTAACCATACAGAAAAATCATTTTTGTACAAATTATTGGTTGTTGCCTTAGTGTTTACAAGTCAAAAAGTGTGGATGGTGAGAAAGAGAACAACAACAGTCAGTAACATGTGACCACCTCCAGCATTTATCAGTACTTTACACCTCCTGAGTGGATAAGATGTTAATCTGGACTTGTAGGATGACATGCCATTCTTCCTGCAGAGCTGTGACAAGTTGTTCATGTGTTGCTGGAGCAGGATCTCTCTCTCTCACCCGGTGATCCTGAACATCCCACAGATGCTCTATTGGGTTGAGATCTGGTGAATATGCTGGTCAAGGAAGAACAGCGACATTGTTCTGGTCCAGGTAGGCTACTCCTGACAGACATGAGCCACATGTGGTCTGGCATTGTCCTGCATGAAGGTGATGCCTGATTGCTGTATCCTGGGAATGACATGTGGACCTAGGACCGCATCTTGGTAACGGATGGCTGTCAGTGTACCGTGGATGTGGACAAGTTCTGACCACATCCATTAGCAGTGGCCCCCCCACATCATGACATCACCACCAAAACGTTCCACTTCCTGGACATATGCTGCAGGATAGCGTTCCCCACTGCCACGATACAAACGCCTACAACCATCAGCTCTGTACAAGTTAAATCCAGACTTGTCACTAAATGTGATCTGCCTCCACTGTGGAATGAGCCATAACATCTGTTACATCTGTGCTGTACGTGTCTGCAGAGTTCAGACCATCATCAGCATCCCACCTGCCTGGTCATGTACGTTCTTTTGGGAATCGTGACATCATCAATTGTTTCAGTAGGACATTAATTAGACTCGGTAAATTATCACCTTGACCAGGTCTTTTCAATCATGCAGAAAAAAATCTCACCAACATCATGGTTTACTCTGAAATGCACCAATGACTGTTATTTCTATGTTATGACTAAATGATGGTTATTCATGATTTAACATGTTTTGGTTGTGGGTACTTAAAAAAGTCTATTCAGTGAATCACATGTTTGTTATTATTGTTAGATTAGGGCTAGTGACAGGAAAATATTGGGATTTTAGAATTATGCGTTTCTATTGTTACTCAATATATTTTATACTTCTGGTCATACATTCAGTTTTCTCATAGAGGTGTTACTATTTGATGCACCTTTATAGGTAGTCAGCTCAGCATTATTGAGCAGTAATTAAACCCATATAGGAAATTTGATCATTCATAACAACTTAATTGATAAATCCAAATATCTCTCTTAATACGTTTCGACCTCCTTTCACTGCAGTAGCTCATTGATGGATCTCTTCATTTTCAGGTAGACTGTTCATTTAAGGTTTTATGACAACCAAAGCTGCTACTGAAGACAGCAGGACAAGAAAACACACCCCTGACCCCTTAGATTATAAAATGTGAAAAATTCTTTGTCAATAATGAATCAGTTTTATATTTATTTGAATATTAATCTATCTTTTGTCTAATGCTGTTGTAGCATAACCTAGTTTGCACTAGCAATGACATAACATTTAAAGTTTATTTGACAAATCGAGAATTTGACATAAACCGGAAGATTTTTGAAATTACGGGGCCTTTGAATGTCACATGAAGGTAAATAGACGTGCATCATGCAGACGGTGGAGGAAACGAATTAACTTGCTACCATATAATTAACTGAAGGAAATATTGTTCTGTATACTGAGTTTTACAAAACTCAGTATATTAAGGTAAGCAGTTCTGATGCTAACGCCTTTGTCACCTAACGTTATCTTACATTAGCTAAAGTTACACAGCTATTTAGGTTAGCTAACGCTAACATGGTTTTCTATGCAGAGCTAGCTCGCTAAAGTCAGCTAAGACACAAATACAGTATTGTTCTTTGGATATAATGTGAACACTTCATGTGAGTGTGGTCGTTCGTGATAGCTCAAATATTTATGATAATAACGTGAGATGTCACTAGAGTGTTGTGGATATTCACCATGTCAAGATAATGTGTCAAACGGACCAGTGAAACTAGTGTTAGCATGGATGTAAAGATGCGATACAGCTAAGCACACGGAACATCCGAGCGAGAGAACACTAAACGTTCTACCATGAGAACACTAAACGTTGTACCGTGAGAACACTAAACATTCTACTATGAGAACACAAAACATTCTACTATGAGAACACTAAACGTTCTACCATGAGAACACTAAACATTCTACTATGAGAACACTAAACATTCTACCATGAGAACACAAAACATTCTACTATGAGAACACTAAACGTTCTACCATGAGAACACTAAACATTCTACTATGAGAACACTAAACATTCTACCATGAGAACACAAAACGTTCTTCGAACACTAAACATTATACTATGAGAACACTAAACATTCTACCATGAGAACACTAAACATTCTACTATGAGAACACAAAACATTCTACTATGAGAACACTAAACGTTCTACCATGAGAACACTAAACGTTGTACCGTGAGAACACTAAAAATTCTACCATGAGAACACTAAATGTTCTTCGAACACTAAACATTATACTATGAGAACACTAAACATTCTACCATGAGAACACTAAACATTCTACTATGAGAACACAAAACATTCTACTATGAGAACACTAAACGTTCTACCATGAGAACACTAAACATTCTACTATGAGAACACTAAACATTCTACCATGAGAACACAAAACATTATACTATGAAAACACTAAACGTTCTACCATGAGAACACTAAACATACTATGAGAACACTAAATGTTCTACCATGAGAACACTAAACATTCTACCATGAGAACACTGAACATTCTACCATGAGAACACAAAACATTCTACCATGAGAACACTGAACATTCTACTATGAGAACACTGAACATTCTACTATGAGAACACTGAACATTCTACCATGAGAACACTGAACGTTCTACCATGAGAACACTAAACATACTATGAGAACACTAAACATACTATGAGAACACTAAACATTATACTATGAGAACACTAAACATTATACTATGAGAACACCGAACATTCTACTATGAGACTCTGAGAACAGTAAACATTCTACCATAAGAACACTATACATTCTACCATTAGAACACTAAACGTTCTACCGTGAGAACACTAAACGTTCTACCGTGAGAACACTCAACGTTCTACCGTGAGAACACTCAACGTTCTACCGTGAGAACACTCAACGTTCTACCGTGAGAACACTAAACATTCTACTATGAGAACACTAAACATTCTACTATGAGAACACAAAACATTATACTATGAAAACACTAAACGTTCTACCATGAGAACACTAAACATACTATGCGAACACTAAATGTTCTACCATGAGAACACTAAACGTTCTTCGAACACTAAACATTATACTATGAGAACACTAAACATTCTACCATGAGAACACTAAACATTCTACCATGAGAACACAAAACATTCTACTATGAGAACACTAAACGTTCTACCATGAGAACACTAAACGTTGTACCGTGAGAACACTAAATATTCTACCATGAGAACACTAAATGTTCTTCGAACACTAAACATTATACTATGAGAACACTAAACATTCTACCATGAGAACACTAAACATTCTACTATGAGAACACTAAACATTCTACCATGAGAACACAAAACATTATACTATGAAAACACTAAACGTTCTACCATGAGAACACTAAACATACTATGAGAACACTAAATGTTCTACCATGAGAACACTAAACATTCTACCATGAGAACACTGAACATTCTACCATGAGAACACAAAACATTCTACCATGAGAACACTGAACATTCTACTATGAGAACACTGAACATTCTACCATGAGAACACTGAACGTTCTACCATGAGAACACTGAACGTTCTACCATGAGAACACTGAACGTTCTACCATGAGAACACAAAACATTCTACCATGAGAACACTAAACATTATACTATGAGAACACTAAACGTTCTACCATGAGAACACTAAATGTTCTACCATGAGAACACTAAACATTCTACCATGAGAACACTAAACATTCTACCATGAGAACACAAAACATTCTACCATGAGAACACAAAACATTTTACCATGAGAACACTAAACATTATACTATAAGAACACTAAACATTATACTATGAGAACACTAAACGTTCTACCATGAGAACACTAAACGTTATACGATAAGAACACTAAACATTATACTATGAGAACACTAAACATTATACTATGAGAACACCGAACATTCTACTACGAGACTCTGAGAACGGTAAACATTCTACCATGAGAACACTATACATTCTACCATGAGAACACAAAACATTCTACCATTAGAACACAAAACATTCTACCATGAGAACACTAAACATTCTACCATGAGAACACAAAACATTCTACTATGGGAACGCAAAACATTCTACCATGAGAACACTAAACATACTATGAGAACACTAAACGTTCTACCATGAGAACACTAAACATTATACTATGAGACTCTGAGAACAGTAAACATTCTACCATGAGAACACTATACATTCTGCCATGAGAACAAAACATTCTACCATGAGAACACAAAATATTATACTATAAGAACACTGAACATTCTACTATGAGAACATTGAACATTCTACTATGAGAACATTGAACATTCTACTATGAGAACACAAAACATTCTACCATGAGAACACAAAACATTCTACCATGAGAACACAAAACATTATACTATGAGAACACAAAACATTATACTATGAGAACACTAAACATTCTACCATGAGAACACTAAACATTATACTATAAGAACACTAAACATTATACTATGAGAACACTAGACGTTCTACCATGAGAACACTAAACATTCTACCATGAGTACACTAAACATTCTACCATGAGAACACTGAACATTCTACCATGAGAACACTGAACATTCTACCATGAGAACACAAAACATTCTACCATGAGAACACTGAACATTCCACCATGAGAACACTGAACATTCCACCATGAGAACACTGAACATTCCACCATGAGAACACTGAACATTCCACCATGAGAACACTGAACATTCCACCATGAGAACACTGAACATTCCACCATGAGAACACTGAACATTCTACCATGAGAACACTGAACATTCCACCATGAGAACACTGAACATTCCACCATGAGAACACTGAACATTCTACCATGAGAACACTGAACATTCTACTATGCAGAAATGTTTCCTCTAAGTCTAATGTTGACAGAGTGTGGATGATGATTGGTCACCAGCCTTCTCTTGTTGTGTTTTACCTGCCTATTCTAAAACGTAGTCATACTAGAAGCTAATGAAAAAATCATTAAATAATGTCCTAAAATGATTAGCCAGAGTGGTAACTATCTAAGTGTCCAACTTTGCTTTACGTGAGCTCCCATAATCTTTAGTCTTTATTCTTCCTCATGCCACTCTGCGGGTTGCTTCAGGCTCTGGGTTTGAATCCTGACCACGGGCCTTTCTGTGTGGAATTTGCAATGTTCCCGTGTCTCGGCTTTCTACCACAGTCCAGAACACATGCCATGTAGGTGAACTGGAAACTCAAAATTCCCCTTAGAGGCGACTGAAAGTGAGTGGGAATCATCTCTGTAAGCGTTGGCCCTTTGATGAACCTGTCCAGGGCGTAGCATTGATACATAAATTAAAGAGGTGTTAATAAAGAAATGCTCCTGTTTTCAATGTCTGACTGTGAAAATGATTATTCCCATTATAGTACCCATTACTTCTTTCTTATTTCTTACACATTCCCTCTAAAAATGAAACCATCATTTTCACACTTCTCTACCAACTCCAAACAACAGGAAATGAGATTTGTCCTCACACTCTGTTCTGCTGTGTCTGTCTCTTGTTGTCTCCCGTGTTCAGTCACTCATTTTGACGAGCACAGCATTAGGATGGTGTCATACAAGCGGCTGAACCCTGAAGATGTTCAGTTTTTCAGTGCGGTTTTGTCAGAGGAGCCTCGCTCTGTCCATGAAGAAGTTCCAGTGAGTTCCTGTGTTTATACTGCTCCTCTGCTTCAAACCTGTTGTCAGTTGTAGAATTGTAAAGAATTTCTTTCTGTCAGAGCTTGTTCCTCAGGCTGGCAATGTTTTGGGATATTTTAGAATCTAGAATTACTGCAGTCATTTTACCTCCATGTGTTTTCACCCTTTTCTCTTTGTTGGTTGGTTGGGTTGTCAGCAGGATTATGCAAAAACTACTGAACAGATTTCCATGAAACTTGATGAGAGGATGGGTCTTAGGCTGGAACAGACCCCTTTAAATTTTGGTGTGAATCTCGATAAAGGCAGATCCATGATTTTTTAAATTGCAAAAAAGGGCTAGGAGTTAGATTTTGGGTAAAGCTTAATGGAATAGTTGGGCGTTGGTGGGGGTATGTGCTCTACTGACTGCTGTTCTAGGTTCATATTTTGATAGTATTACTAAGATCGTCTTAAGGACTGAAATGAGTAGTTGATTGATTGATGAATGAAAAAATTGGATGCAAATATTTTTGTAATCGATCCATAATTTAAGTAGTTTTTCATAGAAAAGTGTCGCACATTTCTAGTTTCAGCTTCTCCATTGTGTGAATTTGTTTTCTCTCCTGGCATCAACCTTGGTGTAAAGGAATTGAATGTCATTTTTAGTATTTTCCTACAATTTAAAGATGGAACAATTAATCGATTAATCGAGAAATGAATCATCACGTCAATGATAATGAAAATAATATTTACTTGCAGGTCAGGTGTATTTCTATGGTAGTTTTAAGACTGCCCGTATGTTGTGTTCCTGGTGCCACATTGATTTTAGGATTTGTTTGTGTTACCTGTTGTCTATGTAATTTAGTCTAACACTATAAGACACTGTCTTTACTGCCTGTCTTGAATTTTTAATCTCCATAAGGTTTTCGTGTTCTAATAGAAAAATCTGTCATTGAAACTTTGATTGTTAACCAAATAGGAAAAGATCAGGGATTAGTCTGGTCCTTCTCACTTGATTTCTTTTCTGAGTTTGTTTCTTGTCTGATTTTCTTTCTTGTCTGTTTTTAGGTGCCACAGCCAGAAGAAGCCTCCTTGCTTCCAACGAGGCCATTATTCTCTGTCACCACAGCCCTCCTCGTGATTGGTTGCCTGCTGCTGCTTCTCTGCGGAGGCTGGCTACTAGGAACAATGTTATGGCTACGAAGACTGCCAAACGAACAGCCACATAGACCTCCACCACCGGCCGCTGCACAAACACCAGACTCTGAAGCCAAAAAAGGACTAAATGACACTGCAGCTGCTTCCCACCGTGAGGCCTGCAGCTCAACCCCTGAGGCCTGGAGGTTTGACTGCTACCCTGAAAGAGGGGTGGTTGTGACCCGAGAACTGTGTGAGGCAAGGAACTGTTGCTTCATTCCTGAATCCTCTCCATCCTCCTCCACCAGCAGCCCGTCAGGGAGAAATTGTGTCCCTTGGTGTTTCTATCCTCCAGATTTCGCTTCCTACTCGCTTGTGTCAATAAACGACACCTCCCTGGGACAGAAAGGTATACTAGTAAGGGAGGTGAAAACCTACTACCCAGCAGACATCTTCAGTCTAGAGGTGGAGATACGTCACGAGACAGACACACGGCTACGTGTCAGGGTGGGTAATTATTGGCTTATATAAAGGCACATGGCATGCAGTTAGTGCTTTTGTACAAGAACCTTTTATTTGTGCAGAAGACTTGTAGCATCATAACTGGTCTAGGTAAACAATCATACTGGTTAAATACAAAACAATTCCCAGTATGTTAGACATCCATTAGAATATTTAGTCATTTGTTTATGGTTTTATAGCCAATTTCTTGACACTAAAGACATTATTGTGAACAATATCCTTTCTTTGCAGCTGTGTCTTTGCTTACAGTATCAAAGTCATGACAAAGTACATCCTGGTCACAACTGTTAGTTAAAGCTGCACTAAATCAATGTTTTTATATCAGCACTAATCAGTAATAATCACCTGACTCCAGTTCCCTTCAGCTCTGTGGAGTGTTTTAGCATCTTTGAGCATGTCGCACTCAACATTAGTACCAACCACAGCAGGCAGCTGCTTTCAGCAAATAAGCACCTCACAATCTGTTCAGTACCAGATCAAGGTATCGACTAGAAAAACACAGCTAAAGCAAGAGCTGTTGCTATTGGTCCTCCAGTCATCAGGTGACCAGAAACACAACTTGACATGAATGCTGGAGTTGCACTTTATCTGCTGGATGTGTAAAAAGGCAGTTGTTGGTTTGGTTGGTTTGTTACAAAAGGCCATAATATGTCAAACGTGATGTTCTGTTGAAACAAACAACATGTGCAACTGCTGCAGCTTTAAAAGCTTAAAAACATTTGAATTGAATTCATTGTTCCTTTCATTATTTTAGAAAATAAATTAGAAACAAATCATGATATTAACTTTTTTAAATAGTAATGATGATGCTATTTTTTCAGACTACATGTTATAGTTTGTGAATAACAGTACCAGTCAATAGTTTGGACACACCTTCCCATCCACTTGAATGGGAAACTGTGTCCAACTTTTTGACTGGTACTGTATGTTAAGGGCCATTTCATTGTGTTGTGTACAAGGACAAATTACCTTGATATATTTTGATATATCAAGGATCATCTTAACTTTTATTGGCCAGCTGATTTAGTTTTATGATATACTGATGTACACATTGTGGTCTGTAATTTTAATGACTAACTTTTTTGCAATGTTTCTCCATATAGATTACCAACCCTTCTGATTCACGGTTTGAGGTACCAATCTCTGTCCCCACCGTTACCAGAAAAGCAGAAAGTCCAGACTACATTGCAGAGATTTCAAAGCAGCCCTTTGGTCTAATTGTGAAGAGGAAGTCTACAGGAGCTGTGCTGTAAGCCTGACTTGAATATCTCCTTTAGGCTGAGTAAAGACATTGTTATGGTCACAATAGTACGAACATGCAATACTAGAAAAGTCACAACTCTGTTTATGTTCTATCAATGCTTTCCTATTAGTCTGAACACCACAGTGGCTCCTCTCTTCTATGCGGATCAGTTTCTCCAGATCTCCACCTCCTTGCTGAGTCAGTTCATTTATGGCCTGGGCGAGCACCGCTCCACCTTTCTTCATGACATCCACTGGAACATGCTCACCATGTGGGCCAGAGATGTGCCTCCTACGGTAGAGAGATCCCTCTTTTGTCATCATTCTGTTTAAAGTTACAACATTTTAGCAACATACACAGATATTAAATGCCAAGTCACTAATAGCAGACATTTAGCTTTCAGTAAAAAAGCACAGGAGTTAATGCATTAAGTAGTAACATTAATGATAGCTCAGTTAAGCACAGGTGTATTTTAATAACATCAATGGTTACATTTATTGGTTGACTGAGATCTACTTATTGTGCATGCTGCCTCAGAGTCTGGTTTGGCCAGCCTTTAATTATTTAATTAGTTATTAACATATGCACATCAAAACATCGTCTTAGATAAAAGCCAATATAACTAATATTTACGACTTTACTACTTAGGTTGTTTGGTTGAATGTTCACTTAACCTTTGCACAAATAAACTTCATTGGAATATTCTTGCTTTCCTCTCTACAATATAGGAACAGACAAACCTATATGGAGTCCATCCATTTTACCTGGCAATGGAGGATGGAGGGAACGCACATGGTGTCTTCCTGCTGAACAGCAATGCAATGGGTCAGTGTGCCAGTCGCCCTGACCATGTGTAATAGAATACACATACATACATGTTTTACATATACATACATATACATATAAGTGTTAGAGTTAGTGGCTGTTTGCACCACAGTTAGCAACTTTATAAAAACATAAGTCCCACATAGCAGTGTGTAGCGTGACTTTCTGCAGTGCCACAGAGGCCTGACTTTAACTACTCAGTTTGTTATAAGGATGTTATGTTGTGTTCCCTAAAGAAGATGCTGAAATGTTGATTTGATTTACAACCTCAGAGTTTAATTACCTCCACCAAGGTGCTAATGTTTTTGCTGCCATTTGCCTGTCTGTTAGCAGGATTGCTCAAAACCTTTTGACCAGATTTTGATGACATTTTTTGCAGATATGAAGTTTGGTCCAATCAATCCATTAGATTTTGGTGATGCAAGGAATATTCCTGCTCCGATGATCCAGAATCTTGAATTTATAGGGCTCACTGTGAGATAATGAATAATAATGCTACAGATCTAACCCAAAAAGGAAATTGTGCCTGAAACCGTTCTGATTCGGTTTGGTGTCAAATTTGACAAATCTTCAGATGTTCCTGAGCTACATCCTGAAGAAAACCACCATTAATGAAATATCATTTTTCTTAATAATCAGACTGATGATGATATCAATGTGATTTTAAATTCTAGGGGTAGGGAATCAAGAAGTCAAATCATGAGGTGATGATTCTAATTATCACGGGACTATTTATTTTAGGTGCAGCGACATAATGGGAAACTTTTTTATGTACAATTTCCATCTGTTCCATCATGAATCTATATTGAGCAACAGTAGAAACACATATTTATTTTCATGTCATGCCATCCTGTTCATATTAATTATCAAAGGTAAATTATGGTTCACATCTTTATTCACCCTTTAGTCATACAGAAAAATCATTTTTGTGCAGATTAGTGGTTTTTGTCTTCGTGTTTACAAGTCAGAAAGTATGGATGGTGAGACAGAGAACAACAACAGTCACTACCGTGCGTGTCTACCTCCAGCATTTATCACTACTTTACACCTCCTGAATGGATAAGATGTTATTCTGGACTTGTAGGATGACGTCATTCTTCCTGCAGAGCTGTGACAAGTTGTTCATGTGTTGCTGGAGCAGGATCTCTCTCTCTCACACGGTGATCCTGAACGTCCCACAGATGCTCTATTGGGTTGAGATCTGGTGAATATGCTGGTCAAGGAAGAACAGCGACATTGTTCTGGTCCAGGTAGGCTACTCCTGACAGACATGAGCCACATGTGGTCTGGCATTGTCATGCATGAAGGTGATCCTGATTGCTGTATCCTGGGAATGACGTGTGGACCTAGGACCGTATCTCGGAGACGGATGGCTGTCAGTGTACCGTGGATCTGGACAAGTTCTGACCGTCATCCATTAGCAGTGGCCCCCCCACATCATGACACCACCACGAAACGATCCACTTCCTGGATCTATACGACAGGATAGCGTTCCCCATGGCGATGGTATAAACGCCAATGACCACCAGCTGTCTACACGTTAAATCTGGACTTGTCACTAAATGTGATCTCCGTCCACTTTGCAATCAGTCATAACATCTGTAACATCTGTGCTACACATGTCTGCAGAGTTCAGACCATAGCATCCCAACTGCCCGTTCACATAAGTTCTTTCAGGAATCATGACATCATCAGTTGTTTCAGTAGGACATTAATTAGACCCGGTAAATTATCACCTTGACCAGGTCTTTTCAATCATGCAGAAAGAAATCTCACCAACATCATGGTTTACTCTGAAATGCACCAATGACTGTTATTTCTATGTTATGACTAAATGATGGTTATTCATGATTTAACATGTTTTGGTTGTGGTACTTAAAAAAGTCTATTCAGTGGATCACATGTTTGTTTGTTTCAGTAGATTAGAGCTAGTGAATAGAAATGACAGGGTTTTTAAAATGATGCGTTTCCACTGTTGCTCAGGATATTATTCTTAGTTACTCATGCATGTTACTCATATCTCATATTTCTTTATTTCTTTACTCTCTGGATTCATACATGCTCTTATGTCAGTGTTCCTAATTGTAGCTATCTCAAAAGAATGTTCTGATAAATAAATGTTGTATTTCTCTTTTATCAGACGTGACCCTCCAGCCCGCCCCAGCCCTCACCTGGCGTGCCATTGGTGGAATCCTTGACTTCTATGTTTTCCTCGGTCCTGATCCTGGTTCAGTGGTTGGACAGTATGTGGAAGTCATAGGTCAGTTTGATGGGATGTGCACATGTGGGAATGTTGTGTACACTAGCTGCATGACCGTCTTACATATTGTAAATAAACTTAATGATATGTTTGTCATGTCAGTCACTCTGAGGGACAGTACCCTCGTTGATCCTAGGTTTTTTTGTCTGAGTGCCAGCATCTTTTTTTCAGTGTTCCCAATGAGGAGACAGTGAATGCAGCAGCAGCATGAGAAACACGCTGCACCCAGTATTTTATCAGGGTGCTCTGCCTTCTATGTTCAGCCACTCAGAGCAGTTTGAGTTGAAAGTATCTGAACTGTAAACTAGAAACGCACTTCTGTTGTCACTGTTGCTGATTATGTGGCAAGCAGTCATTGGATTAGATGGAGCGGTATTTGTCACACATAAGCCTAGTAACTCAGTAAATGAAGTGTTTTCTGGGCGTCTGTCTGTCCTGAGTTTGAGAGACAATAAAGCCAATTTGTGAGCAGATCATCCAACACCTTACAAGTTGTTCACTTGTTGGTCTGGTAGTAGCTTTCTGTCAGTGTTTTCTTGAGATAATACATTATCTCAAGAAAACACTGAGCTAGAAATACCTTTATTGACATGAACAGATGAGATTAAACACAGTTTGTAGAAGATTCGTGATGCTTTATGTGAATGAAGCTTGTACTGTCTGTTTCTGTATCAAGTGTAACAAAGTTTGATTGGTTCATGGCTTTTGGTAATTGGCTCTGTCCAGTGTTTGGAGGTCCACGAACCTTAGTTAGTTTCTGTTTCCCTCATTTCCTGCATGTGTTACTGATGATAACCAACCTTTTCTCTTCATCCCTCCATGTGTTACCAGGCTATCCAGCGATGCCTGTCTACTGGGCTTTAGGCTACCATCTCTGTCGCTGGGGCTACAAAACCAGCAATGTTACCTGGGAGGTTGTCAAGAGCATGAGGAATTATGAGATACCCCAGGTAAAGGTTCCCAACAGACTGTTGTTTGTTTGTTTGTTGTTTGTTTTGTTTTGTCTGGTCGTATGGTTTGTTGGGTTCTTTTGTGACATAAGAATGTGTGTGTTTATTCATTCACAGGATGTCCAGTGGAATGATATCGACTACATGGACCAATTTATGGACTTCACTTTTGACTCGACAAACTTTGCCACCCTGTCTGATATGGTCAAGGACCTGCACGCTCATGACCAGCGCTATGTCATGATCCTGGTACACAGGAGGCTGGATTTGCTTACATATGTATGTTGGGTCTGATTTAGCATGTTTGTGTGATGTTGTCTCAACCTGCAGGATCCAGCTATCAGCAGCACACAGCCTGAGGGCTCATACTGGCCGTACGATGAAGGGCTGAGGAGAGACATTTTCATTAAAGACTCTGAAGGAAAAACACTTATTGGGAAGGTGAGACACATGAGATTATCTCAAGACACAATTACATCTGTCCTCTGCTGTCAAAAGGAAACAAGATGTAAAATTCTCCCCATCTTCCTCCAGGTGTGGCCTGGTCTGACAGCATATCCTGATTTCTCTGATGATGCAACACATGAGTGGTGGTATGAAAACCTTCAGAAGTTCCATGAGAAGGTGCCATTTGATGGATTATGGATAGTAAGTATGGAAACCGGTCAGGAGACACTGTTGAACTGACAGTTTCATCTCCCTGATCTTTGTATTTTTTGTTTTTAGGACATGAATGAGCCGTCGAATTTCCTGGATGGTTCTACCAATGGCTGTCCATCAAACAATGTAGAAAATCCTCCCTACACACCCGGTGCACATCTGAAGCTTATACGCACTACAGACATCACAAATGCACACTACATATCATTGTCAATAAATGCCTTTCTCCTTTTAGGCATACTAGGAGGTTTGCTGAGAGCCAAAACTTTGTGTGCGACTGCACGGCAAAAACAGTCCATACACTATAATATGCACAACCTCTATGGACTTATGGAAACTAAAGCATCTGCAAGGTCAACAGCTATAGCTCACACACCAAATAAGATGCTGAACATGGAAAAGGTCTTCTGCTTAAGTCTTCTGTCTGTGTGTGTCCTCTTGTCCAGCGCTCTGAAGCGGATCATTGCAAAGAGACCGTTCATAATCTCCCGCTCCACCTTCCCCAGTCAGGGCCTGTACTCTGGTCACTGGCTGGGAGACAACAGGAGCCAGTGGAAAGACCTGTACACGTCTATAGCAGGTTAGATCCTGTAGACACATGCATTACACGTGTTTCAGTAAATGATTACTAGCTGCGTTTTAATATTAATCTATGTCGACTTTTTAGAAACCTTTAGAAGTTTGGTGGTGGAGAGAAGTAAAATTGCATTAAACTGTATTGAAGAGGTGATTATGAAAACGGTTCTAAAGTTTCTGTCACAGGAAGCATTTAGCTTTATTCTGATATAAATATTCTGCTTTTAAAACTGTTATCTGGGCGTTTAAATTACTTTTTGAAATTTTGCTTCCTGAAGCTCCAGAATAACTTTGGACACTAACAATGAAGTCCTGTTATAAAAAAGGGTCTTTTGTAATGTTTAATTCAGTTTTTTGTTGTTGACCTTTTTATGGCCTCTCAGCCTCTCAGCGTTGTGTTGTTCGTTCATTTAACCTGTACATATACGTTTGTTTCAGTCTCACAGCTCCCATCATCTTTGCAGGCAGCTTTTGAAATAAACCAGCTGTGTACCAGTGAGGACAGTCTGAGTTAGCTGAAGAGCTAATGAGCCACAGCTCACACACAGTTTAACGTTAGCTCGACAAAAACACAAATCCAAATAAACGCTAATGATGTTAAATATCAACTGTATAAGCAGCATAGTGTGTCTGTGCCTTCTCTGCTGAGTGGCCAAAATAAATGTAGTTGTTTTTTTTTCATTTGCCATGTTGCTCAACAATTCCTGTGTTTTAGGATTTTATGACACGTTTGGATTTGTTGTATATCTGCTCATTTGAGCGTGTATAATTTTAAACTTTTATTGCAGATTGAATTAGTCTGTTAACCACAATAAAATGAGGAGCACAAGCAACACCAAGCTGATGTTTAATGGTTAATCATCTCACATTCTCTTCTTGTTGTCGTTCTCTATCCTCCTGATCTTGCTGTCCTGATGTTGTCCACATCTCCTCTCCTTCAGGTATCTTGACCTTTAACCTTCTGGGCATCCCATTGGTAGGAGCAGATATTTGTGGCTTCAGTGAGGAGCCGGAGGAGGAACTCTGTGTCCGCTGGACACAGCTGGGAGTGTTCTATCCCTTCGCACGGAACCACAATGCCATCGACATGAAGGTAAGATCCCAACATCACTGCTCCAGCATCACCACAAAGCAGCTATTTAAGCATCCTTGTAGCCAATGAAGTCCCACAACAACAAGACAAATACTTATGATTGAATTTAGATGCTGTTGTCTGCTCTATGTTTAACTGATTTGTTTACAGCCTCAAGATCCAACAGCTTTCAGCCCTCTGGCTCGTACAGCCATGAAACAGGCTCTGCTGCTACGTTATTCCCTCTTCCCTCTGCTCTACACTCTCTTCCATCACGCACACTTACACGGACACACTGTTGCACGGTCGCTGTTGTTTGAGTAAGTTATGCTGTTTTATTTGTCTTGATCTCGTTTGATATGTTGCTTTGGCTCGCCTCGGTAGATGTTTGACATGTATCACATAATCGAAAGGTTTCCAAAAGATGTTAGGACTTACGGGATCGACAAACAGTTCCTGTGGGGGAAGAGTTTACTGGTGACACCAGTTTTGGATCCTGGAGTCGACTATGTGGTTGGTTACTTCCCAGAGAGTCTGTGGTACGACTACTACACGGTAAGACCCACACAGACTTGTGTAAACGTCATATTTACAGTCCATTAACACGTCCTCTGCTTCCCAGGGCGACTCTCTGCGCAGTAAAGGTGAAGAACTTCGACTGGATGCACCTCTAGATAAGATCAACCTGCATTTACGTGAAGGCTCTGTTACACCAACACAGGTAAACACAGGTTTCTAGGTTCATTTTCTATGGCTGTTGTTTGTTCTAAACTATTCTACATTTCCTCTCCTGTCTTCCTTTTTACTCTATTTTGGGCCCCAGACAAAAGTTGCCAAATGTGAGAGAAACATGGTGAAATCTTTGGTAGTCAATCCAAAAGCCAAAATACAGCCTGAAATACAGCCCGAAATATAGCCCAAAGTCTCACCATGTGGCTGTAGCTACAAACCAACCAATCAAAGGAGTGGACTGCTTGTGATGTTGCCCTCTACTTACCGGCTATGACAGCGTCCACATTCTCCTCCTCCTCCTCCTCTTTTGAGGTTTTTGATGCTCAGAAGTACCGATGTAACGGCCATGATTCACCAGGCATTAAGAAGAAGCAGCAGCTTTATTGTCACACACAGTTTTACAGTAAACACAGTACAATGGCGCAAAATTCGGTCTCTGCATTTGACCAATCCCTGAAAGTGGAAAGTGGGCGGTCCTTATGGCACCCGGGCAGCAGATTGGGGTTCAGTATCTTGCTCAAGGACACTTCGACATGTAGACTGAGGAAACTGGGGATGGAACCGCCGACCTCCCGATAAGTGTACGACCGCTCTTAACACCTAAGCCACAGCCGCCACATTCATCACCCCATCTCACACCATCTAAGCAGTCAGACATAGACTGTGGTGTTATTGGTGTCATCTCAGTGCAGTGATATGCATTTAACTTACCAACTAACTTCTGAAGACAGAGGAGTATTTGCACCAAGGATGCATTTAATGTAATCGGTTAAATGGTCAGTGTCTGCAAATTATTATGGACACTCACTTAACCCATAGGAGTGTTGAGCAGTGTGTACACTGTAGTGTCATGAACTTGGTTTTTGAGATGTCTGCATTAAAACTGCTATTGGCTCCTCACATTTGTCAGTTTCTCCTTCATTTTCACAAACATTCAAAATGCATTTGGCTCAAATGATTTCAGATGTTATGTGAATAATCCACAGACCTGTTTTCATTTGGACCATATCTTAAGGAAAAACTTCTGACAGGTCTTGGAACAGGTTTGGAAAGATGACTTTTACTCTCAACTCTTATTCTGCAAAAACTTTTAACCTACAATGAAAAACGAACCTTCATCCTACGTGATGCATCATGGGATATCTGAATACATATATATGTTTTTGTTAATGCGTCACAGACAGTAGCTCTTCTCTCCGTGTGTTTGTACAGGCGCCCAACCTGACCCTGTGGGTCAGCAACGGTCAGCCTCTCCATCTCATCTCGGCTCTCTCTGATGATGGTTCAGCCAGTGGAGATCTGTTCTGGGACGACGGAGAGAGCATCGACACCTACGAGACCAACCAGTACGCCTACATCGTCTTCAGTGTGGCTCAGGTGCTCATGCTCAGATAGTTCTCCTCAAAAAGTGGTCAGTCGTAGTTAAAAATGACCAATTCAGCATTAGCATGAATTTTGAATCGTGTTTCTGGTCAGGAGATCCAATATTCACCCAGCTTCTAGTTTAGTTTTTTGTTCTTTACCAACCCCTGAGGAAGGTTTCTGTCTTTTTAGCAGCTAACATCTCCACCATGTTCACTAGCTAGTCACTAACTTTGTTGATCTGCTGCTTGGTTTGGGTTTTCATGAAAACAAATGTGGTTGATTTGAAACCAAAACATTGAGCTGAGAGACACTAAAGTGCTCCATAGAGCTGTTGGAATCACGACTCCTTTTCACATTATAATTTGTCAAATGACTCATTGTAACATAAAAATATTTATTAGTGCAGCTTGAATGATGATGATGGAAGAAGCTAAGGAGTGTGCCATCATTTCTCTGTAGAGAGTTGCTCATGTCTAGTACCAGTTGGTGGCATATGAGGTGAAGTGCAAGAGAGCATTTCAAGAGTCCTGGAAACAGGAGATTAGCTGGGTGGAGTCAGAAGATGTGGGCAAAACTCCAGCTATGTGTTGATAACAAGGCAAATAAGGATAAACACGTCATTAACTTGAGTCTGTTGTTACTTGATTAACACTAATAACACATTGAATAGTTTGTGTAAAATGAGCCTTTCTGCAAATAGATCTCTGTCCCGTTTGCGGTAATGTTTACCCTGCCTCTGCTTACATTGTAGAATGTGATGACATCAGAGGTGCTTCATAGCAACGTGGAGGCCACATACATCACTGTGGAGACGGCCTCCTTCTACGGTGTGAAGCAGAAGCCCAGCAGAGTGCTGGTAAACTCCCAAGATGCAGTGTTCACCTACAGAGACAACCAGGTGAGGTCAGAGTGCCGGGATGAATGGATGGAGACACAAAACAGAAAACTGTTGTTGTGGTTGATGTTCACACTAAGCTTTTAATATAAATTAACAATCCTAGCAACCGATCACGTGCTTCACAATGACCAGACATGCAGACCATAATTTAATATAAGATACATAATATAAGACAATTTTGTTAATTTTACTGGAGGGAATCATTTTCCTTTGTTTATTTCACATACATGCGTCAGCAGTAGTTGAAGAAGAATATTATCTACTTTAATAGAGGAAGCAGAATAAAAATACTCTTTAACAAATAAAAAACCCTGCATTTAAAAAGTACAGAAGGACTGGCAACAACATGGAGAATAAATGTACTCATTATGTAGAATGGTCCAAGTCAGTGTTATTATTATTGGGTGATTATTGTTAACGTGTTAGCAGTACTTAAGTGTTGTTGTCAGTCAATATGGAGCTAATTTCAACTGCTTTTGTGTATCTTTTTTCTTGATAATCTAAAAAATTGTAAGATATTGTAGAATATAAGCTGACCAGTGGTTTTTAGTGTAAACTCAGAAAATGAAAAACTATCTGTGGAACTCTTAAACATGGAAGTATAAAGAAGCACGAAATGGAAATACAAAAAGTAATAATAATAATGAAAATAATAGTCTTTATTTGTATACCTTTCATAGAAGAAATGCAGCTCAAAGTGCTTTACAACAAAGAAATATGTGAAATACGACACAAGTAAAGTACAAGTACCTCACAGTTGTACTTGGCCAGGTTGAATTTTTTTCTGCCTTGGCAGCAGGGCCTCAGTTGCCATTTGAATATGCCGGGCTGAACTCACATGTGTTTTTATATGAGTGTGTTTCATGAGGCTGTTTTGTGTTTTATGAATGAAGAAATTCTTCATGCTGAAATCATGTTTTCTTGCCTCTGCAGGTGTTAACAGTCGCAGACCTTGGTCTCAACCTCAGTCAGGACTTCACCATCAGCTGGATGTGATCAATCAGATGAGAAGAAGAATCAGAAGCTGGTACACACTGTGGTCTATGTTGTACGTCTTAGTGTTTTGGCTCTGTGCCCCAGAACATTGGAGCTTGAATGGAAGATGAAAATGATTGTATTGGACTGTGTAGGGCTTGTTGACCTTTGTCCAAGGAAACATGAGAAAGAACTACAATCAAGACTGTAGCTGCAGATAGCCTTAAATTAAAGCTGAGAGTCGGCACACTAACCTTCACAGTACAGAGACACAATGATAAGACAAAGTGTAGTTACTCTGAAGTGTGGGGTCATATTTGTGTTAATATTTACAGTGCAAGTTAAAAAATGTACAGAAACACAGTGAGTGACCTCCAGTAGTCTGAACACTGCTTTAAATATGTGTTTGATCACTTTGAGCTGAACTAGACTAAAAGAAAAAACGCAGCTTGGCCTTTGTGCCTTTTTTAGCTTCGTCTTTTATTTCAATTCATATTTTTAAATTCTCATCAGCAGAAAGATGATGCAAATATAGTTCATATGTAAAATATCGTGCTTGAATGCTGTTTTTTGCACTAATTAGTTTAATGCAGTATTGTTAAATGATTGTATAGTTCTTTTCTAGGACTAGGTGTTTCAATCCCTTGGTAGTTGAACTATCCTAATAGCACCTGAGCTTGTGGATGGGAGTCGGGGGGGGGGTTCAGCTGGTTGCATCCTCTGAATCCAGGACCAGGTCTTCAGGAGGTGCCCAACCTTCACTGAGTGTTTCGGCCTTTATCCTCAACGCTCCCTGGTTGGCAGGCTGGCAGCGGTGTTCAGGTCACTGCCTCTCTAGTCCTGGTCTACAGGCTGTCCCTGCCGCTCCATACATACAGTATCATATGCCTTATGTAGATCAGGTGCCTTATGATTCCTCTTTGTGTGTTTTTGTGTATTTCGCTTCTGGGTTTGTTCCCGATGATCCTTTCAGCTTTATATCATCAGCCTGTTTTCAGTGCTGAAGACCATCGTGCTGCTATGCATGAGGATTACTTGCATAACTTACTGCATAATAACTGTTCTGCAAACATGTTACTATGAGTTTTCTCAGCACTGGTTTTCCAGCACCTCTGACAGAGGAATTAAACTAATTACTGTTACATTTCTCCAGCTGATTGATGACTTATTCTGCATATATTTGCCCTTGTTGCTGTGAAAATCTGAGTAGAAATTTGAGTTTTTCTAACTGAACATAAACTGTGACAACTTTGCACCTTTTTAAATCACATGTACCGTCCTAGTATAATTTGCTTTTATTCTGAAACTGTCAATGCATGTGTGCTGTAAACCAAATGATGCAAAAATATTTTTAAGCATGTTAACACCGATACAGAATAAAGTTTCACAGTGTTAAGGCAACACAAATTGTGATTAATTATTTGCAATATTTTATTATAATATATCCTTTATTTTACCAGGTAAAAAAATCCTCATGGAGATTAAAAATCTCTTTTCCAAGAGTGACCTGTCCAAGAGAGCAGAACAGAAAGTGCTACAATTAAATAGACATAATACATACATACACACATACATGTACAACTTTCATACACCAATGAGTGAATACAAAGTATCTAAAATGAGTCGATACAAAGTATCAATCAGAATGATTTCAGTGTCGTTTCAGAAATAACTACATTGACCAAGCGTAATATTTTCACGATCCTTTAAGACAGATTTAAACTCCTCAGAGTAATGAGTTCTGACAGTTTCAGTTCCCTCTGTAAATTATTCCAGGACGAAGGAGCAGCCAATCTAATGGCTTTTTTCCCTGAGCTTGGTTCTGACTCTGGGGACTGTCATTTGGAAAATATTCTGAGAACATAAACCCTATTGCTTTTGGTTCTTACAGAGGTATTTACAAAGATAAACAGGAAGCAGCCCAAGGATAGATTTATAAAAAAACACCAACCAATGGTGTCTGCAGACGTACAGAGATGGACACGTTACAGAGTACAGAGTACAGTGATGTGTGCGATATCCACAGCCAGTAACAAAACGTAAAGCCCAATGGTGTACAGTGTCCAGCTTTAGGTACTGCTCAGGTGCATTCATAAATAACAAGTCAAGTTATGTTGAGTTCTTGTGTTTAGTTGTTTGTGTCATTGCTTAAATTTCATCACATTAACATTATAGGAACTACTTGAATTGTACAGGATCTATTTTCTATTTTATGATATATATATATATATTTTATGATGACGTCTTTTATGGCAGCAACAGATAAAGAAAATAGAAATTTGGTGATTTTATACTTGTATACTTATTTATACTTACTTATATACTTTCCCCTTAAAGATTCATGACAGAAAATTAATTTTGTTTGATAAAGTCTGGAGATTTTATTTGCATACAATTTATTTTGATCAGAGGTGTTGGAGCCACTAGGGGGCACAATATGTCTATGCTGTGATGATTGTTGGCACCATCACTCACAAGGTCTGGTCTTCTGACATCACATTTAGTCTTTTTCAAGGGTTTTAACTCAAAAGTAGAAACACTGAAATAAATGTGGATATGCATTTATATTCCCTGACTCTATAACTCAGATCAGAGCATCCTTGAATAAAACATTTAATCCACAACAGGTCTAAAGTATTAAGTAACCAAGAATGATCAAGTTAGAATATGGAGAGTTTTACTGGAATATTGAAATATGTCCATTTTTTTCTAGAGTGAAGTAAGAAACAGTGAACTTGTTAGTGTTTGCCTTATTATACTACATCTGTGTACATTGGCTCAAATCAGCAGGAGTTCAGACTTCTTTTTCACCTCCTCTTCTTTCTCTTCCATCCTCTCTTCAGTGTTTCCCTTTAAACAGCTCTCCATCTGTCTGCAGCCTCTCTGTGGTTTTACTCCACCATTTTTAACCCGGTGGTTTTGCAGCTATAGAAGTCTCCGGATGTCTGTCGTGAAGATATGTGGGGTCATCTGAGGACTGAGCTGAAGTGGCTTCTCTCTTTAGAATGACATAAAACTATTTCTAGAATTTGCAGCTCTCCATATGAAAACTAGCACCAAACTTAAAGAAGCATAGACAAAACTTCTAATCTCATGAGCCGTGACACCAAGCAAGCTCACATCAGCCCCAGAGTGAAAGCCAGCAACAATAATCCCTTCTGATAGCTGGGCTGAATTATCCTCCACTACTGATGGACACGATAGATGTATTTTTATTGGCCCTGTGCAAACGTTCACAGGCTAACTTTTTCCAGATGGCAGTTTGTGGAGAGCGAATACATCATTCAGCAGAGGGGGAGGAGAGAAAGGGCAGCAGGGGTCTCTGAAAAGCATTCTGCTCTACTGACGAGGGCATTTCCTGTCTGGATTTGGGAGGATTAAGTGTTTGTGCGCGGGGGGTGTTGATGCTCTCTGCATGTGGACACAGGGACAAAAGACAGGACTTCTGAGGGATTCTGTACACTTGATTTGATGAGCCATGCTCATAAAGTGAATTTTTGCTTGAATAGAAACACATATAAAAGCAAAAAGTGATTTTCAGGGTTTGCATATTTTTGAGAAGAATCCACTGTTCCCAGATAGTGTTTTGCATGCTTTGTCACATTTAGTCATATTCATTCAGCTCATTTCACAAATGCTTAATTTTATTTTAGAACTTTTCACACAGTTATTGAGGCCTGGAAGCCATTTAAAAAAGCGAGCAGCAGCTTCATCGTCTTCATTATTCTGCCTGGATGTTTTTTAACCTTTAAAGTAAGTGGTCTAAAAACTAGATGGAAATTCCTCTTATAATGTGTGCTCATTTCTGTTCGCTTATATTTTTAGCAGCAGTTTTCTGAAATCATTTTGGCAAGTCCTCTCCTCAGAGGATTAGGACGTGGGTTTAGTTTTGTGATGAGAGATTTCTGTTATGATCAAATATGGATGTTCTTTAGAGTTTTTAATGAGTCAAAATGTGCTTTACTCACCTTTAAAACTAGAATGACACTCAGTGGAGCGCCGACCTTCACCAAGGCCCATTCAACCTTATCCAAAATCCAGCTCATAGCCCTGTAACCATGATGCATTTAAATCTGGTGGATCATAATTTTTTCATTTGTATCTGCACCAAATTGCACACTTTCATAGATACCAGTCCCCTAAATATGGCTTTTTAAAAATCAAGATCCATGTATTATTCCTTGATAAATTTAAGATAATGTAAAAAAAACAAACACATTTTATAATGTTAAATTAAGTGAAAAAAAAATCTAAATCTGCCCCTTTATCTGGATTTGCACAAAAATAATGGGGTCTATTGTTGCCCAAGACACATCCTCCAAGTTTCATGGAGACTAAACAGCTCTGTGATGCTGTATTTATGCACTTTGAGCTAAATGCTAACAACAGCCTGATGACAGGCCCACAATGATAACGCTAACATGCTTTAAAGTTACCTCATAGTTTTGTGTATTAGCATACTTAGCTGAGTTTTGTTGGAATGTGGTCGTAAAGTATTGGATAAATCAAAAATTTGATCTGATTTTGTAACTAAAAGTGATGATTAAAGTAACTAGAATTCATCCTGAGGGGAGCATGAATATAATACATTTTATCGCTGCCATTCAAAAGTCTCATAGGTCATTCTCTGGGAACCATGACACAGTATCTTACACCTTACAGTTAAACATGATCTTCCTATAATAAGTCTTTGAGGGTTGTTCAGAGTCTGACATTCACCTCCTCACCACCATCATTTCATTTGGTCTTCCTCCCAGGATGAGGCCTGCTGCTCCCTCACATGGTCAGTTAGTCAGTTTATCCTGTTGGCAGATTTTCTTTTTCTTTATCTTTTTCTCTCTGCACCTCCAGCAAAGAGAGGTGGAGGATGTGATCGCCCACATTTGTCTGTTTGTCTGCAAATATCTTGAAAAGCTGCCAATGGATTTTGATGAGCTTTTGTGTTGGGCTGGATCCAGGAACAGATGCAGATTCTGGATTACTTATTCACTTTCTTCATCAGGACTTTCTTGGTAACATTTGTGCAACAGCCTGATAAATAACAATCGGCCAATCAAAACAAAAATACCAAAGCGTGGACAACTCCTGGTTCCACCAGCCACAAATGACCAGGAAGAGAAACAAACATGCCACAACAGTGAAGAGGGTGAAGCTACGTGTTTTGAATCAGCTGAATAATGCCTGTCTCTGCAGTGCTTTAGGAACAAAAGGTGTGCACTGCAGGTGTCAGGTAACCAGAGAACACCACCGGCCTCCTCCAACACACCCAGCGGACAGGACAGAACAGGCTGACTCACAGGCAACAACCACACCTGGTTAAGTGGTTACAGTTTATCCACCGAAACCAGGTAAAAATATATTTTTATTTTGGACGTAGGCCCAATGTGGCAGGTCCATGGAGGCCATATTCTCAGGGTGTTTGTGCAGAGTAGACTTTTATTCTTTGTTTTGTTCCTTTAGTGTAATTAAACTACCAAAGTAAAATGAAAAATAAAAGTGAAAACCAATAATGTTGCTGTCGGACTCATGTTTTCATCTTTAGACTCTTATCTCTGTGATTTGTCTGCGGGTTGACAGAAACATGAAGGTTGACTGAACTCCACCCCTGGTGCGTCACTGTCGACTTTTCGCATGTGTCACATGCGCGTCTCAACCTGATCAGTCAAGAAAAGGTGAGTCGCGCTCGCGCGCCGTCCTGCTGGCTGTTACTTCCCGCATCCAGCGTGTCAGGGCGGCTGTTGAAACTTCCCTTAGTCTGCTGTCGGAGGGAGGCACAGCTCGGCCTACAGCGGCGCTGCTGCGCTCCAACACGGATCACTTCGGGATCTGAGCCCCAGGATGGCGGCCGTGAAGGCGCTGCAGCAGTGGTGTAAGGTCCGGTGTGAGGGCTACCGGGACGTGTCCATCACCAACATGACCACGTCCTTCAGAGACGGACTGGCTTTCTGCGCCCTCATCCACAAACACAGACCGGATCTCATGTAAGTTCTGACACCAGAGGACCGGACGACACGCTGCAACACAGCGGACTTCTCCAGTTTTCCCGTCTGTATCCTGCTGTTTCCAGTTAGTTCTTTCTTAAAGAATTGGTTTTACTTTCAGTCTTTATGGTAAGTTTGAGCCGTTCTTTGGTGAAAGGGATCAAACTTCAGCTTCAAGGGTCTGCAGGAAAAGCAGGAGAGGAGTTCAGCTGGAAGGTGGAGCTCAGTGAACAACATGCAAACACACTGGACCTCAGGAGGTCCACAAAGAGACACCCTGCGTGAAAAGTGTACTCATCTGTCACTTCTGATACTCGGTATTAACAGTTAGTGCACAATGATTAAATCCCCATTATAGATTAGGTTTATTAGCAAAATATATTAGTCATCAGCTGTTTGTAATAACCAAACAAGAAGAGTTAAAATAGATCAATAATCAGATATTAAAGTGTTTCCTGACTCCTCAGTCTCTAAATGATCCTTAATACTCCAGTTTCTGGCAGCATTCCTGAGGAATCTTAGCCCATTCCTCCTGGACAAAGGCCTCCAGTTCTGGAATATTCCTGGTTTACCTGTTGCAACCACCTTCTTCAGATCCCACCAGAGGTTTTCTATGGATTCCAGTCAGGCGACTGTGACGGCCTCTAGGATGATCCAGGACTTCTTCTGAAACCAAGCCTTGGTGGACTCTGAGGTCTGCTTGGGATCATTGTCCTTTTGGAAACGTCCAATGAGGGCCGAGCTTCATCTTCCTCACAGATGGAGACGTTTTCTTCTAGGATTTCCTGATCCTTGATGGAATCCATCTGACCCTCTACAGGCTGCAGGTTTCCAGTGGTCCAGGAAGCAAAGCAGCCCCAGAGCCTCACCGAGCCACCGCCATGCTTCACTGTAGGGTGTTCTTCTCAGCATCAGCTTCATTCTTCCTCCTCCAGACATACCGCTGATCCAGAGGCCCCAAAAGTTCCAGTTTGGTTTCATGGCTCCACAGAACAGCATCCAGAACTTCTGGGTCTGATCTAGATGGTTCTGAGCAACTGGAACCCACTTTTCTGGAGCTTCTGGGTCAGCAGTGGTGAAGGTCTTGGAGTTCATGGAGCCCTGATGTCAATTTAGACCTGAACAGAAAAACCTTTAGACTCTACTGATAAAGTAAGTCTATGAAGGTTGGCTCAGTGTTTTAACATCTGATCTGAAGGGGTTGAATCTTTTAGAGACTGCAGTATCTTTAAAAGTAGCATTTTGTGTTGAATGTGGCAAAAAATCTGTTGCATTGAGCTACTTAAAAACATTATTCTATTTCAAAATTAATTGTTAGATTAAAGGAACAGTTCACCCAAAAAGGAAAATTCAGTCTGCTGACCCTCCCCCCATACTGTCACATGGAGTTTCTTAGTCCACAAAACATTTCTTGAGCTTCACAGCAACACAGCAGTCATCTTAACAACTGAAGACGATGAGCATTTATTTTAAAATGTAAAAAACAACCAGGAACAAATAAACAATAGAAAACATAGACTGTGTAACAGTAGCAGTACTGCGTCTCTACAAGGTCAGAGAGATGCAAACTGATCTGAAAAGACATTATTTACACCTTTTTTAATGGGAAATCTTCACTGTAGCCTGTAGGCTCAAACGTTAGCATGCTACCTGCCTGAGGAAGGTGCACAAGGTGGAACGTGCATGGATGTGCCACTAGACGAGATCAATGAGAGCTGGTGATCTCTGCATATCTCAGTGCTAAAAACTAAAGTGTAACATTAGAGCCACTTGTTGCTGCAACTTTAGCAAAGGTCTCTCGGTTGTGTTTGATTCTAATTCCAGTATGATCTTATAGATCTCATCTAATGGGACAAGCACACATGTTCGAGGTTTTTGGTGCTTCACCTCAGATGGGGTGCATGCTAATGTTTTTAGCTTAGAGGCTACAGTGAATGGAATTTCCACCTGGCAATAATGATTACTCATTAACTGTAATGACTAACAGTCATTACCACAAAATGATCAGAATCTTTGGTTTAATTTCTCAAATATTTCAAATGCTTTTTCACCCCCTCCCCTAACACTTTGACCAGTTTCAAGCAGAGATGCCTGGTTTAGTTCCAGAGGGACCATTATAGCAGCCAGACTGTAGTCTTATTTAAGAACAGGCACAGCTGTCCCAGTCATTTCCATTTCAGTTTTTACCTGCAGCCAGACCAGTGTGGTTGTACATGTTTACATGAACTGATGCATTAAATAATGGTTACTGGCTTCATTTACTCAATATAGATGTTTGTGGTGAATGCAACATTTGGAAGTCAAGTTTCCGAACACATTGACTGTAGACATGTGACAGAACCTGTATCAGTGTCATGATTTGTAGATGTATCATTTGCAGAGGGCCTGTGCATGCATTACTAAATAACATGTTTGGTCTTGACTGCTTATATGCAAATGGATGAGGAAGGGAAGTTTGATCACATGTTTTGTCACATTTCTTCCTCTGTTGCAGCAACTTTGATTCACTGAAGAAGGAGAATGTCTATGAGAACAACAAACTGGTAAGACACGTTTCCAGACTGCACTACGTTTTGAAATGCTTTTTTGTCCTGACATACTCAGGATGTTTCCCCAACACACACAGATGCTCAGTATAGTACATTATTTTTATTTTTATTTTGCCCAATGTGTGAATTTTATTTCTCTATTATAAAACTATTGTTCATCTATATGCAGGGAAGGTTTTATGATAATGCTCAACATATACTGTAAGGTTTGGTCATGTATTCCTGATTTATTGTGAGTCGTCCAGAGTCTGAAAGCACAACTTTTACAGAAGTAGCCATGATGCCTTTATCAACTAATCCCAAATGACCACTCCCCTGTTTAACTAAACCACCCATATAAAACGGCACAAAGATCTAGGAGAAAATGACATCAGCAAGAATGCCGTGGCCTGAGCAACGTAACAGGATTGGGCAGGGCGGTCCACTAGATAAGTTACTCTAGTGGTGAATGTTCACCATTCCACAATAGTCCATCCAGTGTCACGAAGCCAGAGGAAACATTACAAAACGCCCACGTTCTAGGCGACGAATCCGGATCAACTGCTGCACCTCAGAAACAGGTTCTGACTGGCCAGTGGGACAGCAGCAGAGACAAGTGGCGCCCATAATAGGCCTGTACATGCCACGGAGGGGAATGACATCACAGTTCTGGATTGGCCAGCGATGAGCCTCGACCTAAACCCCAATGAAAACCAGTGGTGTTGGATGAGTGACAGCATGAACAACCAGACAGCTCTGACTTAAGAGTGGGCCTCCATTCCACTGGATGACATCATCCAGAGGTTGTACCAGTCCATGAGGAGGAGGATTACTGCTGTAGTTAATGTTGATTGTGTAAAATGTTGTTTACTCCAGCTGTGTCACCGGAGACATTTATGTTTTTTACAGTGGCCGACCAAAGCAAACACCTTCCTCTGAAGTAACCCTTCTCATTATTTAGTGATTGTAACATCAGCGGTTTTTGTGATGAAAAAAAAAGAGTTTAATTAATGAAACAAGCGTGCCCAGATGTGTGATTCACTTTTAAGTGTCCTCTGGAAACCCTTCCGTTGTGTTTGTGGCTTTTGTAGTGCATTTTCCTCTTTTGCAGTGCGTTTTCCTCTTTTGCAGTGCGTTTTCTTCTTTTGCAGTGCGTTTTCCTCTTTTGCGTAGTGCGTTTTCCTCTTTTGCAGTGCATTTTCGTGCGTTTTCCTCTTTTGCAGTGTGTTTTCCTCTTTTGCAGTTTGTTTTCTTCTTTTGCGTAGTGCGTTTTCCTCTTTTGCAGTGTGTTTCTTCTTTTGCAGTGCGTTTTCCTCTTTTGTGTAGTGCGTTTTCCTCTTTTGCAGGGCGTTGTCCTCTTTTGTAGTGCGTTTTACCCTATTGCAGTGCGTTTTCCTCTTTTGCGTAGTGCATTTTCCTCTTTTGCAGTGCGTTTTCCTCTTTTGTAGTGCCTTTTCCTCTTTTGCAGGGCGTTTTCCTCTTTTGTGCATTTTCCTCTTTTGCAGTGTGTTTTCGACTTTCGTAGTGCTTTTCCTCTTTTGTAATGCGTTTTCCTCCTTTTGTAGGACGTTTTCTTCTTTTGCAGTGCGTTTTACCCCTTTGCATTGCGTTTTCCTCTTTTGCAGGGCATTTTCCTCTTTTGTGCGTTTTCCTCTTTTGTAGTGTGTTTTCCTCTTTTGTGCGTTTTCCTCTTTTGTAGTGCGTTTTCCTCTTTTGTGCGTTTTCCTCTTTTGTAGTGTGTTTTCCTCTTTTGCTGTGCGTTTTCCTCTTTTGTAGTGCGTTTTCCTCTTTTGCATTGCGTTTTCCTCTTTTGCAGTGTGTTTTCCTCTTTTGCTGTGCGTTTTCCTCTTTTGTAGTGCCTTTTCTTCTTTTGCAGTGCGTTTTACCCCTTTGCATTGCGTTTTCCTCTTTTGCAGGGCATTTTCCTCTTTTGTGCGTTTTCCTCTTTTGTAGTGCCTTTTCTTCTTTTGCAGGGCGTTTTCCTCTTTTGTGCGTTTTCCTCTTTTGTAGTGCGTTTTCTTCTTTTGCAGTGCGTTTTCCTCTTTTGCAGTGCGTTTTCCTCTTTTGCAGTGCGTTTGCTCCTAGCGGCCGCCGTAGCACAGGCAGTAGACAGTCAAGAATTGAAGTTAAGCAGCCTGCTGAAACGCCCCGCTCCTCGTCCAGATGTGAGAATATGTTCGTACAAGTAAAATTTATTGTGAAAATATTTAAGAGTCTGAAACAGGTGGGCGAAAACATATTTTAAGAGTTGGGACTGCTGCTTGGGAATGTCATTAGTGCCAACATGACTGATACTACGATCTACTTCTGGGTGGGAATTTAATACGTCTGGAAGTTTGTCCGCATCGTCAAGTCCTTTGGCACCAGGAAAACAGAGTATGAGCCGTTCTGACTCTCACCTTCTTGATTATTGAGTACCCGATAATCAGTGTTGTCGGAGGCTTGTGTCGACGTTGTGTATTGTAGCCGCTGCACCGGCCGGCAGCAGCGCGACATCCAACAGCACCATTGACAACAACTTGTGTTTGTTTACATGAAAACTCCATCAGGTTCCTTTTAAAAATGATTCCCCAACTTTTCTTATGGCGCCACCACGAGGCTCACATTTGTGGGTTTACGTTGAAACGACTTTTGAAGGGATTACCGCAAAATTTGGTCAAGACGTTAATATAATAATATATCAGGATGATTTGTAATAACTTTAATGATCTGTTGACTTTTTATCATCAGATATTTGTTTTATGACCAAACACCCACAAAACTAACAGCACTGCCATCAGCCTCAGATGTACTTACTGTTTAGTGCTAATTGGGATATGTTAGCAAGCTAACAATAAACTAAGATTGTGAGCATGGTAAACATATCTGCTAAGCATGTTAGCATGCCTGCATCAGCATTTAGCTCAGTGCAAAGCTGTGTTGCAGCATGACTGTACACAATTGTGTGCATAATCTGAATTGAAAATAAGCTTCACTACTTCATTACTTTTATGATTATTTGATTAATAAATTAAACTAAATATCTGATCAAAAAATAAATCAACAGGAATGAGAATCTGATGTAGCATCAAAGTTTATTCTTGACATTTCTCTGAAATAAAAAAGCTGCTTCCAGGGTTTTCAACAACATGTCAGAATCTCAAACAGTGGATGGAGATTTCACAGATGTCATCTCTTGGCTTAAGATGTTGCCGTGAGATTTTTAAGTATTTTCTGACATCTTGTAGCATAAATTATTCATGAAATGATAAAACTTAATTGATTAATCGATAATGAAATCAGTTGCTACCTGCAGCTAAAATCTTTTCTCTGTATGTGTTGGCTTTGGATATTGCTTCAGCACCACATGTTGGGTATCGGAATTTTTTTAATTGAGCACTTGGACATTGGCTATCTAGTTGCATTTTTTACTTTCAGTTTCTCCCTGGAGCTTCAACAGAAAAGCTCAACATCAGAAACCTTTGCACTTTAAACTGAAGTAGAATAAAAGCCAAAGTAAGCGGTGATTTTATGGCACTATTCAGGATCTTGAAAAGTACACAGTACTTACACAACTCCCCTGATCATCTGATTACTGAATACTGATTACATTATGCTGCTGGTGCTCGTTGGCCTGCCTCTGCTTGTTGTTTTCTGCTTCCATGGAATTGCTGAATGTGAAGGTAGTTTGGAAATTCCTGACTCCTAAACTGCTCCCTTTACAGATAAAATGTATGTTTAGTCTGTGGTCAGAATTCTTCTTATTTCTGCTATGCTAAAGAAAGACACGAAGGAAAGGAAAGAAAACATATGAAAAGGAAGGGCATCTAAAATCAAATGTCCGTCACTCAAAGTGGCAATAAAAAGACATTTAACATAAATGAGACTTTTTAAAAAAGTGTCAACATCTATTGGCTCTCTTTCATTCCTCATAAACATACTGATTTTGAATTCTACCTCCTAAAAGAAGACACTGGTTAAAATGTATACATCAACCTGTAAAGTTCTTGTCATGACAGTCTTTCAACTTTCTCAGTGGGGTCTCACAAAGTGTGCTTTTCATATAATTTATTCGCTCATTTGCCCAAGTTTCTGAAAATCCACCCTCAGCTTCTTCTGTTTTGTTGGATAAAGTCGTTGTTATTTGCAGGCGTTCAAGGTTGCGGAGGAGCAGTTGGGAATTCCAGCTCTGCTAGATGCAGAAGACATGGTGGCTCTAAAGATTCCTGACCGCCTCAGTATCCTGACATACGTCTCCCAGTATTACAACTACTTCCATGGACGCTCCCCGAGTGAGTATCCGTGTCTCACTGAACGCGTTTCTGCCTTGGTCTTGTCTCATCTGTCTCTGTTCATCTGTGTGTTTGCTGCAGTCGGTGGTATGGGAGGTATGAAGCGCCCAGCTGAAGGCCCCGCAGGAGAGCAGCCCGGGAGGAAGAACCAGCCAGTGGCGTCTAAGATGTTTCCCTCTTCCAAACCTGCCAGAGAGAACAGCCCTCCTCGCTCCCCAAAACAAATCAGAAATGCCAAACAGGTAACCATTGCTGCCTGAATACTTTACTCAAGTGTTACTAAAGCCTCATACACAATGTTTTCAATCTGGGCCTGGTGCACCTTTATTCTGCCCCAATGTTCTGTGTGAACACAATGAAGGCGTAATGGGGTGTCTGTTTGTTCCACCTCTGTGACGGCAGTGAAGGTAGTAACGGCACCGAATTGCACATCTGTGTGACGGCAGGATGGGGCTGTGACGTTTTGATGACGTACAGTTTTATGCATTCAGCCCAAACCAGAAGACTTAGAGAGCAGCTAGCAGCAAGTAGCAGCTAATCAAAAAGGTCTTCAAATTGGGGAGACAGTACAATGTTTGGGAGCTCCTTATCATCCAATCAGAGGACAAGATTAATCAATTTTTTACAAAGCGCTGCTCGATGTATATGTTAGATGTCATGCCATGCTGTAAAACGTCACGCTTCCTCTGCTCACAGAACCCCGGCACGCTATTTAAAATCACACACCGGAACAACGATGTTCCTCCATTGTATTGTTCAGTGTGAACAAACAGAGGCGTTGTAGAGACGGGACTTCGCTGCGGCGATGTTCTGCGATCTCTGTGTGAAAAAGGCTTGATTTCGGAATAACTTCATGGATGAGAAATGATTTTGTCATGTCTAAATGCAAAAAACGCATAGCCTCAAATCAGTTTCAGCAAGTATGGTCATAGTTTGTGTGTCCTGGATGAAGTTTCCATCTCACCCTCTCTTTCCTTCTTCTAGGATGTTCCGGTTGAGAATTCCCATCAGACGGGCACACTGAGTAACAAATGTGTGTCCTGTAACAAGCATGTTCATCTGGTGCAACGACATCTGGTGGATAGGAAACTCTATCACAGGAGCTGTGCAAGGTAAGGGCCCATATAAATGAATACAAACTGATCCACATAATGTACACAGTGTGCCACCAGAATTATGACAGACACGTTTTTAATTAAAAAGTTAATGAATTCACAAATTGATTAGCGATTCTAGATGTATTTATTACATTTACTGTACATTTAAATTATGCATTAAATTTTGCACTGGACTACTATGAAAAAAGATTATGATTAAAAGATATTAAAAGAAATGCAGTTTGTTTGTCTGTTAGTAGGATTACTCAAATAGTTCTGAAGAGATTTTGATGACATTTTTTGGAGAGGTACAGATGTTACTACATTCATTTGCACGCCTTGCTGCTGCAGTACAGCAATGATGCCGAGGCAGCAAAAGGAGGGGGGCTATGTGGGGGCTGTGTTTGCTGCACTTGATAGCGGTACATGCTAGGTGGCAGCAGAGAGCCTGAATCCTAACTGAACGGGTGTAAATGTAATTGCACACATGTTAGTAATTAATTAAACCTTAAACCTTGTTTGGGAAACTAATCATATCTAATTTGGACGGTTTGGATAGTTTATCAATGGAACTGAGTCTCAAAAAGTCATCAATGAATTGTGAGACAACAGCACAACAAACTCTATGAGACCCATGGGGGTGTGGAGACTTCCAAATAGCTCCGCATTGGTTTGAGCTAGAGATGAGCCGTTTTGGATCGTATTCTGACCGGGGTCATAAGGGTTCTTTCTCTTCGGACTTTCTCAAGACCTGTCGGTGAGAACAAAGTCCCAGCAGACGGTCACTCCTAATGGTAATACACCTACAAGCTGTTTGTCAACCGCCGTTAAACTCACACAGCCATGCCTAAGAGTTGTGAAGCCGTGTTTTGTTGTTCACACAACCTCAAACAAGAGGGGTAGTATCGTTTTTTACTTTTCCACAGAGAAATCGTTCCCCAGACCGCAGAAATCGATGTCTGGCAACTGTGAAAAAAAAAACTTGTGATGGTTGAAAATGCCTTTATAAATGTTATTCAGGTACCTGATGTTTTTCAGAGATCTGTATTCCAGAAATACACTAAAGTAACGTCTATACTGGCCTACAAATCTTATAAAAGCTCACACACCGGCACCGGTAACCAATCAGCATGGAGCTTTTTTTGCTATGGTGAGAATTTTGTTCATCACAACGAACTTTAATAGGACGTAAAAGATTATAAGGAAACCTGAGGACTGTTCCCTTTCATAGCATGCAGCAAATGAGGTATTTGTTTATTTATATGTTTTACTTTTGGCGTGCTATGGTTTGTTTATGCCAACATGATTTGTATTTTCTTGTTTACTGACTTCAGTTTTCACGGTGGATTTGGAGAGAAGAAGCTTTCCAATAAATCAGTAACAAGAAAGCTGCTTGTGTTTTTGATTGATTGAATTTATTTGGTAAAAATTCATATATAAGTACATTCAAATAACACGTAAAGTATAACATACTTATTTCCAATGTGGGCCTGCCTGTGCTTGGTGGAAACTACACTAACAGTGATGTAGTTTAATAAAAATAAATGCTGGGCGAGTTAGAATCCTAACTCTCTTTCACGAGAGAGACAGAATGATTCATTAGAAATTAAGTTCAGGAGCAGTGAGAACATTTTCTTTAAATTTGTAAAACTACCACCGGAGGTGTCTGTTAAATATTTGATATATTGTTGTGTACAGCCACTCCCTTTAAGTCCTCCCGCGGTCACCGCCCTTACAGGAAATGTGTTTATAATAAACACATTTCCTGTAAAGCGTCTTTCTGACTGAGTGTAAAATGAGTGCAAATTATAATCAAAACGATAAAAATCAGAATGTAAGATCAAACTAAAATGATCCTAAAAAAATAGTTAATAAAATATAGCCTATAGGGACTTGATTACAGTCGGGAGTCGCCAGAATCAAAGCAAACATGCTTTATTTTTACAACAGTGGCACTAACAGGCTGTACTTACATTGTGCATATCATATAGTGCAAATTATTATCAAAACAAAAACACGCACGCACACTGTCACATCGTAATAAGAATGGCCTTGCTATTCGCTCTTTACTTTGCATCCTCTCCAAGACTGCTCTCCCCTCATCCCCCTTCAAATAGCCTACTGATGGTGCTCTAATGTGATTCATTGAAATGCATGTAGGGTGCGACATTTAATTAGTTGCTTATAGGCCTGTCTGAAATATGAAAAGGAAATTAGAATTAACACCCATACAATGTTGGGTATTGAGAAACCAGAATTATAAGCAAAGATAAGACGTTCTCCGATTTTGGCAGTGAAACTGGCTATGATCTGTAGGTATGACATCACTGGGGACAAAGGATTTCATTGGTCAAACGTGTATTTCTGCAGAAGGAAATCTGGAAATCCAGCTGTTTACACGTTAGATACTTTCTTTTGCTTTTGATCCCAGAAATTAACAAGTAATTATTATGGACAATAGGCTCGTCTCTCTCTCTCTCTCACCTCTCTTCACCCCTTACCCCCACCACTTAGCCCTACCCCTCCGTTTTGCGTGTTCATGCGTAGGGGTAGGGTGTCCTGATTCTTGTTGAGACAGAGGGGGAAGGGTGAAGTGCGAGGGCTATATGGCCCTCCAAGCGGAGGGTTTTCAGAGGCACACTTCAAACGGAGGGATAGGAGATATCTCCCAGAATGCCTTGTGAATCATCGGCAAGATCGTGGCAAAGGCAACAAAAAAACCCCCCACAAATGTATTTTCTTTGTTAAAACATTATGATGACCGTCGGGTCATATTATTTTACAGCTGTTTCAAATATGTATTATCGATATTTTCTTTATAACAAAAACCTCTAGTTGTGTTTGTGTATCTGCTGTCTCTGGACAAATAGCTTAAGTTATAACATTGTTTTAAGGCTGATTTGTGTATTTGTGGGCTGCATCTTGACATATTTTCTCCTTTTGATGTCATATGACACCCAAAATTTATCAGAGAAGATCACGTCAAAAATTCATGATTTCTGGACATCGGTAATGTCTTCTCGACGTCCCCATTTGATTAAGAGTGACAATTTTATACGTCTGTTTTTGGACATTGTATCAACTTTATCAGTGTGACCTGGAATAGCATATCCAAGCTGTGTATACATCTTAATCATCCTCGTAACAGATTGGAAGAACGTCTTTTAAATACAAATTAAAAAACGGTGTTGAACCGGTGATCACCGGCACCGCACGCCACAGCAGAACACCAAACCCACAAAGAAGAATACTCTATAGCATGTATGAAGCACACGGTCTCTGTCGGAACAGGAAGACGAAGGAAGGGAAGAGAGAAGAGTGTGTAAGATTAATCATAATCTGCTTTTATTATTGACGTGATCTGGATGATTTGCTCACTGGGTAACTGAAGTGCAGCAGCAAAGTTACTGCTCCTATAATATCAGTGTACACTGGCAGGGTAAGACAGAGCAATAGAAAGGCTGCAGTCTTGTGCTACATGTGCCACCTGGTGGTTGTTGGTGCACACTGCAACTACTGTGTGGCAGCGTTACCGCTGCAGCAGTGCGTGCAAATGACTGTAGTGACATCTGTAGGGTTTGTCCCAGAAAAGTTCATCGTCTGGATTCTTAATTTTATAAAAAGATTTTTTACCATTGTGGGATAGTAGCAAGTACAAGACTTTTGCTTCTAACTTCATGAATAATGTCTACAATACTTGAACAAAAATAACACAATGGCATCCCCATAAGTTCTACCACACATCAAATTGCATCATGAGTAATGTAGTTGACAATGCAGTGTGACCACAAACGGTTAGGTTGGAGACGTCTCTATGTTTTACCAGTTATGTCATCACTTGAGGCAATTTATTGGATTTTGCTCCATTTTATTTCCCTCTGGAGCCACAAAAGGCTTTTTTTTCCAAAAGGCAATCATTTTCCACATATGTAGTAGTACACCCTAAGACCTGTACACAGATTGATGTTGAGTTTGCCTTTTAAAGGAAATCTAAATGAATAAATAACTAGAGGGCACCTGGAGAGCGAATACCTCCACCATCGTCATACCAAGCCAATCAGAGGCAGAGTAGGGTGGTAGTGCTCCAACACGTAAATCACTGCCTATGGTTCCATGTGCACTAATGTAACTGCAGCAAATATTGTGTCACTTTAATCACAGCAAAAGTAAAAGCTGTTATAAACTTGACAGACAGAGGAAAAAGAATTAAAAATGTAGCTTGTGAAAAATGTTTTAAGACAGCTCTGATGGGGCTCAGGATTTCTCAGGAGGACAGCTGATCAGCATCAGTCATCCTGTCAGCATGACTGGGATTTAAATAATAAAGTTAAGCCCAAATATGCACAGCGTCTCTCATAATGGGGGGAAGCTTACCTCATTTTACCCACCTGAAACCCATCCGGTATTATTATCCATGATTATTCCTAACTAAAGCCCAGAAGCCCTGACACTGGTATTTTAGATGGCCCTAGTTCTTACTAATTACAACGCCTGATTCAGGGGAAAATACAGATATTCTGTCTCACAGACGAGACAAAAATTCTAAATCTGTGAACAATAGGTGTTTTCTTATACTCTGCACCTCTAAAGCACAAGGCAACATCATGTTCCCACAAATCTGGGACACATAAGCACACAAGAAAATCAGATAACAACTCTCCGCTGTTCCAGAGTGGAAGTCCAAGTATTACAGACCGTCCCTTCTATATCCAAAACTCAAAAAGCCACAGTTATACAAAGGAGGGTGTATTCATGCTAGACCTGCACCAAAAAGAGCACCGATTGGCCAGCTGAGCTCTGACCCTCCCTCTGAAGCGTTCATGAATGAGTTACGCGTGGGAAGAATTTCAACTTTACGTTTCTGTCTTTCAGGTTACTGTTGCCTACAAACACGAGTGCACCTCTCAGAGATATCCCCACAAACACCGCTGTTTCCAAATTCACCTCTCTAGCAGACTCCAACAAAACCAGTACAAATACTGCCACTCATACCCCCTCCAGACTGGGACCAACATGGCTGAAAGAGAAGCCCAGTACCCCTAGCACCTTCTCCAGCAATTTCTTTACTTCATCCCCTTCCCAACCCGCTTCAGGTCTCTCTTCTGCTGCTAAAGACGGTCAGACATCTTTAGTTTCCAAAACTACAGCTCCACGGACTCCTGGTGAATCTACCTTCACCACAACCACCTCTATCATCACCAGGCCTACTCCGACGCCTCGTCCCTCAACCACGGTGGGGAAGACACTGGAATCCAAGCTCAAGTTCTTCATATCAGATAACACGACCAGCAATGACGAGAAAAAGACTACAACTCCCAACATTGGCATATATAAAGAGCCGAATGTGACCGGTAAGGTCCAGCAGGCCACAGCAGGTCAGGCTGTAACTGTTGTTGTGAATGTTGACGGTACTGGCAGAAAGGAAGCTCATGTGAGCGGGAACACAGGTGGGGAGAAAGCTAAAGCTGCCGGTGTAACGGGTGGAGATTCAGGAAAGACGTGTGACAGTAGTAAGGCCAAAGCAGCAGCCTTCATCTGCAAAAAACTGTCTGAGGAGAACCATAATGACAAGCCAGCATGGACGACGGTAGTGCTGAAGAAAACGGAAAAGTAAGTAATCCAATTACACCTGCACTCCTAGCTAGACATTATACCTTGCTCTCGCCTGACCTCTACTGGTGAATCATAGCACCCAACAAAAGATGTGTTTAAAATGCACTCCAGGGCAGAAAAACAAGGCAACATATTTTCCTTTACTCTTACTCTTTATTTTATTGAATAGAAGCAAAATATGTGACAGTAAAATACAAAAAACACATGATATGTGTTTGTCTGAGCATGTTTGAGTCTTTTTTTGGACAAAATTAAAATAAATAAATAAGACGATCCCATCTTGATTTTTACTGTTCTTCATCAGTCATGTTTAACTGCTCTAAAAATAATCAAATAATTATTTGCCCTTATTTAAAGCGTAGTTTAGACCTGCATGCATACACCATTTGACAGTTACAAATCTACCCAGTCGTGGTTTGAGTGGCATTCTCTGTCTGTGATGTCTTGGCTGGTCAGTCACCAGATCTAAACCCACAGACACTATATGGTCACATATCAAGGCCAAAGTGGATAGCAGAGAATTTGGGGGCACCGACCAGTTGTGTGAAGCAGTCAGAGATGATGCAGCAACACTGTAAAAGGCTTTCAGACAGCTGTGTGTCCCATAATAAAACGTACTGCACCCAGACAATGTCTACAATATTTCGTAACATTATTTCACTCGGATTTGTCAAATTGTTTGCCTCATTTTTTTGCCTAGGAGTATCTTGTTAAAACAGCGTCCACAAACATTTTGGAAACTGTAATCTAATTGTGTGTTTGTGTGTAAACTAGAAATAAATGGTGCAAGAAATAAAATGTAAACCATAGTGAAAGAACAAATTCCCATTGGCAGAGAATGTGAAATTAATTTTATTACTGAATTTTCTTGGAATTGGCGCAGCGTGGTGGTAAGAGTGGTTATCTGCTCATTGGTGGTTCGATCGACAGCCCCATCCCCAAATAAAGGCCAGGTAAACAGAGAGGGTTGCGTTAGGAAGAGCATCTGACGTAAAAACCTGTTCCAGATCCACAATGCTGATGGGGGAAAAAAAAAATCTGCTGTGGCGACCCTGAATCAGGAGCAGCCAAAAGGAAAAAAACAACAACTTTATTTTCTTGGAATGAAATGTTTGAAAATGAGTATGGATATAATTTAAGAAGGCCTCTCAGACATTGTCTTATGTTTATTAAGCATTACTATTTACTTGTAGGAATTGTTATGCAATGAATTCTTGTAATTGATTTTAGAATTTTGTATTTGTTTAAAGGATGACGATTATATGCGTGCATGAGGTGTTTGTCCGTTGTGCTCATGTTGCTGTAGTGTGTATAATTCCTCCTGGACCTCAGGAAAGAATGGCTAAAGGGGATCCTATTAAAGAAAGAATATCACTTCACCTCTACTCAGACCTTCTCCAGTCGAGACTCCAAAGAGGGAGATGGATGGTGTCAGAGGGAGAATGAAGGTGAAAGCAGACCCGTCGCTCCTCGCTGACCTGCAGACTCCGGACACAACAAAACCTTCTCTGAGCCCGGCCAGCAGGAGTGGACTCAGAGCCAGGACTCCAGACAGAGGTGCTTCAAAACTCGGCAGTGCATCACCCAACTCCTCAGGTAAAACTCTCACACTCTGCTATTATAATGTAAGGCTGCACAATGTATTGTTTCCACATCAACATCGCAAAGTTCAAACGCTCAATAGTCACATCACAAGATGTGCAATGTCAAGTAAGCCTCAAACAGATTAACAAAGTATGTGTGTGTGTGTGTGCGTAAGTCACACTTCAAACTGAACTGAAAGTTTTTTCATAAAACATTAGAGATAGCCTAATTAAATTTTGTGGACATCTTTAATATATAATGTAGGAGATTGAGTTTTAAAATTCCTGCTGAAAAACTATTTTTATTGGATTTATGGGCCTTTATTCAAAGTTGGCACTTGTTGCAGACGTCCCCCTGCAACATCTGCAGCAGTACTACTACAGTCTAGAGCACAGTTGTACTGCAGTAGTACTACTACAGTCTAGAGCACAGTTGTACTGCAGTAGTACTACTACAGTCTAGAGCACAGTTGTACTGCAGTAGTACTACTACAGTCTAGAGCACAGTTGTACTGCAGTAGTACTACTACAGTCTAGAGCACAGTTGTACTGCAGTAGTACTACTCCAATCTAGAACACAGTTGTACTGCAGTATTACAGTCTAGAACACATTTGTACTGCAGTAGTAGTACTACAGTCTAGAACACAGTTGTACTGCAGTAGTACTACTACAATCTAGAACACAGTTGTACTGCAGTACTACAGCCTAGAACACAGTTGTACTGCAGTACTACAGCCTAGAACACAGTTGTACTGCAGTACTACAGCCTAGAACACAGTTGTACTGCAGTAGTAGTACTACAGCCTAGAACACAGTTGTACTGCAGTGCTACAGTCTAGAACACAGTTGTACTGCAGTACTACAGTCTAGAACACAGTTGTACTGCAGTACTACAGTCTAGAACACAGTTGTACTGCAGTACTACAGCCTAGAACACAGTTGTACTGCAGTAGTAGTACTACAGCCTAGAACGCAGTTGTAGTGCAGTAGTACAGTCTAGAACACAGCTGTACTGCAGTAGTAATACTACAGTCTAGAACACAGTTGTACTGCAGTACTACAGTCTAGAACACAGTTGTACTGCAGTACTACAGTCTAGAACAAAGTTGTACTGCAGTACTACAGTCTAGAACACAGTTGTACTGCAGTACTACAGTCTAGAACACAGTTGTACTGCAGTAGTACAGTCTAGAACACAGTTGTACTGCAGTAGTACTACTACAATCTAGAACACAGTTGTACTGCAGTACTACAGCCTAGAACACAGTTGTACTGCAGTACTACAGTCTAGAACACAGTTGTACTGCAGTACTACAGCCTAGAACACAGTTGTACTGCAGTAGTAGTACTACAGCCTAGAACACAGTTGTACTGCAGTAGTACAGTCTAGAACACAGTTGTACTGCAGTGCTACAGTCTAGAACACAGTTGTACTGCAGTAGTACAGCCTAGAACACAGTTGTACTGCAGTACTACAGTCTAGAACACAGTTGTACTGCAGTACTACAGTCTAGAACAAAGTTGTACTGCAGTACTACAGTCTAGAACACAGTTGTACTGCAGTACTACAGTCTAGAACACAGTTGCACTGCAGTAGTACAATCTAGAACACAGTTGTACTGCAGTAGTACAGTCTAAAACACAATTGTACTGCAGTAGTACAGTCTAGAACACAATTGTACTGCAGTAGTACAGTCTAGAACACAGTTGTACTGCAGTAGTACTACTACAATCTAGAACACAGTTGTTCTGCAGTACTACAGCCTAGAACACAGTTGTACTGCAGTAGTACTACTACAATCTAGAACACAGTTGTTCTGCAGTAGTACTACTACAATCTAGAACACAGTTGTTCTGCAGTAGTACTACTACAATCTAGAACACAGTTGTACTGCAGTAGTACTACTACAATCTAGAACACAGTTGTTCTGCAGTACTACAGCCTAGAACACAGTTGTACTGCAGTAGTAGTACTACAGCCTAGAACACAGTTGTACTGCAGTAGTAGTACTACAGCCTAGAACACAGTTGTACTGCAGTAGTACAGTCTAGAACACAGTTGTACTGCAGTACTACAGCCTAGAACACAGTTGTACTGCAGTAGTAGTACTACAGCCTAGAACACAGTTGTACTGCAGTACTACAGCCTAGAACACAGTTGTACTGCAGTAGTAGTACTACAGTCTAGAGCACAGTTGTATTGCAGTAGTACTACTACAGTCTAGAGCACAGTTGTACTGCAGTAGTACTACTACAGTCTAGAGCACAGTTGTACTGCAGTAGTACTACTCCAATCTAGAACACAGTTGTACTGCAGTAGTACTACTCCAATCTAGAACACAGTTGTACTGCAGTATTACAGTCTAGAACACATTTGTACTGCAGTAGTAGTAATACAGTCTAGAACACATTTGTACTGCAGTAGTAGTACTACAGTCTAGAACACATTTGTACTGAAGTAGTACAGTCTAGAACACAGTTGTACTGCAGTAGTACAATCTAGAACACAATTGTACTGCAGTAGTACAGTCTAGAACACAATTGTACTGCAGTAGTACAGTCTAGAACACAGTTGTACTGCAGTAGTACTACTACAATCTAGAACACAGTTGTACTGCAGTAGTAGTACTACAGCCTAGAACACAGTTGTACTGCAGTAGTAGTACTACAGCCTAGAACACAGTTGTACTGCAGTAGTACTACTACAGCCTAGAACACAGTTGTACTGCAGTACTACAGTCTAGAACACAGTTCTACTGCAGTAGTAGTACTACAGTCTAGAACACAGTTGTACTGCAGTAGTAGTACTACAGTCTAGAACATAGTTGTACTGCAGTACTACAGTCTAGAACACAGTTCTACTGCAGTACTAGTACTACAGTCTAGAACACAGTTGTACTGCAGTAGTAGTACTACAGTCTAGAACATAGTTGTACTGCAGTACTACAGTCTAGAACACAGTTCTACTGCAGTAGTAGTACTACAGTCTAGAACACAGTTTTACTTCAGTACTACAGTCTAGAACACAGTTGTACTGCGGTAGTAGTACTACAGTCTAGAACACAGTTGTACTCCGATACTACAGTATAGAACAAAGTTGTACTGCTGTAGTACAGTCTAGAACACAGTTGTACTGCAGTAGTACAGTCTAGAACACAGTAGTACTGCAGTAGTAGTACTACAGTCTAGAACACAGTTTTACTGCAGTGCTACAGTCTAGAACACAGTTGTACTGCGGTAGTACAGTCTAGAACACAGTTGTACTGCAGTAGTACTACAGTCTAGAACACAGTTGTACTGCGGTAGTACAGTCTAGAACACAGTTGTACTGCAGTAGTAGTACTACAGTCTAGAACACAGTTGTACTACAGTCTAGAACACAGTTCTACTGCAGTAGTAGTACTACAGTCTAGAACACAGTTCTACTGCAGTAGTAGTACTACAGTCTAGAACACAGTTCTACTGCAGTAGTAGTACTACAGTCTAGAACACAGATTTACTGCAGTAGTAGTACTACAGTCTAGAACACAGTTGTACTGCAGTAGTGGTAATACACTCTAGAACACAGTAGTACTACAGTAGTACAGTCTAGAACACAGTTGTACTGCAGTACTAGTACTACAGTCTAGAACACAGTTGTACTGCAGTAGTAGTACTACAGTCTAGAACATAGTTGTACTGCAGTACTACAGTCTAGAACACAGTTCTACTGCAGTAGTAGTACTACAGTCTAGAACACAGTTTTACTTCAGTACTACAGTCTAGAACACAGTTGTACTGCGGTAGTAGTACTACAGTCTAGAACACAGTTGTACTCCGATACTACAGTATAGAACAAAGTTGTACTGCTGTAGTACAGTCTAGAACACAGTTGTACTGCAGTAGTACAGTCTAGAACACAGTAGTACTGCAGTAGTAGTACTACAGTCTAGAACACAGTTTTACTGCAGTGCTACAGTCTAGAACACAGTTGTACTGCGGTAGTACAGTCTAGAACACAGTTGTACTGCAGTAGTACTACAGTCTAGAACACAGTTGTACTGCGGTAGTACAGTCTAGAACACAGTTGTACTGCAGTAGTAGTACTACAGTCTAGAACACAGTTGTACTACAGTCTAGAACACAGTTCTACTGCAGTAGTAGTACTACAGTCTAGAACACAGTTCTACTGCAGTAGTAGTACTACAGTCTAGAACACAGTTCTACTGCAGTAGTAGTACTACAGTCTAGAACACAGTTCTACTGCAGTAGTAGTACTACAGTCTAGAACACAGTTGTACTGGGGTAGTACAGTCTAGAACACAGTTGTACTGCAGTAGTAGTACTACAGTCTAGAACACAGTTGTACTCCGGTACTACAGTCTAGAACACAGTTGTACTGCGGTAGTAGTACTACAGTCTAGAACACAGTTTTACTGCGGTACTACAGTGTAGAACACAGTTGTACTGCGGTAGTACAGTCTAGAACACAGTTGTACTGCAGTAGTAGTACTACAGTCTAGAACACAGTTGTACTGCAGTAGTAGTACTACAGTCTAGAACACAGTTGTACTGCAGTAGTAGTACTACAGTCAAGAACACAGTTGTACTGCAGTAGTAGTACTACTGTCTAGAACACAGTTGTACTGCGGTAGTACAGTCTAGAACACAGTTGTACTGCAGTAGTAGTACTACAGTCTAGAACACAGTTGTACTGCGGTAGTACAGTCTAGAACACAGTTGTACTGCAGTACTAGTACTACAGTCTAGAACACAGTTGTACTGCGGTAGGACAGTCTAGAACACAGTTGTACTGCAGTAGTACAGTCTAGAACACAGTTGTACTGCAGTAGTACAGTCTAGAACACAGTTGTACTGCAGTACTAGTACTACAGTCTAGAACACAGTTGTACTGCAGTAGTAGTACTACAGTCTAGAACACAGTTGTACTGCAGTAGTAGTACTACAGTCTAGAACACAGTTGTACTGCAGTACTACAGTCTAGAACACAGTTGTACTGCAGTACTACAGTCTAGAACACAGTTGTACTGCGGTAGTACAGTCTAGAACACAGTTGTACTGCAGTACTAGTACTACAGTCTAGAACACAGTTGTACTGCGGTAGGACAGTCTAGAACACAGTTGTACTGCAGTAGTACAGTCTAGAACACAGTTGTACTGCAGTACTAGTACTACAGTCTAGAACACAGTTGTACTGCGGTAGGACAGTCTAGAACACAGGTAGGTACTTGCATGTTCCATATCACACATCATCTTTTTACGTCCTTCATTAATGTCTGTTTTTACTTAAGTATCCACATTAGAAACAAGCATCATGTTGTGGGATATTGATCACTATGTCTTCTTGGTAGTCAACATAATGCACAATGTTTTTGCTGCTTTATACAAAAAGAAAACTTGTTCTCGTTTTCAATGACTAAAGTATAAGAGAAATCTGATAGAACATAATTTACTTTGTGGGACTGTGGTTTTTTATGTCTATTTTATTAATCATTATTTGTCAGTCATTTAAAACGGTCAAAAAAGTCCTATTATGAAGAAATCTTTTCAAATAGAGCTATTCAAAATTCCTGGATTTTGTCATATGACAATATAAATATCACATATCACAATATAATTTTTTTCCTTTATCGTGCAGCCCTAGTATAATGCAGTGTTTGTGTGGGTTTATGAATTTAATGTGTGTAATGTATTAGTAATGCTGGTTGTACTTGTAAAGACAAATAAACTAAGGCTGCATGATTATGGTTGATTATCACATATATATCCAGATACCCATACATGTATTACTGTTTGGTAAATGTACACAGAATCAAGTAATGAAACCGATGTTCAAAGCCATGAGCTTTATTGTGTTACATGAAATAAAACTCGTCATACTGTAGGTCTTAAACAAAACTTCAACTTGTCTCCAGTCATATAGTCAGACAGTAATATATGATCTTTCATCATGATTTGATCCCTATAAAAAGGAAGGCAGCAAACAAACTAAACTCTCTAAGTTAAGTTTGGAAATGAAATGCTCAGTGGAGTGAAAAAATGTCATATTATTGGTAAATCGTGGATAGAAAATACATTTCAAGGCTCTGTAGAAAAACAAAAATAGCAGTTCAAAGTGTCTCATCAACAGTTTTTCAGGTATATAATTAATCTGCACACAAAGGTCCTTTTACTAAACTTTTCAAAGCTATCATCCCTAATTTAACATTGTTCTTCTGCAAATGCATCTTACATAAACAAAACCTTATTAGTTTAAATTATTTTGTTAAACTCACTGGTGACAAAGTTTTACATGTCTTTTTTATTTTTATTTCTGAAATTCTCTTTTTATTTCTTTATAACAAAATCCATACTTAATAGCCTTATCCATCCTAGCCTTCTGTAAAACACAGTTGTAACAGCAGTTAATAAAATTTCAATGAATAGATAATGCAGAAACCAATAAGGACCAATGAAGTACGTAAAGATATCGGTAGAAAATAGAAAATAGCACATATAACCAGAACATTGGGGTGTGCCTATAGGATACTCGGATCACTTTTCAAAAAGGGTAAGAAGAACTAAATTAAAATAAATAAATAAAAAATAGAATTACAGAAATTCACATTAAACAAATGATGGTTGTATAGGTGTAATATACACAATCTTTTCAAAAACTTATTTTGTTGAAACTTGTTGAAATTCTCTCCATCCTAAAGATATCATAAATTATGTCTATCCGATCATCAACTGTTGGTATTTCTGCTTTTAGCCACTTTCTAGTTATGGCTTTCCTACCAGCTGCACTTAGAATCTGAAATAAGTGTTGGACATGAGAGGTGACATTTTCTAATGGCAGGATACCAAAATTCAAGGTGTCTAGCTTACATGGAATGTCCATCTGGAATACTTTTTGTACAACTTTGTGAACCTCCTCCCTGTAAGAAATTAATAATGGGCAGGACCAAAATACTTTATATGATAATGATTTGCCTCAGAGAACCCACACTGTCTCCAGCCGTTAGACGATTTGGAATAATGACTCCTTTGAACTGGAGTGATGAAGAAACTCATGAGATTCTTCCAACAAAACTCTCTCCAGTAAGCCGAACTTGTAGGTTTCCATTGTAGTTCACATAAATTCTCCCATTCCTCTTCCTTTATACACAAGTTTCCTTCCTTTTCCCATTTTTGTTTTACATATAATGAATTACATTTTGTTTGTTGTAGGCCCCTATAAAGGTTTGAGATTGTTTTTGGTTTGAGTCGATACGTAAGCCTCTATAAAGACCTTTAATAGAGTATTATCCAGGTGCTTTTGTTTATTTACTTTACTTAGTTGTTCAACATAATGCCAGACTTGAAGAAATCTGTAAAAGTCGCTATTGTCTAAGCCAGGGGTTCCCAAACTTTTTTTCTGGGGACCCACATTTTTAAAATGACAAACCATCGCGACCCAAATCACAATAGATCTTATCTATAAATTGCAACATAAACAATTTGTGCATAAATGAACATTTCTGACCATTTTTACTGCCATCTGCATCATCATATTATCTTGAATAGGTAAACCAGACATTTCAAAGTGATTATACAGTACATTTAAATTACAACTACATTGTATGCTTATTGAAAATATATACTGTACATATTTTAAATACTTTATAGATAAGATCAAATCAGTGCCTTTAGGAGGGGTGTGGTATCTCATTGTTTTTATCTCCTCTTATCACAATATAAACATTTTAAATAGGCTACTTTATAAATGAGAAAATGCATAGAGTCTGAGTAAACAGCCACTCATGTTCATGTTCATATGTTCAGATTTTTATTTGAGAACTTAAGTGCATTTTAAATTAAACAGGCACACATCAGGTAAACAACACATTTTAACTACTTTATATGAGACAAATTAAGTGCATTTTGCTGTAATTAACAGACTCATATTTCCCTCTCATCATTAAATCAAACAGAATATTGCTTGTTCTTTGTTCCAGTCAGGTGTACAAGAGGAGAGCAGCACACATATCAGGTGTAGCATTTAGTCTCTGGGCGGTAGCTAAGCTAACATGACCTGCAGCAGTCTGGTCCTTAGCTGGGTCTTGTCCCTGGTCTCTAGCTATGCCTTTCTTTTTTATTAGCCAGGCATCCATGTTTGTGTGACCACCTGCAAAATCTGTTCATTATTTTGGTGGAAACTATGGTGGACACCTGGGTACAAACCCAAACGGGTTCTGAACAAGGCACCGCCTGCCTGGCTCCAATGTCGCGCTATGATTGGTTGAACTCTATGTGTGGTGGACTATAACTATAACTATTTTATTTTGCGACCGGAAATAAAATCTCCTGCGACCCAAACTTTGGGAACCACTGATCTAAGCCATGTTCCGTCTTCAGATTTTGAAAGCCCTTTATAAATCCCTGATGAACAAAGGTACAGTATGCTGTTAAGCCTTGAGAAACCCATCCCTTAAACCTGACATCTAATGTATTGGGTGCAAAATCTGGGTCATATGCACACCATCTCAAAATTCTGACAGCCTCCTTTAAAATATTTTGGGCTATAACATTGTTCCACAGCTTAAATGATAGACAGATCCATGGATTTCCCAAATTGTTTAAGTAATTCATTAAAATATTTCCCCCAATTAGATCTTGAATTGGATACTCTTCTGTTATAGCCTCTTCAATTCAATTCAATTCAGTTCAATTCAATTTATTTATATAGCGCCAAATCACAACAAAAGTTATATCAAGGCACTTTACAGAAAGAGCAGGTCTAGACCGACTCTTTATTCTACACTCAACAATCCTCCATGAGCAGCACTTGGCGACAGTGGCGACGAAAAACTGCCTCTTTTTTTTTTAAAGGCAGCAGAAGCGAGACTCAAAGTGGGCGGAGCCTCTGCTTTGACCAGTTAGGGTGAGAGAGATAGAGAGAGAGAAAGGTTGGGAGAGAGAGAGAGAGAGAGGCGTTGGGAGAGGGGGAAAGGGAGGGGGGAGGGAGGGACAGGGACACAGACATGTTCAACCTCAATAATATTAACAGCTATAATAATAGAGAGATTATAGTTTGTAGTATTTATAATAACTACTACAATAACAACACTGATAATAATGATAATATTAATAATGATGATGATAGTAAGAGTAATAATAATGGTAATGATGATGATGATGATGATGTCAGAGGGTATCAACCATGGTCCCAGCAGTAGATTGGTCCACGGTGACCTGCGGGATGAGAAAACACAAAGACTCCGGAGAAGACGTCAAGTTGGTAACATGAATTAATGAGACATGAGTGTGTAAAGAAGAAGAAAGAGGAGCTCAGTGCATCATGGGAAGTCCCCCAGCAGTCTAGGCCTATAGCAGCATAGCTAAAGGCTTCTATCTCCTTCCATCTAGCAAAGTATTCTGGAATACATAAACACGTCAAAGTCCCAAAGTCAAGACAGGGGAGAGCAACCCCTCGCTTGTATTTCACCAATTGTAGGCTCTGATATCTCAATCTGGGTCTTTTCCTCTGCCAAATGTATCTTGAAATAAGTTTGTCCCATTCCTGTCCTATTATTTTAACAAATTCGATCGGTGAACCAAAATTAAGAAGAGGTATTAAATCCCATCTCCTTATATCTTCCCTGATCTTTTGATTGAGGAGGGAAATTGTTTTTATATACAGTTAGAATCAAGATAAGTGGAGCAGTGTCCAGCCCCTTTGCTTTAGAAGGAGGAACAAGGCAGGGTTGCCCTGTTAGGGTGCCCGCCTCTTTTATTTGCAGTTTTCATTGAACCCCTGAGCCAGGCGATCATTTAGAATGAAAATATCAAAGGGATAGATATGAAAGGAGGAGAGCTAGAGATCTCCTTATTTGCTGTAAATTTATTGGTGTACATATCCAACCCAGAACATTCATTTGAACAGCTGTTCTCACTTCTGAAACAATGTGGTTCCCTCTCTGGTAATAAGTTGAACATTTTAAAAACACAAGTTCTATGTTTTAAGTACAGCCCCTCAAAAACATGACAACAAGGTTTCAGTTAAAAATGAGAATGGTGTTATTATGAGTGTGTCAACACTGCCCAGGTGTCTCAAATTGCTGGATTGTCCAGGCGGATCAGCCAGTCTGACCCGCTGGAAGTCGCTCTTTTCCTGCATTTCCGTTACCATAGTAATGAAGCCAAGTTGAACAGTATGACACAAAGCACAGTTGTGAACAGACAGCAAACAATGCTATGCCGACTAGAAATGAAAAGACGATTAGCCTCCACATTATATCAAGCTAATAAAGATGAACATTTATGTTCCGTGGCCGTGCAGTAGTCCTAGTGAGCAACAATATAGCACAAAGGACGAGCTCTGGATCCTCGTAATTATGAGATAAGTTGTCATTTTAAAAACATTTTAATTTGGTGAATGCAAGACACACAGTCACCCTCCGCTGAAGCCATTGTCTCACCCAGCACCGCCTCCTCTATCGTCTTCTCATTCTCCTCCTCCTCTCATGCAATAATAACTGATATAAAGCAAGATCATTCTCTGCTTGATCCAATTGCAGTAGTGCTAAGTTCAGTCTATGATCAGCCATTATGATCTCTTCTGTATGACTCAGATGGACTGAGCAGAGTATTTATACCCCCATGCTGCTCCAGCTGTACCACGGACTTTTCATACTCACCATTAACTTGTGGCGAACTTGTGCGACTCACCACATACTCAATACCAACTCCACTGACTTCTTGCTTTCTTATTGCAAACTCATTAATGTCTCATTGCCTACTTGGTAAAAACTCTTATGACGTGGGGAACGCTGTGGGAACTTCCACTCTTCATGCAGGCACGTCCTATAAGTTGCCACGACGACGCAGTGAGTGATAAGTAGACAGTAAGTAAGTGAAGTTTGAACTGTGTTCGTACTGAGTACATGATGAGTAATTGATACGTATTGAGCAAAACGACTGACTGCCACATAAGTTTTGAACAGTTCAATATTTACGTGGCCTGCTAGACGTACAGTCAAGTTCTCACCGTCCATGTCAAGTGATTGAAACGTTACAAAAGTCCATGAAAAGTACCCGAAAAGTAAGAGGAGTTCTTGCTACATTTTTCTCATTTTTCCTGGTCGTAGTACATACTTCTACAAATATGCATTGGTGTGACAGGGACTTTAGGACCCAGTTAAAGCTGGACTGCAGACCAGGAATCAATTAATCCTTCAATACTTTGTAATATTCTGAAGGAAATTCATCCGGTCCTGGGACCTTATTTGATTTGAGATGAGCTATAGCTGTGTCAATGTCTTTCTCCGATATTTCGGCTGCAAGCTGATTTTTCTGATCACTGGTTTATTTCGGTAGGTGAATTGTCTTAAAGTCCTCCATTTTTTCTTTGTCAAATTGAGGTTGGGAATATAAACTCTGATATTATGATTCAAAGTAACTTTGTATATCTTTTAATTTATGGTGTATAAGATTGGTCAAAGGGCTTTTAATTTTTTAGAATTCTCCGCCTGTTGTTTTTTCAGCCTGTAGGCTAATAATTTGCTGCCTTTTCCTCCCCTTCACAATATTTCTGTTTAGTAAATATTAACCTTTTCTGTATATCTTTTGTGTAAAAGTCATCTATTTCATTCTTTGTCTTCATTAGTTGCTCTCTAGATCTTTGGTCTACTGTGTCCTTGTGATCTCGTTCTGTTTCAATTCTGAATGAAGATTTTCTAATTTTTCTTGCTCAGACCTAAGTGGGAACTGTAGCCAACTATTTTACCTCTTAAAACAGCTTTACATGCATCCAAAAGTATTTGGCACTGGTAATGGATAACGGTCAGAACTTGTTCACATCCACGGTACACTGACAGCCATCCGTTACCGAAATACGGTCCTATGTCCACATGTCATTCCCAGGATACAGCAATCAGGCATCACCTTCATGCATGACAAAGCCAGACCACATGTGCCTCATGTCTGTCAGGAGTAGCCTACCTGGACCAGAACAATGTCTCTGTCCTTCCTTGGCCAGCATATTCACCAGATCTCAACCCAATAGAGCATCTATGGGATGTTCAGGATCACCAGGTGAGAGAGAGAGATCCTGCTCCAGCAACACATGAACAACTTGTCACAGCTCTGCAGGAAGAATGACGTCATCCTACAAGTCCAGAATAACATCTTATCCATTCAGGAGGTGTAAAGTAGTGATAAATGCTGGAGGTAGACACGCACGGTAGTGACTATTGTTGTTCTCTGTCTCACCATCCACACTTTCTGACTTGTAAAGACTAAGACAAAAACCACTAATCTGCACAAAAATGATTTTTCTGTATGACTAAAGGGTGAATAAAGATGTGAACCATAATTTACCTTTGATATTTAATATGAACAGGATGGCATGAGATAAAAAAAAGCGTTTCTACTGTTGGTCAGTATATTTAATCTCCACAAAGTATTTCTTTGATCCAATTCAAGATTCAGTTTTAAGTATAGAGGACTATCGTCTGACAAATCCATCATGTCTGTATCACAATCACCAACCTTATGTAGGTCTTTGCCAAAGGTAAAAAAAATAATCTAATCTAGAGTGTACTGCGTGCGGCTTGGAGAAGTATACGTAGTCTCTCCTTTACGGATATAATTCTCACCAGACATCTGTTAACCCAATCATTCATCCCAGAATTAAATTTCTTGTTTGTCAATTTAGGCTGTTATGTGTGGATTTGAGGAATCAAGTTTAGAATTGAATGTAATGTTAAAATCCCCACCGCTAATCAGGACCCCCTGAGTTTCTGCTATTATCAAATCAAATAGCTGAATAATTCCCAATCAGAGTTAGGGGATGCATAAACATTTAATAAAGTTATCAGTGAACCACCCAGATTTCCTGTTATCAACACATATCTCCCCTTTTTATCCTTCTTTTCAAATATGGGTTGAAAACTAATTTTGTTTGAATTTAGTATAACCTTCTGTGCTCAGCTGGGTATGATGATGAAAACTGATATTTGAAGCCCATTCTTTTTAATTTTTCATGCTCTTTTTCTCTCTAAAAAACAAATATCTGGCTTCTTTTGATTGGATTGAGTAAACCATTCACATTATAAGTTAATTTTAACTGCCTCCATTTAGCGTCAACTAAAAATAAACACAAAAATAAAATTTATCAAAGGCAACAACCCAGAGGCTGCAGGGAATGGCAGCAAAAACTGCAATTGGGTGGGCAAGAACACAGTAAGGACAGTAAGAACCAGAAAATTAACTTCCACTTGTGGGATCTTCATAATGATCCTAAATAAGCCCCGACTCCCCCCGACTGGCGAGAGAGGGCCTTCGTTAGACAACAGGTGTTTGTCCATCTGATGACTATTTAGGTATGTGGCTAAGAAACAACCCCCCAACCTTTACAAATATACTTAGTTATAGCCAACCTTATGCTTTTCCTGATCCTGACACGCATTGTTGTTTACAGTTTTTCCTCGGCTCCTCTTTTATTTCCATAGAAACTCACCCTCTCTTTTCTTAGCCCGCCAATAAGCACCATGATCTCACCTGCTCCTGGTGTTTAAAAGCTTGGAGCCTTTCCTTGTAGTCTAGAGTCCTGTTCGTGCTTCCCTGGTTGCCTGATTTCCTGCACCACGATAGGCATTCCATTGACTGGAAGTTCTCTTCGGCTCCTTCTTTGACGCCGTGGATTCTGATATTTTCTCACCTGGAGCAGCCCTCCAAATGCGTCAGTTTGCGTCCAAGGGAATCTTAAGTTTCAGCAGCTCGGTTATGGCTTCCTCTGAAGCTTGTATTCGGGTTTCGAGCTCTTCAATTCTCTCCTCAACCTCCCCGAATCTTTTGTTAGTGTTATTTATGTCGTCACAAATTTCATTCAATTGCTGATTGTTTTCTTTCCTGAACTCTTTCAACTCTTTCAGTATAAGGCCCAAATTCACATTGTCTGTTTGCTCGTCATCGAGGTCCGTTTGCATGTCGTTGTCCTCCATGGACGTCGCTAGTTGGGGAAGCTGGGCTGACTCCGTCTCCTTCAAATACCTTGTACTGTGTCGACTTATTCCTTCCTTTTTGCATTTCAGAGGCCCAAGATCTTAAATCAAATTGTAGCAAAACTTGGTGCAGTTTCGAGTCGTAGTGGGCTACTTTTAACTCAAAGTGTCGGGAGCATGTTACTCTAAACTGCCATCTTCTAGTTTGCTAACCCAGAATATACCTGTCTTTTTAATGTGGAAAATGCCGTTTGCATTGAAAGGTATTTTTCTCCACAATGGTGCAAAGATTGCCTGAGTCACATCGTATCCAGCTTTCAGACTTCAGTGATGCCCTGACAACCTGAAATCAGCCTGTTACTTTACCCTTTAAACACAACTAATGTGTAAAAGAGCTTCTTGTTTCTCTGGTGATTTATCTTCAGATTACTCTATTTCATTGCACTTAATGCAAACCTTTATGTTGTTTGACCTGCTGTTGGTGGCTGATCTCTTTATAACAAACCAATAAAATGAAGTGAGTGGATGGTGTGATGAAGAAGATGATGGTAATAAGGAGGAGCTGAGGACAATACAGGGGAACCTGAAAGTGAAGATCAGGGAAGCTAAGGAGAGCTACAGGAGGAAGTTGGAGTGGAAACTCCAGCAACATAACATTAGGGAGGTCTGGAGTGGAATGAGGACATCACAGGATTCAGAACCACAAGCAGCAGGGGGGGGTTGAAGGCAGCATGGAGACGGCCAACAAACTAAATCTGTTCTTCAATAGATTTGATACAGCGGCTTCTCACCGACTCCACTACACCCCCCTCCCCCCTCTCTTTATTGCCCCATGTCCCCCTGTATGGGCCCCCCCTCTTCCTAAACTTCACACCCCTACTGACACCTTTTCCCCTTCTTCAGCCTGACGACTCCACCCCTCCCCCACCAGAATCCTCTACAGTGTCCTTCACTGCTGACCAGGTGACAAGACAGCTGAATAAACTCCACTTCAGGCCCTGATGGCATCAGCCCCAAGGTGCTTAAAGCCTGTGCCCCCCCAGCTCAGTGGAAAACTTCAGCGGGTCTTCAACATGACTCTCAGTCTCCAAAGAGTCCCCATTATGTGGAAGACATCCTGCCTCGTTACTGTGCCAAAGACACCACGCCCCAGTGGCTCCAGTCCTCTCTCCCTTCCTCTTCACCCTGTACACCACAGACTTCAACTATAGGACAGAGTCTTTCTGATGACTCCGCTATGGTTGGAAGTATCACCCCGGATGAAGAGTCTGAGTACCGCGCTGTGGTAGATGACTTTGTCACATGGTGTGAGCTGAACCACCTGCAGCTCAATGTGACAAAGACCAAGGAGCTGGTTGTGGATCTGAAGAGGACGAGGACACCAGTGACCCGGGTTTCCATCCAGGGGGTCAGTGGGGACATTGTGGAGAACTATAAATATCTAAGTGTCTACATAGACAATAAACTGGACTGGGTGAGGAACACAGAAGCCCTTTACAAGAAGGGCCAGAGCCGTCTCTATGTTCTGAGGAGACTCAGGTCCTTCAACATCTGCTGTACGATGCTGAGGATCTTTTATGAGTCTGTGGTGGCCAGTGCCATCCTGTTTGCTGTTGTGTGCTGGGACAGTAAAATAAGGGTGTCAGACGCTAACAGACTCAACAAACTAATCTGTGAGGCCAGTGGCGTTGTCGGGGTGAAGCTGGACTCTCTGGAGGTGGTGTTAGAGAGGAGGATGCTGGGTAAGCTGCACAGCATCCTGGAGAATGTTTCACACCCCCTCCACGATGTGCTGCATGGCCCAGCATCAGAGCTCACGGAGCAAAAGAATCATTCCCCCAAAATGCACAACAGAGCACCACAAGGAGGTCCTTCCTGCCTGTAACCATCAAACTCCACAACTCCTCCCTCTGAAACACTTGATTTACACCTTGGACTTAAATTAGTACTGGATGGCACTTTACTGGACATTACACACTCTGTAACTTACCTTACATTGGCACATTTGTCTGTTTTGCACTAACGTACTAAAGTACATATTTATGTTCTATTCATTTTCCATTCTTGCACTCATTTATTGTAATTATTCATTTATTCATTTGTACATTGTTCATTCCATTTATTTCAATTTGTTCATTTATATATTCTAGCTTTCTATTAAACTTCCTTTCTGACACTTTTCAAGGAGAATCTGTAGCGAATCAATTTCCCCGCGGTGATCAATAAAGTATTTCTGATTCTGATGCTGAAAAAGTTTAATTTGATATTTTTTCTCAACAGCATCAGAAAATGAGTCTCCTGCAGACTGGAGGTCGAAACTCAAACCCGTCTCCAAAGAAGCCAAGTAAGACTTATTATATTGCCTTTGACTTGTTCTGTTCTGTCACCATAGTCCTTATGCACCTCCAGCAGGGAGTATGTATAGGTAGGCATGCTCACAGCATATCAGCCTCATCCAGCGTTAACTGTTCAAGTGTTTTTTTTCTTTCCGTGTCCTGTCCATCCATCCTTTGATCCAGTCTTTCATCCATCTATCCACCCATTCCTCCCGCAGGAAGCCTGTACCTGCTGCTCCTCCAAATGGCTCGGCCATCATTGGTAGTCAGAGCTTTCACTCTCTTCTCTTCTGCTACATGCATGTGAGGCCCAAATGGTGTGAGACTGACTAGAGTCCTCTGAGGTGCAACATATGCTCAATGCTCAGAGATCCTTTCCCCAGATGTCTTTTCATCCCACTGTCATGAATCAAAACAGTAGTGAGCCAGAAAAAGGATGACTTTTGAGTCAGTTAAATGCACAGTGTCTCATTTCTGCCACCAGAGGTCTCTCACTCCAAACAACAACAATAGAGGGAGTTTGATGGCTGAAGTAGTGATGGATCATGGGAGTTGTTGTCTACATTGTTGAACAGAAAGCTCAGCAGATGTGTTTGTTGACTTCCTTCCTCTCTCACTGATGTATCATCTGGTGTTTCCCTGGATGTTAGAGCAAATAGAGGGGGTGAAGGAGATGTGACGCCATTGATAGGCAACCTAATGAAATGCATTGTGGGTTTGAACATCACTGGAAATATTCACCTCTCTTTTTCTCATCCTTCATCCATCCACAGACCTGCTGGTCTTTCTGTGTCCTCCCCTAAACCCTGGGCTGATGGAGCTGGGAAGCCACAAACAGCAGAACTTTCTGTTGGACACTCTCTCTCCCCTCATCTTCTCACGCCCAGCATTTCTGTCAGCCCACCAGCACCAACAGGTAACATGGTGACCTGTTCTGTAATGCTATTCTGTTTAAATCATGCAGACAGTTTGTACTTAACATTATAATCCCCCTCGGGCATATAGGAATGTATCCATCTGTCTGTCATGTTTTGTTTCCGGTGCACAACTCAAATACTGTTTGGCATTCTTTCATGAAACTTTCTACATATAACAACCAAGTACTGAAGTGGTGCCTTTTACTATTTAGGGATTTTTTGTCACTTTACTTTTTTCATTTCCATGGTTACAAGTTGAATTTAGGCTCATTCTGTAAGTGGGATTGTTCTCAGATGAGGGTTTCTGCGGCATAGCTTGAAAACTGTTAAATATTTATCTCCTGTGTACTGGAGAGGTGCCTCTTGATATTTCAGAAATTTTAAGCATTTTTATATAAGTATTTTAATTTAGAAAATCAAACTTTTTCTCAGATATGCAATTTAATAACTACTTTCTGTCTTTCTTCTATGAAATGCACCCATGGATCCTGAGTATTTCTTGCTTGTTTATATATTTCTTTTTGCATTTTATCTCTTTTTATTTCAGATTACCTGAATGGTCAGGGAGACCTACCTGCAAATGGTACCAAATATGACTCAAAGATTTCCAAGGTACTGTACCTCAGACATAAGCTTTAGCTTTGTCTTAAATATGTCATTTATTCATTCATTTATTTTGACATTTTTGTTCAATCAGACTATATGAGCATTTAGAAAATGACACCTTGAGCCAGTAAATCATCCATAGGCTCCACTGCAAACTGCTGTAGCTTCACAGTATGAAGGCTTGTAGCAGTAGCTAAAGCACTTTAGCCATCAAGTTAACACCAACAATGTTAGTGAGCTAATAATGAATATTGATTGATTTAAAGGTTTATTTCAAACATGTAAAAAAAACAAGAAGCAACAGATAAAGCAGAATAAGTGAAAAAATACGCAGTGAAATCAATAAACCAATTTAAATGCCCGAAAAGGAGTAGGAAGAAGTATAAACTTACCCTCTCTCCACTACTCATTAATAATATTTATCTATCTATTAACTTTGAATTAGAATTCAGTGAATGTGTGGCAAAACCAAAATGATAAGAAATACAAGTAGCTTCTAAATAAATGAGCTAAATTTGTCTTTGCCTGTGTTTGTATGTATTACATGTGTAGACTAAGACAGACTACATCCGTAAAGACGACATCATAAACGAGCTGCAGGAGATTGAAAATAATTTGAACGAGTTGGAGAAGAGAGGAGTGGAACTGGAGACGAGGCTCCGCAGCTGTGAAGAAAGTGAGATAAACACAGATTGTATGAACCTCCTCTTCACTACGAGATGGAAAAAAGGCAGATTTGGAAGCAGGCGTGTGTATGGGATTAACTGTGTGTGTGTGTGTGTGTGTGTGTGTGTGTGTGTGTGTGTGTGTGTGTGTGTGTGTGTGTGTGTGTGTGTGTGTGTGTGTGTGTGTGTGTGTGTGTGTGTGTGTGTGTGTGTGTGTGTGTGTGTGTGTGTGTGTGTGTGTGTGTGTGTGTGTGTGTGTGTCAGACGGTGAAGACGACTCTCTCATGGATGAGCTCATGGTTGAGTGGTTCACCCTGATCAGGAACAAGCAGGTGGCCATGCGCCGGGAGTCTGAATTGGTCTATATGTGAGTACACACACACACACACACACACACACACACACACACACACACACACACACACACACACACACACACTCAGAAAAGGGGCACGCCACTATTTAGCGATTAGTGAAACAGACTTGTGGCCAGAAGGTTAACAGTTTGAATTCCCAGTGTCCTCCCACCTCCGTCTCACAGCAGGGTTTCCTGGAGCAAGACAACAACAACCCCCCCCCCTCCCCCCCCCAATCCTGTGAAGCAGGATGATGCTTAACACCACACATACATTGCAATTATTCATTTCATGAATTAATGTTAAACCTCCTGTGGCGTCAGATGCTAATAACTGAACAAATGTCCATGTGTAATCTCAGGGGTCACACATAGTGACAAACCCACAGACACATTTCACACACCTCACTTATTGTTTTGGTTCACTCTCACCCCTCCCATCTGGATAAAGTTGACTCCAAACAAACAAACGGCTGAAAGACAAAGTTAGCGACAAGCTAAAATGAGAGTACCTATTGATCTTTATACCAGGAATGGACACGCCCAGGTCCCCTCCCTCACCTGGCATGCATGACTCCTGACCCCTGCGCCTACCCCTGCAGGTGGTGGGCCCCCATTGACTGAAAGAATGAGCAGCCTAAGTGAGTTTCCTCCATAGGATGGCTGAGGTTAGCCTAAGAGATATGGTGAGGAGCTTGGGGTCGAGCCATTGCTTCTTCGCGTTGAAACGATCCAGTTGAGGTGGTTCAGGTATCTGGTTGGGACCTCTCTTCGGAAGTTTTCCGGGCATGTCCAGCAGGGAGGAGACTCTGGGGTAGACCCAGATCTCAGAGGAAGGGATTAAATACCTCATATAGCCTGGGAACCCCGTAGGATCCCCCAGGATGAACTTGAAAGTGTTGCTGGGAAGTCTGGAACATCTGAAATACCCTGCTTAGCCTGCCGCCACCACCCGACCTCGGATAAGTGGAAGAAGATGGATGGATGGATGGAAGTTGTCAAGTAATTTTGGTTGCATTTGCACAATTTTTTTCCTCTATTTGACAAGAATTTGGCAAAAGTTACACAAAAATGTTATGGAATATCACAAGCAAATATATTTGAGTTGCAATCCAAATATGTTGTGTAGCAGAATCTTTGTGGAACTATTTCTGGACTTGATGGCTTTTGCCAGGTCTTTCAGCTGCATCTCTTGGAAAAAGTGTTTAGGCAGTAATGTTTAGCCCATATAAAGCCTTCGACCAAGAAAGCCGGACCAAAGACACACAGTTTCCAGAGGATAAAAACTAACAAATAGAATGTCACATAGCTTTGCCATCTCCCAACACTCCTACACATGTCCTACTGGCTCTTAATCTATAGTGCAGCAGCTAAGGAAAGATCACCACCTCCAAATGCATATTTTGATAAAGCAGATCCGGATTATGCACCACACTATACACTCATACATATCAACACCATAAATATGTGTGATTTATGTTTACATCATGTCAACATTTTGTAGATAAACAAACACAGTTGAAAGAGAACCTCCTTGGAGAAGGTAATAAATGAATTGAATGTGCTTTATTTAATGTTTGGATGTGCAGTGGAAGAACTCAGGACCTGGAGGAACAGCAGCCCAGTGTTGAGCAGGATCTCAGGAGACTGATGGAAAAACCAGGTGTGGCTTCAACACATTGAACACAAGACAACATGAACAAGATCAAACGTCTGAGAATAAAATGTGTTTGTGTTTGAGTAGAACATCTGAAAACCAACTGGGACCGGAGGAGAGAAGAGATGCTAATGGCCAAACTGGTGGAGATTGTCAATGACAGAAATGCTATTGTAGAGGGTTTGGATGAGGACAGGCTCAGGTGTGTATATAGCCAGTTGTTTTTAGAGAGATAATAGCATGTCTGGATTACATAATGTTACATATTGAAAAGGAGGTTCAATGGAAAATTGCATGTAGTGTATGAAATTCTGGGATTTAGGGTGTTGACATCCGTATTGAGGGAGCAGTGCAGATAGAGCCTGAACACCAACTAAACAGTTCTATGGCCAAAAAGCTGAATATTCTTCTCTGGTCAGGTCAGTGTCAGCCTCAGTTTAACTGATCGTGTTTTTCTTACTGAAACTTAACCCTACTGCAAATAATGATCTAAATGTGTTCGTCTGAGTTTAATTGAAGATGTATCTAAATGTGTTCATTTGAACTGGGCATTTCAACCATTTAATCAACATTAATTAGACTTTTAATGACTTAAATTGATCTGCAGCATTTCATCTACTACTTGAGCTCAGCTAACTATTCATTACTTTTAGCTACTCGATCAAATGTATCCACTTCTTTAAGCTATTTCAGAATATAACACTTTTAGCTAACAATTATTTTGTTTTGGCTCATCATACATATTTAAGCACTACTAATAGAAGTTATGGATAAGTAGTTAAAATAGACTAAATAGATAAATAGAATATCTTAATAGATAAATAGAAAATAGAAAATAATAGAATAGAATAGAATAAATAGAATATCTAAATAGATATTCAATCTTTACAAATCCCCCTGGATGAGAATCACTAGTCATATTATTCCTCAAAAACTGTATAAAAATGGGCTATAGTTTCAATCCTTTCCAGTAGATGGGGATGTAAAATATATTAAAATATAGCTAAATGTCACCACTTCATCCTCATATTAATGGTATTTTAAATATAAAATACCATTAAGTATATAAATATTTTATTTTAATTATAAATTACAAATGTATAGCATCGCAAGCTGAAGGCAAATATCACCATTTACAGCCTCGAATGGATTTTTCTCAGTTTCACACCACTGTAAATTAAAAGCTTTGGATTTTGGATTATCAGTCAAACAAATAAGTGTTTAGTGTTTGCCTTAGTTGGTCATAGACATTGTTTAATCTCTAGTGCAGTCCCAAAACACCGACATGTGTCAATGTAGTACTTGTATATATAAAGTGCAGTACATGTGCGCTCAAACAGTATCCACTGCTCTCACTCATTTCTTTCAGGGAGGAAGAGGAGGATGAGCAGCTAAACAAGATGTTGAAGGATTTCCGTGAGTGTCTCCTCCACCCACCACCCCACCCCACCCCCACCCCGTTCATTAGTTATCTCAACCTCAGTGTCACTGCAACTTAGTTGGTTATAAATTATCCAGCTGAGGATTTTCATCATGGACACCTCTAATTGAAGCAGATAGAATTCTCAGTGTATGGGTGTGTGTGTGTGTTGCATTTTTAAGGGTGCCACAGAGTGATGTTTTCATCTCATTTGATCTAATGACTGCTAATGGAAAAAGCATCACACAAAATGCTCACCCTCTTTTTGTCAACAGCGTTCCTATTAGACAAATGGATGATATAGCTGGTTAATTTGACCCTCTGATAGAACAGAGTTAAAGCCAGCTTCATTTGCAATTCATGACCTCAAAGCAGGGCTGAAATGGAGGAGATTTATTGAACTTCAGTAAAAGGTCGTTATGCTGCACAGAACGAATGCCAACCGGGGTCTAAATACTATCCATTTCTAGTTAATGTATTCATAAAGTTAATGCCAAAGTTTCACAGTTCATTCCACTCTGAGTCATGTGATCGTTTACTCACACGCATCAAATAACGACCAGAGCACTTTTTGATTTTCTGTTGTGTGACTCAGCAGGTTGAGTCAACAGGTAAACTGACTCGTGTGCATGCAACCAACCATTTAACCATGTAACCATGGCACCATATAACCATATAACGATGTAACCATGGCACCATATAACCATGTCACCATGTCACCATGTCACCATGGCACCATGGCACCATGTCATCATGTCACCATATAACCATGGCACCATGTCACCATGTCACCATGTCACCATATAACCATGGCACCATATAACCATGGCACCATATAACCATGTCACCATGGCACCATGGCACCATGGCACCATATAACCATGTCATCATGGCACCATATAACCATGTCACCATGGCACCATATAACCATGTCACCATATAACCATGTCACCATGTCACCATGTCACCATGTCACCATATAACCATGTCACCATGTCACCATGTCACCATGTCACCATATCACCATGGCACCATGTCACCATATAACCATGTCACCATATAACCATGTCACCATGTCACCATGTCACCATATAACCATGTCACCATGTCACCATATCACCATGGCACCATGTCACCATATAACCATGTCACCATATAACCATGTCACCATATAACCATGGCACCATATAACCATGGCACCATATAACCATGTCATCATGGCACCATATAACCATGGCACCATGGCACCATATAACCATGGCACCATATAACCATGTCACCATATAACCATGGCACCATATAACCATGGCACCATATAACCATGTCACCATGGCACCATATAACCATGGCACCATATAACCATGGCACCATATAACCATATAACCATGTCACCATATAACCATGGCACCATGTCACCATATAACCATGTCACCATATAACCATGTCACCATATAACCATGTCACCATGTCACCATGGCACCATGTCACCATGTCACCATGGCACCATGTCGCCATGTCGCCATGTCACCATGGCACCATGTCGCCATGTCACCATGGCACCATGGCACCATATAACCATGTCACCATGTCACCATATAACCATGGCACCATATAACCATGTCACCATATAACCATGTCACCATGCAACCATGGCACCATGCAACCATGGCACCATGTCACCATGGCACCCTTGGCACCATGGCAACCTTGGCACCATGGCACCATGGTTACATTTTTGCCTGGTATAAATACAATAATACAGTCAGAGATGCACTGATATGATTAATTTAAGAGCATATGTGTGAATGCACTGAAATGTGGTGAGGGGCTCTGGATAGGGATCACAGTATCACACCCTTGGTATGGATCATTCACACACTGACGGCAAGTGAAGGAAGTAAAGCGCCTTCAGGATTCGGTCGTAGAGGTCGACTGATTCATCAGTTTGGTCGAATAGACTCTGAGATTCACAGACTCCCACATACCACCCTTTGTTTTTAACTTCAATGTTAATTTTTAGTTTTCAGTTTAATAATTTTATTTCATTCATCAACAAATAAAACAATTGAATATGACCACAGAAAATCTCCCATCCTGAATGAAAAGGAGCAGAAAGAAGATTTGTCTTATATGATCTGCCCCTTCATCACAGACCAACTGTAACAAAACCTGAATAAAATAAAACTAGTTACAGGCCTAAACAGCCTCACAGTCTTCAATTATATCTTAACATTCCATTTCAAAGTTCAGTTTCAATTCAAAAGAAACTCAACATGATTTACAAGTCAGAACATAACAGGACAAAACAGAATGAACACAGTAAATACAGGGAACTCCCTGTATTTACTCAACATCTTTTTTAAATATACTGTTTGTTTTCACTGTCAACATTGTTCCATAAACTGGCTCCTTTCACTGAAATACAACCATCCATTCATTTGGTTCTGAGTCTGGGATTTAAAGGTCTCTGTTCTTTTAAGTTAGAATGACTTTCCCTTTTTTCAGGTAAAGTTTTCTAATGAGCTTTATATAGAATTTGCTGAACACTGTAATCTACCAGATCATGAATTTTTACCCATTTTAACTGAACAAATAATGGGTTTGATGGATCTCGAGATCATCAGACGGAATCAGTTTTATTTCACCAGTACATTCACTGAATCACTCGTTCACATCACACTGCCAACATTAATCACCGCTCACATTACAAGCAAGTTGCACCACATTATGTAGTTCCTAATCTAAATTAAGGGACAGAATATTGGAATCAAAATTATTCCATCCTCATTGTAAATTAGGTTTATTAGGAAAATATACTATTTATCATCTGTTTGCAATAAGCAAATCAAACAAGAAGAGTTTAAATAGATCAATAATCAGATATTAAAGTGTTTCCTGACTCCTCAGTCTCTAAATGATCCTTAATGACCAGCGTCTCTAGTTCTTTGTAGACCCTTTAGCTGCTATGACCTGCTGCAAACCTGATGCAGATCCAGACTCCAGCTTCTGGCAGCGTTCCTGAGGAATCTTAGCCCATTCCTCATGAACAAAGGCCTCCAGTTCTGGAATATTCTTGCTTTACCTGCTGCAACCACCTTCTTCAGATCCCACCAGAGGTTTTCTATGGATTCCAGTCAGGTGACTGTGACGGCCTCTAGAATGATCCAGGACTTCTGAAACCAGGCCTTGGTGGACTCTGAGGTCTGCTTGGGATCATTGTTCTTTTGGAAACGTCCAATGACGGCCGAGCTTCATCTTCCTCACAGATGGAGACGTTTTCTTCTAGGATTTCCTGATCCTTGATGGAATCCATCTTGGAGTTTAATCATGGAGCCTTTATGTAAATTCTTTATGAAAGTAGGAAAAAAATAAAATCTGTTGCATTTTATTCTTTTTGCCAAGGTGGTTAGGGTTAGGGTGGTGATAATGTGGTTATGGTGGGGGATATCAGCTGATTAATACTGTTATCATAATCACCACAACCACTCCATTTTCTATTACTTTTAAAATCTGAGTTTGTTCTTTTAATCATAGCAAAAAGTGATTGAGTTTATTGATTCCATAGAGCTCCTATTACCAATCTCAGCCATGTCATCCTATTTCCTCTCCTTCCCTCTCTCCCAGACATCAAGAAAGAAAAACCCAGGAAAAAGTCTCCAATGTCCAAACTGTTCAGCTGGGGTAACAAGAAGGAGGGATGATGCGCAGCAAAACACGGTGCTGCTGCTCACTTTGATGTCTTTTGCTTGTTGTAGTCTTAATGTCAGCGTACTCAGCCTGTGATTCATGGAGGAACATGTGATCTGTCATCTGAAGCGCTCAGAGAAAAATAGCCTTCCCTCTGCCACTCATGATCTGACTCTGCATCACACACACACACACACACACACACACACACACACACACACACACACACACACACACACACACACACACACACACACACACACACACACACACACACAGATGATGAGGGGTTAATGACTCACAAGCACTGATGTGATTGGCTTCAGTGCTCCAGTTGTTAGTTTTAATACCCTTCTACTCTTGATCTGTCGACTTAATGCTGTCAGACACACATTTATTTTCCTTATGACACACACACACACACACACACACACACACACACACACACACACACACACACACACACACACACACACACACACACACACACACACACATATACAAAGCAACTAAAGATCGAAGGTCAGGCAGATGTTTTCTGCTCTTGTCATGTTTTAGCCACTAATGACTCCCTGACTAACTTCAGGGTCACTTTCTGACCCCATTATAGTTTCTACATGTTGAACTGCATTTCTCTTTTAATCTTAAAGGTCTCTGAAGTTTGCTCTCAAACATTGCTCTCATTTTTTTCTTGGACAGCATGTATACTTGGAGCGGTGCCCTTTGACAAGGTGATGTTTTTCTTTTAAATAAAATCTTTTCTTTACATATTAGCTCCTCCTAGACTGTCAGGTTTCAACCTGGGATTCAGGACAGGCGAGTTCAGAAGCAAAACCCAGAGAAGATGTGTTTGTTCCACACAAAAGTATAATTATATAATTCTGTTCTCTGGTTTTTGTTTCTCCTGAATTATAGGTTAATTTAATTTGTTCACAGCTTGAATTAGTCTGATAAGGATGAATCACTCTTTAGTTGAATATTCGTGGTTTACAGGTATATACAACATCTGATGTGGGTCACAAGTAGATATATCTGTGTTTTACAAAGTAATGATTTAGAGCTTTTAACCACATATTCATGTCTTCATTGAGCGACCATGATGCTTTAAGAATGATGCAAAATTTAAATCTATGAAAAGCGCCATCAATAGTAAGGGCCATATACAAACTGAATTTTTTCAAACAATCGACATAGTTAAATATTCATAAATATATGTGTATTTAATGCTCTAACATAGTTGTAAGTTGGATGCCTTGTATTTATTTTGCTTATTGTTTGTTCTGCCATATTTGAGTATCGTTTGTCCACAGGAAAAGGATGAAGCTGGTTTGTGTCATGTGACCCGACTGGTCCATATTGGATCTGTATTTGTTATTAATATTTCTTGTTTACTTTGTCTGTGTCATAATCTATGGCTAAGTTATTTTCCACAGGCACTGAGGCAAACGTTTCATTTGTGTTGTAACCGTGCTACATAATTTCAACCCAACTAGTTAGTACTACACAGATTGTAACAGTGTATGTATCTCAATGTTTTTGTCCCCTTTGTTCCCCTTTATTTCAACTGTACACAGTCTATTATAAATTGTATTATAAAGTATTTTGCTGACATCAGTCTGATTATTAAATGGATGTACTGGTGTGGATTTAATACAAATCACTATCATTAATTAACTCAAAGGCTCTGTAAAGAGTAGTATATAGTCATGGAAATAGAAAACTGCATATCTTAAATGCTGAGGGTAAATAATGTGAAACCACCATAATTAAATGCAGTTCAGAGGGCAGTAGTTGGCAGTGCTGGTAGTTGTATTTTGCCTTTGGAGTTAATGCTACCATCACTTTGAATTAGGGCTTGTATTTTGGTGGTTCTATTTAGGCTTTGAAATGTTTTGATCCTGTTTGGCCGAAGCAGGATTTATCTTATTTAAAACATTAAATGGCTGCAGTGAGAATGCATTTCCCCTGTACAAACACTGAGAGGCAGCATACCACTTTCCATGTCACTGCAGCTCCCACAGCATGAAACTCTTCAGTGAGTAGATAAAGGCACTAAAGATCTATTCTCATTAAAGCCTAAATGCCGCCTCTGTTTCCACCAGTCTGGTTTCCCCAGTGAATCTATACTGAGCAACAGTAGAAACATATATTTATTTTTGATGTCATGCCATCCTGTTCATATTAAATATCAAAGGTAAATTATTGGTCACACATCTTTTCATCCTTTAGCCATACAGAAAAATCATTTTGTGCAGATTATTGGTTTTTGTCTTAGTGTTTACAAGTCAGAAAGTCAGACAGAGAACAACAATAGTCACTACCGTGCGTGTCTACCTCCAGCATTTATCACTACTTTACACCTGAATGGATCAGATGTTATTCTGGACTTGTAGGATGACATGCCATTCTTCCTGCAGAGCTGTGACAAGTTGTTCATGTGTTGCTGGAGCAGGATCTCTCTCTCTCTCACCCGGTGCTCCTGAACGTCACACAGATGCTCTATTTGGTTGAGATCTGGTGAATATGTTGGCGAAGGAAGGACAGAGACATTGTTCTGGTCCACGTAGGCTACTCCTGACAGACATGAGCCACATGTGGTCTGGCATTGTCATGCATGAAGGTGATGCCTGATTGCTGTATCCTGGGAATGACGTGTGGACCTGGGACCGTATCTCGGTAACGGATGGCTGTCCGTGTACCGTGGATCTGGACAAGCAGCAGTGGCCGCCACATCATGACACCACCACGAAACGATCCACTTCCTGGATGTATACGTCAGAATAGCAGTTTCCGCTGCGATGGTATAAACGCCAATGACCACCAGCTGTGTACAAGTTAAATCTGGACTTGTCACTAAATGTGATCTCCGTTCACTTTGCAATCAGTCATAACATCTGTAACATCTGTGCTACACATGTCTGCAGAGTTCTGACCATAGCATCCCAACTGCTCGTTCACTTAAGTTCTTTCAGGAATCATGACATCATCGGTTGTTTCAGTAGGACATTAATTAGACTCGGTAAATTATCACCTTGACCAGGTCTTTAATCATGCAGAAAAAAATCTCACCAACATCATGGTTTACTCTGAAATGCACCAATGACTGTTATTTCTATGTTATGACTAAATGATGGTTATTCATGATTTAACATGTTTTGGTCGGGGTACTTAAAAAAGTCTATTCAGTGAATCACATGTTTGTTTGTTTCAGTAGATTTGGGCTAGTGAAAGGAAAATAATGGGTTTTTAAAATTATGCATTTCAATTGTTGCTCAGTATATTTAGCATTGTTGACATATCAAGACAGAAAACAGCTGAATCTTTTTTCTTTCTGTTCTCAAGCTTCCTCTGAACTCAGCATTTATAAAAGAGCAGTTCACAAGGAATAGTTCAAGTGTGCATTTATAAAATAAATTTTTTTTGTGTTAATCTACAACAACAAAGCCACAGAAACAGTGCATTGAGTGACAAGGTTAAAGACAAACATGCACATACAAACACAGGAACAATCTCCCTGCTATGGTGAAAATATCCATTTATAGTAGCTAAGAGCAGACATGAAATAATACATTAGAAGAAGAAGAAAGTAGGGAAATTGAGTTTTAGCTCAAAGTTGCTTAAAAAAACATCCTTTGGTGTGAAAATACAAAACTGTGTAATCTTTTCCTCTCTAAAGCCAACATTTGTTCCTGTTGTTATGTGTGAAAGTGTTTGTTTATTCCTTCTTTAAACCATGATAAAATGTTCCATCACCTCACTGCGGTGTGTCTGTATCAATCATGTCTCCACTTGACTTTGGAACATGTTTATCTTTTAGGTGAAAATGTACCTTTCAGTCAGCTCAGTAAGGCACATTTATAATGTCAGTATGGACTGTAAATATTGTTGATTTCCAATCCACAGCTCTCATCTGTTTAATCATGTCAAACTGGTTTAAACTCAACATGTTTGTATGATTGTCACACATGCCTTGGTGCTCTTTTCCTCACTCGTTTAAGGTTTGAATGGAAGCTGTGTTCACAATTTGACACATTGCACACTTCTCACCATTTCTCTTTACCAGCGTTTAGTATGGTCTTTTATTTAGGGTTTCTTTTAGTAAACTTCAAGTTAACTTCCTGTTTTTATTGGTCACTTATTGCCAGTACATTTTCTTCTTCCTGATACAACATTAAACCGGCACTCTTTGTTTTTATTATCTAATTTGAGGTTATACAACAAACAAAAAAGCAACACTTGACATATAGAATATGTTAGCAATTTTTTTTTTTATTCAGACATCAAAAGAGCAACATTATTATTCATTTGGAGTCATGTTTCAGTCCATGTTGTACATTTAAGTCTAATATTTACTCTCCTTTTAACACTGTTTTAGTCTCCACCAACTTATTATGGAATATCTGACTCTTACAGCCCATTAAATCAAACAACAAAGATGAGAAAGAGCAATAGAGCTAAAGGGTCGGTCATAGTCCCCTTTTGGTTTGTGACTGAATGATAACTTTTCATTGGCATTGCCATTACAAAGACAACCAGAGCACTTTCCATTTTCCTCAGAGCAACCAACAGGACACAGAGCTGGTCTCCAAATGTGTGTGAAGAAATGACCAGAGGTGGGTAGAGTAGCCAAAAATTGTACTCAAGTAAGAGTAGCGTTACTTCAAAATAATATTACTCAAGTAGAAGTAAAAAGTAGTCATCCAAAAATTCACTCAAGTAAGAGTAAAAAAGTATTTGGTGAAAAGACTACTCAAGTACTGAGTAACTGATTGATCGTAATGTCTGATTTTTTTTTTTTTAGAAATGATGTAATCAGACAGACAAAAATATAAAATAATGTGCAAATACTGGTATTTCCAAATAATAAAATAAAAAATGTTACCAAAACCATCTTGACCATTCATAATTCCCGATAGTTGGTAGCTAACGCTAATTCATTCCTCCATAGAAAATGTATTGTGGTCTGCTTAGCTTATGGCACCATTTAACGAAATGTTTACAAACACTAAAAGGGTCTTTATTAAAGACTCCTTTTTCAGACTGGGATTCTGTAACCTAACAAGACTAACGTCCGCCTAACCACAGCAAAAAAGGGATTTACCGCGACATGTTTCCTCTGGTTAGACGTTGAGTTTTTGTTTGCTGAAATGTGGGTTTGTTTTGGCAGACACAGAAGACACCGCATTATATAGCTGTTCTTTTGCACTGTGTGTAAGTGAAACATGCTTTGTATATGAGGCCAGGGGTGTTCATCCTCTGCAGTTTTAGCATTGGAGACAGTTGCCTCTGCCATTTTTCATGTGTTTTTTCATTCCCTGTCTGCTACGTGTGAAGAGTTTGTGCCGCTATGCCGCCACAGTTTGTGTGTGGTCATGTGACTGCATGGCTACGTCTGATTGGTGAAACGAAGTCATGTGATTATTGTTGCTACGTCTGATTGGTGAAACACAGTCATGTGGTAGATCCACTGGCAGCATCTCTCTGGCAAAAATAAAGCATATCTAATGTGTAGAATAAATGGTAAAAAAAAAAGTAACGGGTCGAGTGTAGCCCAATGTAGCGGAGTAAGAGTAGCGTTTCTTCTTCACAAATCTACTCAAGTAAAAGTAAAAAGTATGGTCAAGTAAAACTACTCTTAGAAGTACATTTTTTTCAAAAAGTTACTCAAGTAAATGTAACGGAGTAAATGTAACTCGTTACTACCCACCTCTGGAAATGACCAACACCACTTTGAAATAAGAGAGCAGAAAGAAGCTTGTTTACTAAAGAAAAGAAGTGAAATTGTAAATTTTTTATGGATATTTTAAACAAATATCAGGGGTTGGCCTCAGTGTTGAGGGGCGAGTAGAAGGAGACTAGGACAAAACCTGAGTTTATTCATTAGTCTATAATCGAGTCATGAAAGCAAAGAGAAATTGTTTAGCATGTGTTGAGAAAAGCGATCTCGAATCACGTAATTTTTTTATTTTTCGTTTTTATTTTCACTTATTTTAAATGACTTTGCAAATGGTGTCTACATATTTTGAAAAGATGTTATCACTGTCTCCAGTGTTATTGCACAACCCTATTTTTAATAGGGTTGTGAACAACTAGTGAACAACTAGTCAATGTTACCGTATGCTAGGTAAGTCGCCCAACTAAGGCGATTATTACCTACCTGTCGGTGACGGCAGCACATTGCACCGTCTCCCGACAGGAGTAATTTATTATTTGTTTTTCCTTCTGCAGCTATAGTTAGCAACGGTGTCTCGCCCGAGCTAACCTTAGTGATTGGTAGCAACTGGGGCGCACTGGCTCTGCTGGCCTGCTGGTGATGGTAGCGTTCCACTCTCTCCCAGTTGCATTGTGCTCATTATTTTGCAGCTATAGTTAGTACGGGTGCTCTCGCCCACGCTAGCTTTGCTGCTCTGGCGGCAACTGTGGTTGTACCAGTCCTGCCGTAGAGGCCCTTGTTGGTGAAAGCGGTGTTTCAACCCCCCTCTCCCAGCATTGGTGTGCCTTGCAGTTATACGTTAGTACCGGTGCTCTCGCCCAAGCTAACTTTGCTGCTCTGGTGGCAACTGTGGTTGTACCAGTTCACCAACCCTTGTTGGTGAAGGCAGTGTTTTAACCCCCCTCTCCCAGCTTTGGCACATTGTTACTTCTCACAGCTAGCAGCGGCTCTTACGCTGGAGCTAGCTAGACTGTGTTAGTAATGTCTAAGCAGGTTGTTTTGGTCCTGTTCCATCGTATTGATGGACACCCATTCTTGTACTACCTGTATGGCTACATTGCAGCCTGAGGACTGGTCATGACCTGTGCCCCTCCTTTCTATGCCTCGAGCATCTGAAGGAGGGCCTTTCAGAAGACCCTTGCATGAACTGCAGCTTCATGCCCCGAGCAGTGAGAGCTACAAGGCTGGCTGAGGTGGAACACCTGTTGGATGGCGTTCCCTCGGCAGAGCAGTTAACACTGGCACAGTGGCCGACGTCAGTTCGATCCAGTGAGTCAAAGCGTCGGGTGGTGGAGACAGAGGGCGCTTCCTCCAGGAAGAGGGCCAGAGAGTTTGCGCTCACTTCAAAGGTGGACCAGTGGCACCCTCTACTTTTGCTGTACCTCCCTCAGAGGATTACCTTAGGGAGCTGCATTCATGTTGGCCAGACAGACTAGACAGCAGCTTCTTGATCTACAAAGGGGAGGGCCTGCCTGTGCCTCGCCAAGGTTCTAGAGCTCAGTGCCGCTGGCGCATCCCGGTGGCCGCCGGAGTCTTCAACA